>CAEFZP010005787.1:60000-132500 GCA_903064625.1 Mallotus villosus | reverse complement strand
CCCTCTCTCCGTCTCACCTCCCATCCCTCTCCCTCTCCCTCCATTCATCACCATTTTCAGACGCAGGGCCCTGACAAGGGCACATCCAGGCCTCCAGCCCATACATCACCTTTATGGGGGGGGTGGGGGTGGGGAGGGGGAGAGGGAGGGGGAGATTGAGAGGGGGTGGAGGGTGGGGGTTGGGGGGGTTAGTGTCCCAAACTCCTTCATAAGTTGGGATGGAGCCAAGTGTTTTGTCTGCGCTCCCTGTCTTTGTGCAGGAGGAGGCACAGGGTGCTGGTCTCCTCCGTCTGTCTCCTGGAGGATTCGCTCGGAGGTTTTCCTCAAACTTTGCCGCCGTCTCCTTTCCCTCCGTTCTTCTTCTTCTTCTTCCTCTTGGCGCCTTTCCACCCGTTCCCTCTGTCACACTCGGCAGTTCACCTCCGCTTCCCTCCTCCTCTCTGTCCCCGAGAGACGGCTGAACTGTTCGTCGCCTTCTCCCCGCTCTCCCCCCGATCTCGATCCCCCCTTTTTCTTGTCCTCTTTCTCTCCCTGTCTCTCTCACCCCTTTCTTCACCTCTACCCCTCGCACTCTATTCTTGGCATTTTGTTTACCAGTTCTTTTTTTCCATGCCCCTTCCTCCCTCTCTCTCTATTCCCTTCTCTCCCTCCACCCCATCTATCACTCACTCCCTCCTTCTTCTCACCTTCCCTTTGTCTCTCTCTTTTTCTCCTTCGCCGCAGAGTCTCCCTCGCTCTCTCCATCTCTCTCACTCTTCTATCTACTCTCTCTCTCTCTCTCTCTCTCTCTCTGTCCTTGCTGTGTTCTCCTCTGGCTCACCTCTCATTAAGCCCCTGTGCCCACTGCCACCATGCCCACCATACCCACCCACATGTCTCACACCTCTCTCTCTCTCTCCCTCTCCCTCTCTCTCTCTCTCTCTCTCTCACACACACACACACACACACACACAGTCTCTCTCCCACTTGGCTCCATCCAAGTTTCTTTTGTTGTTTTTGCCAGTCCCTTGTTTTCCATTTGCCATGTTCTTCTACCTCCCTTGATGTCCATGAGCTCCAAGTCCCTTCTGCAGTGTTGGGGACCTTGGGCCCTCCTCAGACACACACACACACACACACACACACGTATGCGGGGTTAGAGGGTTTAGGAAGGTGTCTACATGCTCTGTCGAGAGGCCTGCTGTGGAGATAACACCAGATGCAGCCGTGCTATTAGTAGCCCAGGCTGCTGCTAGTCTCTCTCTCTCTCACACACACACACACACACACACGCATGCACACTCACGCATACACACACATACCTATACCATGTACAAATGAATTCACATGCTCAATCTTCTATGTATAGGTATACGGTTAAACTCCTTATAAATTATACACTTATAAATACCTTAGTGGTCAAACAACGTCAACCGTACACTGCGACACGTTTCAAAAGTTTCACATAACATTGTGTGCATACAGTACCAAGAGACATAAAGATGACACGCACGTATGAGGGTCATGCTAGTGGTCTTACCGCCGTCGAGCTACGTGGGTCCGGCGCTGTAGCCCGCGCGTGCTCCTTCCAGCCACACAAACTCATAACGGCACAAAGACCAAACTGGACGTGAAGGGCTACAATAATTGTTTGTAATAGGTCCTCCACTCCTAATGATAAGAGAACAGCACACGGTGTTTTGGAGCGAGATGAGAGCCACGGTGGTTTTGTGGGTAATTTTCTTTCCGCCGCGTAAGTGGTCAAGGTCTGGGGGCTTTGAACGGCGGGGCGAGAGCGCGATGGCTGTCGGGGAGCGTATTGTTTCAGGAGATAAGACTGACGGCCGCGGTGCCTGTCCGTTTGAAGTGGCCCACACTCCTGGCCCACTCGAGGAACAATGAAACATATTTCAGAGACGCGGCGCATGAAGTATATTCCTGAGTGCCCTCACACAATGGGCTGGACATTGCACAACGGAAGAAACATGTATTTTCACGGTGACAGAAATGAGATGGGGTGGACCTTGACATCCTCCTTGACCTTCGGTGATAATTAAAACTTGTGTGCGATGGGGGGGGATGATTCCCTCCTTGTGTTAACGGTGACATATGCTTTCAGACAAACAGCGGCGGCCATTGTGAGCGATCAACAATCGAATGGAGTGTTCTGGAAGTAGAGGTGAATTTCGAGGTGAAGGAGGCCCGAAAGAAAGTTTGTGACTGGGACGGGCAGCAGGCTAATTGGATTTCATCATTTGGGTTTTCCTGCAAAATCCCTTTTAAAAAGCCACCGTGAACCAGGAGCTCAGCCAAGTCACACAGGTGTCATTTGGGATCTGGTCCCATGCCACAGATAGGAGGCCTACAAAGCCTGGGGCTCGCCTAGGGGCATCCCCCGCTAGAAGGTGCCACTCTGCCTGCTTTTGGGAGGGTGGGTGGTGGGGGTTGAGGGGGTGGTATGAGAGGGATGGTAAAGGAGATAGCACATGAAAGTGATGCAGAGAAAGAGAGTTAGAGAAAGTGACAGAAGAAGAAGAGTACATTTAGCGTGTTCAGGATAGGAATATGTCGGAACTAATCAACATTTGAGGGAGAGATTTGCGTTACAATATCCTGAGACAAAACATAAACCACCGGGAGAAAGAGAAGCAGAGACCGAGAACAAACTTCATGTTCTCCAACGGTTCACCCAAGTCGTTGGGCCATTTAATGACATGTTAATGATGCCACGGTCTATCCATTCCATCAAAGGTGTATATTTATACTGAGAAACGGAGGGAAAAAACACAGCAGCCAGAACAAAATGCCTTTGGTTAGGTCAGAGTGTCTTCTAATGACCTCATTTACTAACAACAGACCCTGGAAACAGACGGGCGGCCAAACACACAGCACAGCAAGACCTCTCCTTTATCCCAGTGTGACAGAGGAGAGCGAGAGAGAGAGAGATAGAGAGAGAGTAGAGAGAAGAGAGAGAGAGAGAGAGCGAGAGATATATATTACGCAGACGAGCAGAGACAGAGAGAGATCGAGCACGCGTACTTCTGCTCTTCTCTCTCTCTATCGCTCTCTCTCCTCTGCTCATCTCTCGATCTCTCGCCTCGCTCTGCTCTCCCCAATTCGAACAGTCATATAGTAGGAACAGGCCCTCCATCTTACAGATGAGAGGCAGAGAGACCAAGTGATGAAAAGAAACTGAACGAAAAAAACGAGATGGGAGAAGAAGAGAAATGGAGAGGTCGAGGAGCGAGAGAGCCTTGGAGACAAAGGGAGAGCGAAAGAGATAGAGACAAAGGGAGAAAGGTGAGAGAGAGAGAGAGAGAGAGAGAGAGAGAGATAGGAGAGGATGAAGTGTGCAATCGCACAACACAAACACTGTCTCTGTGTGACTGCTCAACCTTGCCAAAGAAAATAGGTTACCTCTGTTCCTCCTGGTGCCCAGGGGAGGCGCACACTGGCAGGAGCGCTGCCCCCACTCCGTCCTGTAAACAGGGAGCCGCAAACTGCCCCGCAACCGCTAAACCGCACAGACGCTCCCCGACCACCTCCCCACCACCGCCACCCCCCCACCGCCTCCCTCTCTCCTCACTCACACACACACATCACCGTAAATTAACACACTCGCAGACGCACGCTCGGGACAAGACGCAAACTCCCCCGCAGACGCATTCACTTTTTATTCGCTTTTAACTCATTCATTAGTTATCGAGTCAGATTAGCGAGTACACACACACACAGTGATGAATGCACACTTATTATTTGGGCAGGTACACTTCAGGTACACTCCGGCGACACACACACACACACACACACACAACAGTATCTACAAAGCAGACAATTCCATTGGACACCCCTCCACTGACACACTGAACATTCCTTTGAAGCCAAACGCTGGATGATGACATTGTTTGTAATACCCCCTAAGTATGCCACACACAAAAAAAACGAATGACCTCTGACCTATCACAATGTTAGTGCTAAGATTACGAATATGTTCTTGTGTAAAGTGTGTCTATGTAGAGGCAGATGCCCTTGCAGAATTAGCTCTTAAAAAGCTAAGAGATATGGTGGAGCAGCCTGGTTAGGATTTAAGGTTTTAATATTTTTATGACACTGGCCTTGTAAAACAAATGGTTAGTGAGACATAGTAGTGAAATATGGTTAAAGAAGAAATGTGGTTGAAAAAAAATGTCTTCTTATCTCTATGAGTAGGCCGACACTCATCAACCATCCTTCCATTCTTCCAACCATCTGAGCGTCACTAAAGCTTTTCTTAATCCCCTCCTCGATCACTGAACAAAGACCAGAGTGCGGGCAGATCGCCGTTTTTATAACTAATGTCGATTACATATTTGATAAACATGCATTTGCATTAGCATTAGCCGAGGTCAGGATTACTGTGTTTTATCCTCAAACTGTTCTCTCTGCTTCGGCTGTTTGTTGATCTTTTTTTCCCAGAGTGCTCCTGTCCTTTTTCTCTCTCGCCCTCTCTCTCTCTCTCTCAGTCGTTGTTTGCGGCCATCTCAAATCCTAAAGGACACCACTCCACGTTGGCTACTGTGCAGCCGCAAATATTTGAAAGGGTGATTAAAAATCGTTTGGGAAAACAGATTATTCACGGTATTATATATGTTTTTAATCAATTTGTAAACATAAATAGACTATTTTAAGGAGTTGAAAAGGGTCATGAACGGTGGAAAATGGCTCACAATTAGATGTTTTGGTTAGATTAGTAGAAAATATTTTGATAGTGATTGTTTTTACTTATGATGCACGTTCAACTTGACATATTACTGAACATTTACTGAAACACCCCACCAACAAGACAACATGGAAATATTATTGTACATTAATTGTAAAGATGAAAACAAGCTTTGGAAATAAATAAGTATCTCATAAAGAGCCTTTTTGTAATTCTTATTTTCCACGATAAAGAAAGAGAAAGACGGAATTAGCTAACACCAAGGGCTACAAGAGAGGCTCAGGAAAAGTTTCAAGAGCTTCTGTTGACCACACAAAGATCTACTTAACAGCTTTAAAACTCCCTCCCTCTCTCTCTCTCTGCCTTTCTCCCTTTCTCTTCTCTCTCTTCTCTTTCTAAAAAACCTCTTGTACAGCCCCCACCCCACACCCCCACCCCACCCCGCATGCACACACCACCCCACACACACATCACCCCACACACACACACACCACCCATCTCCTGAGCAAAGCCTAAGACGCCTCGGACTCCAGAGGTCCAGATCATTAGTTATGAATGAGCATCTTATAGAGCAGTCTCAGGCACCTATTAAACAGCTTACAGGCAGAGTAATTGTCCGGTGAAAGCATCCTCCAAAACGGGTTTGAAAAACCTCTTTGTTTCTCCCACCACCAAAGGTTGGTTAATCCTGAGGCTTAAGCAGTAGATAAATGATCCCTGCCTTTCTTTCTTCCGCCTCATCCCTCTCTCTCTCTCATCTTCTCTACTACTCTCTCTCTCTCTCTCTCTCTCACTCTCTCCCTCTCTGCTCTCTCTCGTCTCTCTCCTCCCTCTCCTCTCTCTCTCTCTCTCTCTCTCTCTCCTCCCTCTTTCTACCTCTCTCTTTCTCCCCGTCCCTTTGACTAATAAGATTCTTCCTTGCTGCAAAAACTCCTGGTTTCTTTGTTTTCAAAATTAATGCTAATCAAGCCATTGTGTTCCAAGAAAGACTTCTGACGAGCTGCTTTGCTTCTCCCTGTCTCTCGGCCCCTTCATCTATTCATCGGCTCAGAGCCAGTGGTAACCCCAGGTTCACCCCCATATGTGAAGCTGGGAGAAACGGGGGAGAAGAAATTGAAAAGGAGAAAGAGAAACGGAGGAAGGAGAGTGACAACGCGGTTTGGTGTTGTCGCCATCTTGTTTACCCCCGGTGGAGGTGATGGGCCCAGTTTTTGTGATGATACGATCCCCTCGCAGAATCCAACTGAACGAGGTGACCCCGGTTCACCTCAGTGGAGTAGGAACTCATGGCATCGGCCGTGACATCCTGATGCTCAGGGAAGGAGTTTGTGCTTCCTGCTCACTGCTAATCCTGCGTTATTAGCGTCCTTATTGCTCACTCACGGGTCACAAACTCTCTGTTGTTCTAAGGAATTAGGCAGCGGCCCCTCTGCCGACGTGCACTTCTCTGTGTCTTAATTGGAGAGCTGACAAAGCGAAGTCTCGCTCATCAGAAGATGATGTTGAGGCCGAGAGGTTCGAGAGGAGAGATGAGCAACGGGAAAAAAAATCAATCTTCGGCGACTTAATTAATGTTTATTCGGTCTCCTTGCTCTTGAATGGGCTGTTAGCGAGCCATTAGTCTTATCGACACAGGCCGCAGAGCTTCCGGAAGAGTCTCTCGAATAAAGCAGGATATCTCTGAGACGAGAAAGAAGAAGCTCTTTCGGTCGGTTGAATTAGACGCACCCATGGCTATAAGTGGTGACGTCTCTTTCAGAGACTCTGGTAAAGACCGGGGCTACGACTGAGCTGGGTTGAGGACAGAGGCAGGGCAGAGGGAAAACAACCTTAATCATGTTTGTGTCACCCTGGGG
Source organism: Mallotus villosus (assembly GCA_903064625.1). NCBI lineage: Eukaryota > Metazoa > Chordata > Actinopteri > Osmeriformes > Salangidae > Mallotus > Mallotus villosus. The sequence goes on along the minus strand of CAEFZP010005787.1, from coordinate 125,966 downwards.
TTAGAGTGAAGACCTGCAGGCGTGCAGACCTGCAGGACCTCAGTTGGCTACCGCCACATCCGTAGTTATGGTTTGGTCAGCAGGGGTTGTAAATAGATCTCCTCTCTATGACAACCAACTGCAGTGCCGTTGGGCATGTCAACGGACATCGACAGGGAGCATGACGCGCCCAGCTTTGAGCATTTCAAAGAATGACAAGACGATTGTCGTTACCTCTCGCTGTCCATACGTCACCAGCTGGCTTAACATGGACAGCCGCTGCAGAATTACATTTGTTGGTTGCTGCTCCTTATTTGTCTTTCGCTATATCACCTATTTTTGTGCATCTGTTTGTAATTACTGTCTTTCTTCTTGAACGTTAGGCCCACATCAACCTTGATGAAGGAAGAGACATGGAACAGCGAGATGCACGTTGGGACATTTACATAAAAACAAGTGCGGGCTCCTAATATATATTTCTGTCACAGGAGACTCATACTGAATAAAACGAGTCAAGAGATTCAAAATTGTTCAATTAGCTCTCATTAAAAGCTGAGTGATTGGTCGAAACGAAATCCGGGCTCTCCCGTTGGATCTACAGGGCTCGGGTCAAGCATTTGGAGAGAACGTGATTGGTTGTTTCTCCCTCCAAGAGTCTTGCAATTGCCGGTCCAGATTGTGAACTTTAACCCTCCAGCCTCCTCACCCTCAAAACTAATCTGGGTTCCATTTTGCAAACAGGAGCCGGTAGAGGACTGCTAAGTTGTACTTCAGCAGTCCTCTATTCCAATCACTCATTTACCTCAAGTGATTTTATCTCTCTCTAGAGATTGCCATGAAGAGTAAAACTCCGAGTGGTGGGTTGTTGCATCGGGAGAGAACAATTAACAGGTTAGGCCCCCTTGTCCTGCTCGCCTTCTCAACGCGTTCGAGCACGTCACCACAGCATCACCAGGAAAGGAAAAAAAGAAGAGTCAGTCCCAAAAACTTGCTGTATTTAGATGAGATTGTGTAAATATAAATACTTTTTGCTTCAAAGTACATATTAGTGTTAAAGTAATGGCCAGTGGATATCCCTCTCCAGAAGGATTTGGGTCCGTGAAGAGGCTCTAAAAGGTTTTGGGATTTGTGGAGTGGGCCGGTTAGTCGCTTCGGCGCTGCATATTGGGCTTCGCCTCCCTGTGGTGGGACTGAGGGGAGATTTTAAGAGGGGAATTATTATTATACAGGAGAGGGTGTGTGTGTGTGTGTGTGTGTGTGTGTGTGTGTGTGTGTGTGTGTGTGTGTGTGTGTGTGTGTGTGTGTGCGTATGTGTGTGTGTGTGTGTGTGTCTGTGTGTGTGTATGTGTGTGTGTGTGTGTGTGTGTGTGTGTGTGTGTCTTTGCAGTTGTGGTCGGTTCTCTCGTTGTCCCCGCGGCCACGTATCACAGGGCTGTGAAAACGCCACCCGGCCCCAAAAACACGAGGGCCTTTTGAGAAGCCCGCCTGGCCGCAGCTTTGGGCCGATCTCCTCTAATCCCCCCCTACTTGAACCTTAGTCCACCACAATCTGCATGCCAACAGATTAACACAATACGCAAAGATAATTCAGCCGCCCCGGAACGGACAGTGATCTCACAAATCTCTAAAAGGCCGGGAGAAGATGCTTCCCAAAACCCAGATTAAGTCCATGGATCTGAAGCCTTAGACCCTCTTAGGGCATATATTAGCATTACCACAGGGCTCTTTATTTATATATTTATGTGATGTTAAAAACAGATAATGCAACTCATCTGTGTGTGTCTGCCTTGAGTAGGATGAAGGGCTGCGGGAAGGACAATATCCCAGGATTGAGTGTGAGAGGGAGAGGGCAAGGGAGAGCGAGGGAGGGGGAGAGTGAGAGAGAGGGAGAGTGAGGGAGAGGGCAAGGGCAAGGGAGAGGGAGAGTGAGGGAGGGGGAGAGTGAGAGCGTTCTGTAATCCATATTATGGAAGGCTCTGACCCGGGGAATTATTTAAGAAGCTCTTTGTTGTATTCTTTTGGAGACTGTGATTTGGGTGGGAAGGGACGACCCAAAATCCTATTCTGTTCCAGATTATATGCTTTCAATTAAGAGGCTGAAGATTGAAGATTGGAGAATTATGCTTGATGTTCAAAGGATGAAGAGATGAGAGAAATGTAGATACCGCTGGGAGACGGAGAGGGAGAGAAAAGGGGAGTGAGAGAATGAGATGAGGAGAGGAAGAGAACATGTCGACAACAGCTTGATAAAGCCAACAACAGAAACACAGAAGAACGAGAAGGAAACCCATCGCAGAGACGAAAAGAGACGTAAAAAAAGACACAAGAGGGAACCACCATACACACACACACACACACACCACACACACCACACACACACCACACACACACTAGGGATCTCAAACTGATTCTACACCGCGTCGAAAACAAACCGCCAAACTCCAATATTTGGGGATCCGAAGTTGCCAAACTTCGTCTGCCATTGTGTTTTCCCCGACGTGGCTCTGGAATAGTTGGAGTGCTCGTTCTGTTCCCGTAGCGACAGACTGCGGCCCCTCTCTGCTGTGCTCGAGGGCCCTTGAGGCGCCCATTATCTGGACGGCCGCCTCGCCGAGGCATATGGGTAATTACTGAGCTAATAGAGTGATGTAGGGAGAGGCAGAGGCAGGAGCTTCGGCCAATTAGATGATGCATTAGTGCTCTGTCTTTTGTAAGCACCTAATGTGTGGGGAGAGGGGAGAAGAAACGTGTCATTTTGGAAGGGTCGGGATCCTTGAGCGAACGCAAACAGTCTCGTGCGCAGACACACACACACTTATGGGACACACTTGTGCGCAGCACATACACAAACACACACACACAACGATGCCCACACACCCTCACTGATACAAACACTTCCAATATACAGAGTCTCATGGATACATCCCTCCCATACACACATGACACACACACACACACACTCGGAGACGAGACACACACACTCTGATTACCACGCTTGTTTTGCTCTTTTCTGTAAGTGTCTGAAGAGTGTGAAGTCGTAATTATCACATACTCGGTGTGTCTCTCTCTCCCTCGCACGCGCACACACACACACACACGCTCGCTCGCACACCCATGTACACTGCCGAGTGCAGTGCATACAGATGAGGCTGAACAAGGGAGGCGACTCCTGCCCAGTCTATGGAGGTCTGATATGAGAATCCACTCCATCAATTTCATTAAAGAGGCTCGCTAATGACGACCACAGCTGTAATCACACTATGCTTTTGTTGTTGGAAGTGGAGCAATTTTTACACAAGCCTTCTTTGTTGGCGGCTATTATCATCCATGTTTACAAAAGGAGGGAAATTGTGTCGCCAGATTGTTTGGAGATAAGAATGTTCTTTTTGTCTGTGAACATCTGAGCTGGAATGGCCGAAGTCCGCCCAGAGATTCAGAGGGAACGTTCTAGAAAAGCTACAATTACACGAGGATCTGAATGGTGAATCGTGAGAGACGTGTTACTGAAGTTCCCGCTGTGAGACTTTCTATTGGTTGGAGTTCCTCAGCATATTTTCTTGGGATTTCTTGAAAACACTTTGAAAGTTTTCTTGAAAACTTGAAGGAGTTTGCGATGGATACAGTACACTGGACCACGGGAAACCATCCCACAACTGGAGAACAAAATCTCAATTTATAAAAGCATGTGCAAAACAATCCATGCACAGCTCTCTGTCATTAGCCCAATTATTACTCCACTGTACAATTAGCATAAAAACAGACTCACCAAAGAGGTTGAGGTGAACACATAGCGAGGCCAAGTATCTGAGGTGAACGCCACCAGAATGAACCATATTATTACCTGTCCAAATGGACTCCATTGTTAAATCATCCAGAACAATACAACTCAAGGCCCTCAGGTCCCTTCAATATAGCCTGTCCCTGGACCCCAGATACTTACGTATCCACCCCACAATTAGCCACGTGCGTGAGTGGTGTGTGGGCGCGCGTGTGTGTGTGTACCGTAGGCGGGGGCGTGTGTGTGTGTTTTATGCTAATGCCGAATATTGCACAAGTTGTTATCCCTTCAATCTCAACAAATTGGAAGGACATAATAGGTGTGTATTAGTATTCTCTTTCAGGAATAGCACCCCTCATTATCACACAAAAGACTCCATTACTGATATCATTATCAAAAAGGAGGGGTTGCAACCGACTTTGTTTCCGGGCATCTCAGTGGTGTTTTTCCCTGTTGTGGAGAGAGGCGTGTCGCTTGGAGGTCGGACGCCCCGTCTCTGACCCGGCTGCCGTTCTGAAGTTTGTCGGGGACCGCTGTGATGTCGGACTTTATACGTTCCCCTCGCCTTTCGTTTTGAAAGACAAAAATGGGAAAACGCCTTATCGGTCTTTTGATAAAAGGTGTGTGTGTGTGCGCGGGGGAGGAGGGGGGGAGGGGGGGGGAGGTTTGGTGGTGTTTGAGTCTCGTCCTGGGCCTTTGGTGCCGGAGGTTCTAGCTTCGGGGGGGGCTCAAAGACAGCCCCGGTCTGATTCACCTTGAGGAAGTTGCTTTAGGCTATCGTACAGCCCCTGACTGTCAATGAGGATGTGGTGTGTGTGTGTGTGTGTGTGTGGATCGGGGGGCCAAATTTCCAAAACCTTAAGATAAAAACCCGGCGGCTTCTTCCACCTACCCAAACCCGTCCAACCTCCAGTCCCTTACGATGCTCATCCTGCAACAAAACACTCACACACCGGACTGCTGTGCGACGGCTTGCGTTCTCACGTCGCACAGACTGCAGTAGATCTCAGTTTGACCAGTGAGAGCCCCAGACCCTCTCAATGACATGACTGAGTAACAGGACTCCAGGACTCCCCCGAAACAAAACGAATGCTAATGGCTGACCTGGCTGTCAAGCTGCTCCAAGAGGACCCAGGGACGCCCGGCCCTCGAGCACACTGCCAGCCTGGCCCTTCCTTCCTCAATGGGGGGCCCCTCCTCTTCACTCCCACACACATTCAGACCCGAGACGGGGGTTCCATCCGTCCTTTTCCGTCCCTCCAGACAGGGAGCCCTCGCCTCTCCTCCTGCCCCTCCACGGTGGCCCCTGCCCTGGGTAAGGCCGGTCCCCGTCTCCCATCGGCTCTCGAGGGCCCTTCAGACGTCTACTGAGAAAGAGCAGAGGGGTGGGAAAAAAAGATGGGGAGAGAGGGGAAAGACGAGCAGCGAAGCCAGACGGGGAAAAGGGCGGGGCGAGAGAGAAAAGTGAAAAGAAGCGAGGAGAGCACAGAGAATGGCGAAGAGAGGGAGGGAGAGGAGAGGAGATGCATATTGCAATCGGGGGCCCTTGAGGGCCGTGGTCGGGGGTTCATATTGTGTATTAATGTGTGAAGCTGTGGCATTTCTCTGTCATGCTAATGTCGTTGTGTGTCTTTGTTGTGCTGGCTGGTCTCTGTTGGTGTCAAACACACTCGTCTTTCCTCTCCTCCCTCGTCTTCTTCTCTTTCATGTGCTCCCCTCTCTTTTGGAGTAGACGATCAGAGGGAGTAATAGGGGGTAAACACTGCTGTTGTCTAAAAGGATCACATTTGAATAACTAATACGTTGTTAGCATTAGCATACATTAATTATTCAGCCCCGCAAAGGTGATAGCCACAACTCCGCCTTGCTGTTTTTGCGAGTGTTTTTTTTGTGTGTGTTTTTTTTTACGTAAACATGAAGTGACTGCTTCGAGTATTTCCTTAGAGGAATTTTTGCACATAAAAGACCATTTGAAAAGGAAAGCCGACGCTCAAAAGAACACTTCACTGCCTTGAAATCACTCCACAGATCTGGGGGCAAAACAGAATAACATCTCTTCTGATATTTTCCTCTTTTATGCGAGAAATCAAACGGTAAATGTCTGGGACGGAGGAGTTACGACTAACAAACGAATCCACTGCAAGCTGTTGGGTGGGTTTTCACATTGATTCAACTCGATCAAGCGGAAATCTTGGACTGACTGAACCAAACAAATTCCAAGTTGTGTTGAGTTTAGACGAGCTCTCAAGTCTCTTACGGCTGCCTGGGGAACTGAGAGGGGTCTCATCCTGCACACGGAGAGAGAGAGAGAGAGAGAGGGAGAGATGAGAGGATGAGAGAGGGAGGAGATGGAGAGAGGCAAGGAAGAGGGAGAGAGAGAGCGAGGAGAGGGGCGCAGAGAGAGAGAGAGAGGGGAAGAGGAGAGGAAGGGAGGGAGAGACGGAGGCAGAGAGGGAGAGATGAGGGGAGAGATGAGGATGAGAGAGGGAGAGAGGGAGAGAGGGAGGAGAGAGGAGAGAGAGGGGGGAGGAGAGAGGGAGCGAGAGGGATGAGAGATGGAGAGAGGGACGAGAGGGACGAGAGGGAAACAGAGAGAGAGAGAGGAGAGACGAGGAGAATGAGAGAGAGAGGGAGAGAGATGGAGAGAGAGAGAGCGGAGGAGGAGAGAGAGAGGGAGAGAGAGAGGAGAGAGAGAGAGGGAGAGAGGGAGAGAGGGAGAGAGGGAGAGAGGAGAGAGGGAGAGAGGAGAGAGAGAGAGGATAGAGAGCGGAGAGAGAGAGACAGAGAGAGAGCGGGGAGGGGAGGAGAGGGAGAAGAGAAGCAGAAGGGGAAAGAGGGGAGTAGCAGAGGGAGAGGGAGGAAGCGTTGGCAGTGGGAGGACCCTGCCACATTACGGGGGGAATGAATAATACGAACGAGCCAAGCCTGGCTTCAGCACAGCCCCCGCCAGAGACAGCGGCATCCTTTCTGACTTCGACGTCTAAAACGAGAGGAATGGAGAGAATGAGAGAGAGCGTATAGGAGACGGGGAGGAGGTGAAGGGGAGGGGAGCGTGTTGGAAGAGGCCAAGGGAAGAGAGAGAAGGAGAGGGGAGAGGGGAAAAAACTGTTGCAACCGTTTCCCTGGCCGTAGGAAACGAAAGTTGTAGTTGTTGTTTAGCAGTGTGATGTGTTTTTTTCTTTCTATCCTTCTATGAACTTTGCATCAAAGCGATGGGGAGGAACAAAAGGAGCCGTTCTGGGTTGACAAAGACGAGAATGGATGGTATGCGTTCGCCGAACCGCCATCTGCTCTGGAGGACGACCAAAATCTTGACACACTTCACCAATCCCACAATCCCTTGCTCCAGGAGCGTTCCAGGCACCCCCATTCATACGCCGGTCCCGGCTCCCAGACTCTGTGTGATTTCTCTCTCTTTTTCTCCTCCTCAATTAAGTCATTAATTCCTTTCTTCGCCTCCCTCTTAATGACCACCGAGGCACAAACAAGCCCTGCTCGCTTCCTATTGAGGCGCTGCGATTGGCCGTAATTGCAGCGAGGTCCAAAGTATGGGGTGGGATGGGGGGGGGCGTGCATTGTTTTCCGGGGGAATCAGAAGGAGGGGGCAGTGTGAGAGAAGGAGGGGACAGTCGTAAGGTGAGGTCCTTCCTCTCTTGACCCGAGCTACATTAGTGTCGGTGAACATTTGCCAGCACTCGACGGTGGGATGATGAAGATGAATGGAAACGAGTTTGGGGAGAGAGAGAGAGAGAGAGAGAGGGAGAGAGAGGGAGTAGACATACGAGAGAGAGAGAGGAGAGAGAGAGAGATAGATGCTAGAGTGAGAGAGAGAGAGATGAGCTCTAGATGAGAGAGAGCGAGAGCTAGACGAGAGAGTGGAGAGATGAGATCGCGGAGATATAGCTCCGAGTTAGAGAGACGAGCGAGGGCGATACGAGAGAGAACAGAGCGAGATCAGATAGATAGGCTAGATAGATCGAGAGCTGGGGGCCACCATAAATTTGCATGCTAAACAGCGGCTTCTTTGTCTGCCTCCTAATTATTATGACACATCATGTCTTCATCATATAAGATTCACTGCTGCCTCGCTGGGAGCTGTAGAGAGAAGCTTGTTGATGCTACGGCTAACTCCTTTGTAGGCAGTTCTATTGTTTTTGCAGTTCGAAGACATGCATGAAAAATAAAAATGCTAAATGGGTCAATTCAAGTTCTCAACGGTAGTCAATGTACAGAACCCAAATGAAGGAATACCCAGTGGCCAATGGTGTTTTTGAACTCAACCACCTTACATTTTTGTTTCAGGGCCTGGTTTGAAACATCCCATCTTGGGCAGGCTAGGCCTCAGGGCAGTGAAGAAGCATTCACAAACAGACTGTAGATGAGGCTGGCTCGTTGCTGATGGCTAACGCTAGCAGTTCCACCAAGGATACCCTCCAAGAGGCCAGTCCAGTGCTTCATACTGCAAAATCAACCGTCTTGTCTGGCTGATTGTGCATTATGTGGCCATCTGTATAAAAAAAAGTGTGCAGGGTGGTGGGGGTGCAACAGAAAGGATTGTAGAAAGAGGGGATGGCGGCAATGAGGTGAACCTCCTTGATAACATATTTTGGGCGAAATGCCCTTTTTGAAATACTCACAGATTGCTCCATTTACAGATATGCAGACACAGGAACATCGGGAGAGATAGCATTGAGAGAGGGGTGGAGGGAGAGAGAGAGGAGAGAGAGGGAGAAAGAGAGAGGGTCGTAGGCGAAGGGAGAGAGAGGGAAAGAGAGAGTAAATCTACAGATTAGAGATTAGCTGTAGCGACAGCTTTAACAGGGCGTCTGGTCCCGGGCCAGTGTGCTCAGGCATCTATCTGCCTTCTGCTGGCCGGGTCTGACACGGCCCATCTAAGTAGATCACAGAGCCTCTGCAGACTGCAGAAGGGCATGGAGGTAGCCAGATAGCCAGGCTAACACCAGAGCTAGCGCTATAGCTACCTCACTCCAAGAGAGAGAAGACAAAAGGGGGTCTGGCGAAAATAAGTAGGTCTACTGGGAAGAGCGGTTTGGTGTCCATAGCAGAGCAGGAGGACCATCAGGGAGATGGGGGGGCGGGGGGGTGTGGACCACCGTCACCTCCAGCCTTACAGTACTCACACATGCCAGGCTTTTGAGGTCTGAAACCCTTTCACACATTTCTCTCTCTCCCAAATAAAACTGCAAAGCCCCCTTCGCTAATGTCCAGATCAGAGGAGCAGTTAAGCACCGCGACGGACGGCTCAGTTTGGGCTTTTTTGGGGATGGGGGGGGGGAGGAAGGAGGGGTACGGGTATTTACTCGTTTTAAATGTGTGTGTGAGTGGGTTTGCGTGACATAGGGAGATGCCCCCCCCCTTGCCCTAATGATTATCTTTGACGTTTTTAGGCCTTAAGCAGTTCTTATTAGGAACTAATTCCTGTTTTTACACGGGTGTAAGTAATCTGCAGTTAATCGTCACACGCAACCAAAAACACACATCCACATACACACACTCCATCAGTAATACACATCCACGCACACACTCCATCAGTAATACACATCCACGGGGCTAATCCTGCTCTGATTTAGGACTGTGGACAAGAGGTTACACACAAGGTTAACCATTATGAGCAACTTTCACGCCCTTCAATCATGTAACCCTTTAATGGTCTTAATCTGGTTTGGGTATGTTTAAAGAGATAGACACTTACACAGACAGATTGACAGATCCCCGTCCCGTCACGTCATCCTTCACAGCTGGACACAGCTGTGTCCATTTACAGAAACCATATGGTTCCATCGAACCACCATATATTTCAATACACAAGTTGGGGTCATTTCTAATTGAAGCAAATGTATTAAACACGAAAACAAACTCTGATTTTCGGTAGAATTAAAAAATAAAAGATATGTCGATGTTCCGATAGAAATGAAATGAACTTTCTCGGCCTCGCCCTGTGTTTCCTGTCCGGGGGGGGGCTTGAGAAGGGCCTCGATGTCTGAGGCAGCGCTGAGACCACATCTCGGAGAGGCGTGTCCTTGGCCGGGGGAAGCGCAGGGCTCTGATTGGTGAAAAGAGCTTTTTGGACGAAGGATGTGCTCTGGGGTTTGGAGCGTCAGCCCCAAAGACACCGGGACACAATGAGAAATCACAGCTCTTTCACTCGGCCTCCATCTGCCCAGCCGCTGAGCGTGGTCAGTGTGTGTGCCACTTGGCTGCAACCTGGCTCCATCAGCCATCACAAAAAGCCCTGATCCAATCAGAGGGAGACGCGATCCGGGCCAAAGAGCGGGAGACGGGGAGCCAAGACCCGGAGCAGAACCGACGATCTCTTCTTCTGAGATCACACTTAGACGGTGGACGGGGAGAGAGAGGAGATGGTGCAGAGAGAATGGCAGAGACTTAGAACAGACGTCCAAGATGTGATCGAGGGACGTGGTTAACTGAGCGGATATGAAAGGATGTCTAATGTCTGTAGCTGTTGACGACCAATCCGATGTTGACGGGAAAAAGAAAGGGGTGGGGACAAAAACCCCAGAGACAAATCAAATCATATATGAGGATGTGTACATTCAATAACAATAATGTCATGACATGAATTATATTTGAGAGGGAATTGAGAAGAAACCCTTTCGAGGGCATGAAAAATGCTTGCGCAGAAATCTTGCTCGAGCGTAGTTTGTGAACAGCGAGCGCAGGTCATCCTCTGCGGCGGGGTATTACAGTAATTGTTACAGATGTAGGAGAACTACGAGTCGGAACACAAATCATCTCTATTTGCATGGCTCTGTGCTCAGGGACGATCATGTCATTATCTGAGACCTCTGTTTAGATGTGTGTGTGTCTCTGCTGGGTGAGGGTCTTTGGAGTGTGTGGGTGTTGTGATGGCTTGGATATGTGTGTGTGTGTGTGTGTGTGTTTGTGTTTAACAGAAGGGACAAAGTCCTCCATCAATTAAAAGACTTCCAGAACTCTCTCCCCTATGCAAACTCTGTCTCGTATTTTTCCACGCACCATCTCTCTTTCTCTCCTTTTTCTTCTCTCATGCTTCCATCTCATGGACTGTTTGTTCATTCCTTTCATTTATTTCCACTGTGCAGAATTATCTCATATATTTATTTTCAATTGAGTCATCTATCTGAGCTGGGACATAAATATATGTTAAAGGTATTTGCTTTGCGTGACTGTTACACATTGTGACTGTTCAGCATCCTGAGACAGTGATGACCGAAGACCCCTCCTTGTCTTTGTCTGTAGATGATCCAGACTGACCTCACCTCCCCAGCCTGTCCTACCCCACCGCCCAGGCCCCATCCTGGGCCACGAGGGGAACCATTCCTGGCCCGGTCGTTTCCACCTCCTCCGAGCCACGAGGTCTGGAAAATAAGAAAGAAGAGGAAAGACAGAAAATAACGAGTCAATGACAGACTCTTCCCTCCTTCCCCCTGTGCCTCGTCCTCCTCGTCCCTGGAGCGAGCGAGCGATGACGGACGTGACAGGGCCTCATTAGGGACCCGGGACTTAAGACAACACGGGGGCAGAGGGGGGGGCGGTGACCTGTGACCCCGGTGTGAGTCCTGCACATCCGGTGAACACGTCCTACACTTCCTGTCCTCATCAAGACAGGAAGGAGGAGACCACCTGCACCGTCTCCTCGCTGTCACCTCTGGAGGGAGGGAGGGTGTGTGTGTGTGTGTGTGTGTGTGTGTGTGTGTGTGTGTGTGTGTGTGCGTGCGTGCACGCACTTTAGCATTATACTAATGCCTCAAAACTAAGCAATAAATACTAATTGTGTAAATAACAATTTTCTTTCCATATCCATTTGTTTTTCTATTAGATCTATTCACATCATCGGTCGCACGGAGGAATAACAAAGAACACAATGAAAAAGCGTCAACATTGTACAGTTACATCATGCCTCGTATTGGAATAACAAAATTATCTCCCATGAATGTGAATCCCAGAAACCCATTAAAAGCATCAACACAGTCTTCGTGGGCTGCTCGGCAGTGGGAGGAACATTCTGGAACAGACATCTCTCTTTGTAGCGGGAGGCGTTGCGGAGGAAAGGTGTGGGCTCTTTTTTGTGTGAAACCTCTTAGCGTTCCATAATCAGGAGTGATAATGTGTCTCATTCTATGCTAATGTGTGTGTTTTACAGCAATCAGGCGACAGGTGATGATAGCAAGCACTGAGAGGTGTGTGCCTGTGCGTGCACACACGCGTGTGTGTGTGTGTGCCTGCGCGTGTGTGTGTCTACATGCGTGTAAGGCACCATTAGTGACTTTCCAGGTCCTCTTCAGGAATACAATGGGAGACAAAATTGCTTTAATGGAAAAAGGCTAATGTGAGACACAGTGTACACACACACACACACACACACACACACACGCACACACACACACACACACACACACACACACACACACACACACACCACACACACACACACACACACACACACACAGGTACACGCGCCACCTTAGCAGCTCACTCAAGCTGCAGAGAGGGAGATAACTAAAGGAGGATATTATCACTTACTCCTAAAAAACCCTGTAAGTGTGGTTTCAGGGGCTCGGTGTGGGTGTGGGAGTGCTGCTTAGCGGGTAAGAGTTCTGTGTCTGTTACTCTTCCACACAAGTCTAGAATAATTCACTGACATTAATATATGTCTACAGTGCATATATACATTCAATGAACTTTGACCCCAGAGTCCCCATCTACATAATAGAGGCTATTACAGCACACCTGAATGAGAAGGAACATTAACATGAACCCCCCCCGTCTCTCTCTGCTGTGGGAGCTCAGAGGGCGTCTCAGATCGAGGTAAGGGGTCTTCTCGCCTCCATCCCGGGTTACAGTTGTTTATTTGGCGCGCTCTCCTTTGAAGGGCACATGTGCACTGACAACCGCCTACGCGCACACACACACACACACACACTCTCTCTGCAGTAAGACCAGGCACGTCCTCACTTCCTGCCAGTCTCATCTGTGCCCTGCTCAAGGCTGGCAGCATCTGTTTGTCTCCGGGCCATGCCATAAGGTGCCAGGGCTCAGAGGAGCCTGGGAGTTCCCCCAAGAACCCACCCCCCACGACCCACGCTGACCCCCCCAACACTCACCCCTCAGACGTACCTGACACACCCCCACACCCACCACCCCCCCACACCCACTCCTGGCTCCCTCAAGATGCCTTCTCTCATCCAGTCCATCACCCTCGCACCCTCGTGCCTCACCCCTCACCTCCCTCCTTCCCTCTACTCTCCCCTCACCTCCCTCCCTCTCTCTCTCCCCTCACCTCCCTCCCTCTCTCTCTCTCCCCTCCTTTCCACATGGAAACTTATTTCCTCCTGCCCCTCTGTCAACCCGTTGTGTCCTGTGCTGCATGTAAGAGATGTTGTCTGGAAGAACCCGGACCATCGATCACTGTCTGCTTCCTCCTTCTTACCCCTCAGCTGTCCCCTACGTTACCCCCCTCAGCACTTCTCCTCCAGACCCCATCTCTCTGTCCTCCCCTTCCACCTTGCCACCTGCCTTCTTTTCCTCCCTCCTCCTTTCCCATTCCTCCTCAATTACCTCCTGCCTCACTTTCCCTCCCTCATTTCCCCCACCCCCTCCCTATTGCCCTCCCTCCTTCCCCCCCCCACCCTCCTCCCTCTTTCCCTCCCCTCCTCCCTCCTCTCCTCCCTTTCCCTCCCTCGTCCCTTCCCTCAGGACGTGTGAGATGGCGTCTGGCGGTGGCGGCGGTGCTGGCGGAGTGGTGACAGAATGCGTGTCCTCGCCAGGAAGACTTCCCCCTCCGAGGATCGCTGATTAGCGTCTGGGGCCGCTCCCAGCATGCCGCGCTCACAGCATGCCGCGCTCTCCAGCGACGGCCTCCTTAACAGGCGTCACATTCCCCTCCAGGTCGCCCCCGGCTACCCGCCACAGCTCAAGACAAGGAGAGAGGGAAAGTGATCTGATCTGTGCCCTCCCCTCCGTCCACCCCTCTCCCTCTGTCTCTCTTTCTCCCTCTCTTGATCTCTGGCTCTACCTCTGAAAGTCTATCTTTCTCTTTACCTCCCCCCCCCCTCGCCTTTTTTCACCTCTCTCTCTCTCTTTCCCTTTCTCTATTTGCCCCTCCCTCCTTTTACTCTCAAGAAGTCAAGGATCCGTGCCTCCGAGCCTTGCCCAGTGACAGTGACAGGAGAGGGGGGAGGGCACACTAACACGGGCCCCTGCTGCGGCCTCCACAGCCTTGGCCTGGAGCAAGAGCAGACGAAGAAGAGAGAGAGAGAGAGAGAGGAGAGAGAGAGAGAGAGGAGAGAGAGAGAGAGAGAGAGAGGGGATAAAGGAGAGGAGGAGGGGGCTGGCTAACGAGCGGAGAGCCACAGAAGGTGTGTGCGCCGGAGCGTGAGGAAGAGGTTGGGACAGCGCAGGCCCATGGAGATGACTGGGAAGCTAATGCTATGTTACTGAGATGCTAACGGCATGCCTGGGCCCGGTGCCCAGCGTCCACACTCATCACAGCAGCCCACAGCCAACCACAGGAGACAGGCCGGCTCCACGGGCCCGGGATTACTTGTGACACGTCTTTTGGGTGTCAGTTGAGACTTCTTTAACAGCGGAGAGGGCCCCCCGCCGTGTGACTCACCACCAGAGATCCTGTCTCACCGAGTCACATAAACCGAATGTGGCGTCGAAGGTGAGGTAAATTATCGCCGGAGACGGAAAAATAACAGCGGTGTCTACCTGAGGTATTTGGAGGACGTTTCACCCGTCCCCCCCAACCCCTCAGTTTAATGTTGTGCTGGAAGGTTCTAAAAGGTTTGGCTTGGTTCTCCCCTGTGGGAAGACACTCTGAAATACCACCTTTTGGTTGCTGGAAGAATTCTATGTACAGCCGTGGACAAATGTATTTGGGCGCAACGTACATTTTGTGTTTGTAAAGCTTGCTGGGCCTTGGCATAAAATGACTGCTAAATAATTTCAGTAAGTAATATCATCAGCACAGTGGAAAGTGTGAACTAGTTCTAGGTCTATCATTCGGATTGGATTTTAAGAGCAGATTGACTGCTGTAAAAGAGGGAACTATTTACATATATAAAAATGTTCGCCCCCAAAAAAAGCTTTGCAAAAAATATAAATGTGCCTTATTGTATTCTATAGAAACATGTGAAACATGTGAAAACATTTTCCTCAAATACCGAACCAGCAAACTTACAAAACACAAACATTTGTCATTGCCAAAACTTATGGCCACGACTGTAGGTAATGGTCATTGTTATGGGCATTTGTTTTCTGAAATAATGAATAAAATATGCTTTCATTTCAATGGGAATGAAATATCCATAATTCCATAATCAGGAATCCGACACTGTGCCTTCAATGATTACAGCAAGTCAGCCAATTGGAGACATCCGCCTATCCATCTGTCTCTCCCATTGTTTAACCCAACATTGTTTGATTCTGCCCAGGATTTCCTCAATGACCTTTAATGTTTACAGTGATCTCCTGTTGACCTTTAGCCCTCGTCCTCAGGGCCAACAGATGCACCGTGCTCACAGGCGGCCAGGATAATGAGTAAGCCATTGGGGTCACCATGAGCCACGGGTCCCTGACCCCCCGACCCCCTCGGTAAGACGGTGGCCCCAAAGTAGCGTTTGCGGTCAGGACTGGGGTCATTGTTGTGACATCCTACAGTAAGTCTGTGATCTGAAGCGACGGTCGTCAGTCTCAACCCCCAACCAGTCCCATCTCGATGAGTTCAAACGCCACCACACTGCTGAACTAAGCAGTCCTCGATGAAAGAACGGCGGTGCACGACAGGACAGAAATAAATGAAGAAAGGGTAAAAGAACGCATGCACGCGTGGCAGAGGGCCTTAACGCAGGAGCGTGGGTTCGATTCCGGCCTGGGTCGTTTCCCTGCGTGTCTTACCCTCTTTTCTCTCCCTGGTTTCCTGTCTCTCTCTCTCTCTCCAACTGTGTGGACGAAAACAAAGCCCCCAAAATATCAGAAGAAAAAAAAGAAGAACAGGAGCCGTCACGTGTCAGGGGAGGAGTTGTGGCGTGGTCTCTTCTGTCCCAGGTCCAGTCATGTGACTCACACAGCTGGCTTGCTTCCTCCTTCTATGGGAGGTTGGTTCCACGTCTGTCAGCAGGTGAGTGGCCCCCGAGGCCCCTACGCCACTGTGAGTCTTGGAGGGAGAGCAGGAGATGAATCCGGGAGTTGCTGTTTCACCCGACAGAATAGAAGACGTGTCTGAAAAGGAACACCTGCCATGGCAGCTGAACCATCTCACCTTCACCTCGTCCAACCTGCCTCCACTGAGCTCCACCCTCCCTCCTACTGATCCTCTGACCACGCAGCCCACGGGCTTGGTGTGTGTGTGGTGTGTGGGTGTGTGTGTGTGTGTTGTCGGTGGTTGTAAAGAGCCTTTGTGTCTCTTCATTATGACATCATGGCTGTGACAGAAGCTGGAGACGATGCCTGAGGTTCCGACTGAAGCACTCCACTTCAGCAGTGTGTGTGTGTGTGTGGTGTGTGTGTGTGTGTGTGTGTGTGTGTCTCACCCCGGGCTATAGGAGTCCTCCTGCACTTTGTGGAGGAAAGTCAAACCGTCAGAGACAATAACAAAACCTTACCACCAGCAATATAAAGCAGAGGGCGAGAGAGAGAGAAAAAGAGAGAAAAAGAGAGAGAGAGAAAAAGAGAGAGAGAGAGAGGAAGAGAGATGAGAAGATGAGTGGTACAGTAAGTAGCTGGGGGTCAAAGGTCGACCTCCTCCCTGCAGGTCTTGGTGCTGAGAGGCCTGTGTTGCATCATGGGAAACCTTGGCATGTCCTCCTGATCTAGCCCCTGACCAGATGAGACCTTCCCTGTGGCCGCACACACAGACACACACGCTCACACTGGCACCATGGTCCTTTGTGTACGAGGAGCCATTGTTCCCAAGGCAAGGCGGTTTTGGAGAGAGTTCTAGAACATTCCAAGGGCAGGACAGTAGACTCTACTGTAGCAGCACTGTTTCTGTACAGAAGCTCACCAGGGCTTTTCTTCTTCACGGTGACACTATACAAGGTGCTGGGAAACGCACCACTTACTAAGACTGTTCTGCACAGTTACAGTAGACACACACACACACACACACACAGGGAGATTGACAGGCTGTTTCAGTGAGTAGGTGAACCTGTCACCCAGAGTGTGTCTAATAAGAGACAGGTCTTCATCTCCTCCACTAATCAGCTCATAACAGTGCCCACTCAAGACCCTGCGGGACCCAGACGACCACCCTCCTTCAATACTAACCACGCCTTACCTGTGTGTGTCTGGGAGTGTGTGTGTGTGCGCGCGCGGGAGCGCGTGTGTGTTGGCTCGAGTCGTATCAGGGTCAGGGTGACACTCAGCAGGAGTGACAGCGGCTCTTTAGGAGTGTCACCACTCCTACTGATCACAGAGAGGGGCTGGAGCCCCAAACACACACACACACACACACGATAACCCAACTGAGTGAAAGTAAAAGATAACCTAGACCCACACACACACACACACACACACACACTACTTTGACACATTAAGAAGGGGGTGCCACTGAGTATTATCCAGGTGTGTTTATTGGGTAGTGTGAGAGGGCAGACTGATAGAGAGCACAGCGGAGGGCGACAGACAGTACAGCACATCATGGGAGCACAGATCCTCATCGCTGCAGCCAGACTGTACACCTGGGTGTCCCTCCCCCCACCAGCACTCAGGCACGCCTCCTGGGCTGAGGGAGCCACCGCATCATCCAATGGGAGGGACAAACCGATAGGGGAAAGGGTTTGATTGGCCTGAGGTTGAGTGATTGACAGGTTGGCCGTTGGTGTGGTGGGATGGATCAGGAGGATTGATCTTAACGTGTCATACGAGGAATACAATGATTTAGACGCAGTGGACATGGCAAGGTAAATGTGTAAACATCCGTTATTTATTATAATGACTTTTGTTCTTACTTTAAATATCATACATTTTAAACTCTTAAATTCACAGAAAAAAAAAGATTTTACAGCAAGTCCTACAGTGAGTTTCTCCATATAAAAAAAAACACAATTATCTTTACTAGAACATGTACAATCCCTAAAAGCAAAATCTCAGGCAAAACCATTTAAAATGTATTAAATCTATTTAGGGGAATCGATCGAATAAAACTCCTACATTTCAGCCATTGCTCAATCACTTGGTTGGCACGTGAAGGGGGGACTGGCAGTAAATATGTTTCAGCACAATCGGCCTTGTTGCTGGATGATAAACAGTATATTCTACCATCAGTGCATCCGACATATGTTGTCTCAATACAAAACGTTTTGAATATACAGAACCCCTTGGTCGTGGGCATATTGGCGTCTCTTGGCATGGCCGGCGAACACAGTGCAAGGGTGTGGCAATATGACACATTACACACAAGGCTGTTAGTCTGACTCAGGAAACGGATTCAGGGTGTTCGTGTTCAGTTTCAGGAAAGGCTAATGAACTCTTTAGAAATGCTCTGGACCGTTAGATGGAAATAGAACGTCACTTTGTGTCACGAGTGGATGTTACCGTACCTCTCCAGCTTAGTCAGGTGATTTAGTGCACGACTTCAAGCAGCAAACTGTCAAAACGAGCAGGCCTTAGTGAACCAGCACTAACCCACTCCCCCACCTCAGTGTACTGCACACCAGGAGGGGGCGGAGCCTCCACACCAATGAGGAGGTCCATGTCAGCCCCCTGGAGATCAACGAGGAGGACCATCGTGCAAGAGAAGCATGCAACTGCCCTGAAAAACCTTAACAAATGAAAAATGAATTCTTCAAAAAGTCTTTTTACAGTTTGCTCGTTGCCAGTGGGTGTGTCCGAGGGAAGTACAGGGGACCGTCGCCATGGATTCGTCACCATGGGGAACGGCTCGGGTGTCTCCGGAGGACTGTTGTCAGGTTGGCAGATGACGGGATAGGCATGGGGTTGGTTATGGACATAGTCTGTGTGTGTGTGTGTGTGTGTGTGTGTATGTGCGCACTTGTGCGTGTTTCCGTTTCCAGACCTCCAGCAGATTGTTCCTGTTTCTCTCCACCGTCCCACAATGCACTGCTGCTCATTTGGGCCAGTCCACTCTGTTGAAGAACGGGTGTGACTTGATGTCCTCTGCTCCTGCCACGCCCGCCCCCAGCCTCTCCACCGAGTTATACTGGAGCAGCTGTACACAGGCAGACACAAGCACGCTGAATACACACAGTACACTGAGCTGAGGCACTGACTCTACTGCAGGAGCTGACGTACTGACTCTACTGTAGGAGCTGAGGCACTGACTCTACTGTAGGAGCTGAGGCATGACTCTACTGTAGGAGCCGAGGCACTGACTCTACTGTAGGAGCTGAGGTACTGACTCTACTGTAGGAGCTGAGGCACTGACTCTACTGTAGGAGCTGAGGCACTGACTCTGCTGTAGGAGCTGAGGCGCTGACTCTATACTGTAGGAGCTGAGGCGCTGACTCTACTGTAGGAGCTGAGGCGCTGACTCTACTGTAGGAGCTGAGGCACTGACTGCTGTAGGAGCTGAGGTACTGACTCTACTGTAGGAGCTGAGGCGCTGACTCTACTGTAGGAGCTGAGGCGCTGACTCTACTGTAGGAGCTGAGGCGCTGACTCTACTGTAGGAGCTAAGGCACTGATGCTGTAGGAGCTGAGGTACTGACTCTACTGTAGGAGCTGAGGCGCTGACTCTACTGTAGGAGCTGAGGCACTGACTCTACTGTAGGAGCTGAGGCACTGACTCTACTGTAGGAGCTGAGGCACTGACTCTACTGTAGGAGCTGAGGCACTGACTCTGCTGTAGGAGCTGAGGTACTGACTACTGCAGGAGCTGAGGCACTGACTCTACTGTAGGAGCTGAGGCACTGACTCTACTGTAGGAGCTGAGGCACTGACTCTACTGTACACACTGGAATAGAGTCGGGGACAATCAAGCAGAGGATGGGGTGGCTAAATACTAATCAACATAATGGCAGATTCTGCTGTGTTTACATGGACTGAGGGCACCTGCTGTGCTAACAATGTACTCCTTATTAGATAGTGGTGAACAGAACAGAGCGTGCTGACCTGCTGTAGCAGTGACCCGGCCTCCTCCGACACAAACTCAGGTATGTTGAGGGCAGTGTGACGACTGATCCCTGCCGGGTGACACTGCAGCAGAGACTGGAGAGACACACACGTTACACACACGTTACACACAAGCACAACAGTCGCTACAGAAAAGACAGGAACTCAATTCAACCCATGGCGACACCTCGCACAAGCGCCCGCAGAGCAGCTCATCCAGTCACACACTAAAGACACACCGCTCGGTCCTGATCTGTGATCAGACGGTGGTCGGGATGCTGCGGGAAGCTGTCACGCAGCCAGAGACAGCCCCGGTATCCAGGTCAGCGAGAGAGCGGCGGACTGTCTAAATACTGGAGGAGAGGACCCGACACCTGGGAAAACACGGGTCCCAGCAGCGCTTGGTATCAGTGTGATTTCACTGCTGTTGCTCTTCCCTGGGAGCTGCCCCTGTGATGGAAATGACCTGTTGTTGTTCACCCAGAGGACTGGAGGGGCTGGGTGGGGAGGAGGACTAACAGCTAGGGTGACAGTGAGAAAGAGAGAGAGAGAGAGAGGGGTGGGGGTGGGTAGGGGAAAGAGAGAGAGTGAGAGGGGGGATAGATGGGGGAGAGAGAGATAGGTGAGAGACAGAGAGAAAATGAGACAGAGAGAATTAGAGACAGAGACAAAGTGAGACACACACACAGAGAAAGACACAGAGAGAAAGAAATAACGAGAGAGACTGCCTGTGTGCGTGTGTGTGGGTGTGGTCATGGACATGTACCATGCTTACAAAGGGAACAGCTCAAGGCTTATGCAAAATGATGTAAAGTAAGATGATTAGGCAATTAGCTAAAGGATGGCGGAGGAAAGGAGAGAGAGACAGAGAGAGAGAAAAAGAGGGTAAAATGACAGACTTCTATTGTGACTGTGTGTATGTGTGTGTATGTGTGTGCCAGGGTGGTTCATGTACTGCTCCATCCGTTGCTCTGAGGACAGGTTCAGACACATTGTTTAACTGCAGACATGTGTGTCTGTGTGTTGTAACAACAAACCCTTGAGCCCAAACCTGAACACTCAGCACATCCCAAACACCGAGTACAGGCAGGACTCTGAAGAGTGTGTGTGTGTGTGAGAGAGAGAGAGAGAGAGAGAGAGAGAGAAGAGAGAGAGAGAGAGAGAGAGAGAGAGAGGTAGGGGAGAAACCCCCCAGCGATCATCGGTTAGATCAGTTGCTTTCTTTTCCAACACATGCTGCAGGAGATATGGCTCCTGTCCGCAGCAACACGTCAAGATCGCTATCGCTGCGGCAGATCTTATCATCTGCAAGATCAAGAGACAATGTGTGCGTGTGTGCGAATGTGTGGTTTGTGAGCAGCGAGTTTCGTGAGGAGAGATGTGCGTGAGTCGTAGTCGGTGAGCTCTGCAGTGTCAGTAGTTGGTGCGCACGAAGGAGAGAGAGAGAGAGGACGTAAGGTGGAGTGTGTCTGTTTAATAATGGTCAGCGTATGGGAGGGGTGTGTGTGTGTGGGTGGGTGTGGGGTTTTTTGTCGTGTGTTGTTTGTGGTGTGTGTTGTGTCTATGTTGGTGTGTTGTCAGTCTCTAGCGTAGCTCTGGTCTCTTCCATGTCATGTGTGTCACGCGCCCATTCGCTCACGTGTCGTTCATCGCTTCACCACCATCCTGATGAGCAGCACATGCAGCCAGGGTGCAAACATGCCCGCGCGCGGCAATCAGTTAGACCTTATTCAAATTTAAAAGACAATTTCAATGCAGGCTGCGCTCTGCACCTGTAGTGTGTGTGTGTGTGTGTGTGTGTGCGCGTGTCTGCACTGAAGCAGAATGCGTAAAAAAATAATTTTAAAAAGCCCATCGTTTGTGCACGTCTGTCATCTTTCCCCTAGCGAGGACGAGCCATCTTGATGCAGGGAGAGCCCTTCTCCTTTCTCCAGCTGACCCAGAAGTCAGCCACGAGGCAGGCTCCCGGAGAGCTGCCCTGGCTCCTCCCCTCTATGCTGATCCGGGGTCAGCTGACCCGGAGCACTGGCTCTCCCCCCTCCAGACCCAGACGCTGCTCCAGGAGCCAGGAGAGGGGGTCCCGGGAGAGCTGACCGCCGTTGCCCCCAGCAGATGGAGCCCCGGCTGGGGGAGAAAGTCACACACCGACGCTCCTGGCACTGCTGGAGAACCGTGGAGGGAGACGGGACGAGCCAAGACGTGGCGGGCGCACGCACGCTCTCAAGACCGCTCGCCGGACACACACACACACACACACACTCTGTGCGAGATGTACACACGTCTGTTTGGAGGTGGAGTCGCACACGAGAGCACGCACGCACACACACACACACACACACCCTGGCAGGGCTGAAGAGTGGGACGAAGGTGGGAGCCAAGATCAGCTACACAGTCAGAGAGACTGACGCACGCGCACACACATACACACGCTCGTAACTTACCTTGCCTGTGAGCAGCTCAAACAAGATGGCCCCCCTAAACTCCACCACATCAACACGCCGCCGTCTCCTCACTGATCCCTCCCACTTCTGCAAAAGAGAGACAAGAGAGAGAGAGAGAGAGAAAAAAAGAAAGGAGAGAAAAGGTGGGGAATGAGGAAAAGAGAAGTCTGAACGTCTTCTTAAATAACAAGACTTGTGTGCCGCATGCAAACCTCTCCAGATGTACCGTGACGGGCAGGTGGACAGTAAGAGATAGTTGGATTTGCAAATCAAAACCCAGTGTTCAGCACCAAGTCTTCTGCTGTAACACAAGCAACACTACAGACGCTACACACACCCAACGACAACTAGTGTGTGTGACACTTCTAGATGTACAACTTATGAATACTCAATAACGTGGGTATACTTCAAGTGCCTGCATGTACACACACACACGAACGCACACCCTGAGGAGCCGGGTGTGTGTCCCGTAAAGGGGGTCATTTGCATAATAAAAAAGCAGTCAAATTGAGGAAACCGTCTGTGCTGCACTTCACACCATCTGCATGACCTGACCTTACACACACACACACACGCACACACACCTTCAAAGCCCCACAACACTTCCACGCGGGCACAACATACACAAACCCACGGACACAACGGCAGACACGGCCCCTCCACCAGAGGAACCCCCGAGTGATCCTGCACTCCCACCTCCTCCCCCGCTCCCCCTCTCACTCCTCCTGCACTCCACCTCCTCCCCCTGCTCCCCCTCTCACTCCTCCTGCACTCCACCTCCTCCCCCTGCTCCCCCTCTATCACTCCTCTTCACTCCACCTCCTCCCCCTGCTCCCCCTCTCACAGCTCTCCTCCTCTCACCTCCTACTCCCCCTTCCCCGCTCTCTCACTCTCCTGCACTCCACCTCCTCCCCCTCTCCCCCTCTCACTCCTCCTGCACTCCACCTCCTCCCCTGCTCCCCCCTCCTTCACTCCTCCTGCACTCCACTCCTCCCCCACTCCCCCTCTCACTCCTCCCTGCCCTCGCCCACCTCCTCCCCCACTCCCCCTCTCACTCCTCCTGCACTCCACCTCGCTCCCCCCCTCCACTCCCCCTCACTCCACTCCTCCCCCGCCTCCGCTCTCCCCTCTCACTCCTCCTGCACTCCACCTCCGCTCCCCTCTCCTCCCTCTGCACCCACCTCCTCCCCCGCTCCCCCTCCTCCTCACGTCCTCCTGCACTCCACCTCTCCTCCCCCTTGCTCCCCCTCTCACTCCTCCTGCACTCCACCTCCTCCCCTGCTCCCCCTCTCACTCCTCCTGCACTCCACCTCCTCCCCCTGCTCCCCTCTCACTCCTCCTGCACTCCACCTCCTCCCCCTGCTCCCCCTCTCACTCCTCCTGCACTCCACCTCCGCTCCCCCTCTCACTCCTCCTCCTGCACTCCACCTCCTCCCCCTGCTCCCCCTCTCACTCCTCCTGCAACTCCACCTCCTCCCCTCTCCCCCTCTCCCCTCTCACTCCTCCTGCACTCCACCTCCTCCCCCCATCCCCCTCTCACTGCCTCCTGCCACTCCACCTCCTCCCCCACTCCCCCTCTCACTCCCTCCTGCACTCCACCTCCGCTCCCCCTCTCACTCCTCCTGCACTCCACCTCCTCCCCACTCCCCCTCTCACTCCTCCTGCACTCCCACCCTCCGCTCCCCCTCTCACTCCTCCTGCACTCCACCTCCTCCCCCGCTCCCCCTCTCACTCCTCCTGCACTCCCACCTCCTCCCCCGCTCCCCCTCTCACTCCTCCTGCACTCCACCTCCTCCCCCTGCTCACCCTCCTCACTCCACCTGCCCTCACCCCCCTCACGCCTCCTGCACTCCACCTCCTCCCCCTGCTCCCCCTCTCACTCCCCTGCTCTCCCTTTCCCTCCCCCTCCCCTCTCCTGCTCTCCCTTTCCCTCCCCCACTCCTCCTCCCCCCTCTCCCTCCTCCTGCTCTCCCTTTCCCTCCCTCGCTCCTGCTCCCCTGGCTCGCTCCTGCAACCTTGGATCTTCCCCTCCAGCCTGTCGTCCAGGACCCCTGGACCAGGCGTGCTAACGTTCGTCTCCTCCCTCTCCCCCCATCTTTCTGTTTGACAGGATTTCTTGTTTTTCCCCACACTTGCATGTCAGCCCCCTCCCTCCTCCCTCCCTCTCCCCCCACTCCCTCCCTCCCTCTCCCTCCCCCCCTCTCCCCACTGGAAGACCCCACGTGAATGTGAAGGTGAACGTGTTCTGTGTCCTTCCTCTAACCCTACTTCTCCCTCCCTCCTCCTTCCTTCCCACCCACCCACCATCCATCTAACCCTCCCTCCAGGCCCCTGGCCCCCAGTGCTCCCCTACCACAGAAGGGGTTAGGGGAGCTGGGACGCACAGCCACAGTGACAGGCAGGTCTGCTGGGAGTGGCGGGCGAGTGGGAGGTAGAAAGAGAGAGCGAAAGGGAGGGAGAAGGGTGGGGGGAGGGGGGAGAAGAGGTGAGGTAGGAGCAGAGGTAGAGGGTACGACATCAAAGTCTGTGTGCATGTGGCGAGGGTGCACACGTGCCTGCGTGTGTGTGTGTGTGTGTCTGCGTGTGTGTGTGTGTACACACTCTGCCGGGGCACCAGATGGCCCCATGTGCAGCCCGGCTCCTCGTCCCTCCAGAGGCGGGTCTGGTAACCCCGCGGGCCGGGGGCCCAGGGTCGTGGTCGAGTGTGCCCAGCGACCGGGCTCCTCAGCTGGGGAGAGAGCCACAGACAAAAGCCCCCGTCTCCCCTCGGAGGCTCCGGGGAGCTCCAGGGCCCGGCGAAGCTCTCTTCCAGCCAAGGTTACAGAGGCCCAGACGAGGCTATGATACTCCTCACGCTGGCCGCCCCTAAGGAACAGCCAATGCTCTCACACACACAGACACAGACACACACACGCTGCGGCTAACTGAGCAACCAGTCTTCAGGGCTCCCTATGACCATTGTTTTGACAGCCAAGGAGAGGAGATGGTCATTGAACAGACTAGTGATACCTGCGTGGTTCTGAGCTCCGGGCCTCGCACACACACACACACAAGCACACACACAAGTCTCACAGCAAGGTCGATTGTCATCACAATGGATTAATGTCCAAGGAGCTGCAGGGAGAGAACAGTGGAGCTGGCTACACTTCCCTCTCTCCGTCGGAGCAAGGCGGGGGGAGAGAGAGAGAGGGAGAACGAGGGAGAGTGAGTGCGAGAGAGAGAGAGAGAGAGAGAGAGAGAGAGGGGAGGAGTGCTAGAGAAGGACAGTGAAGGAGAATGAGTGTGGGAGAACGAGTGTGAGGGATATGAAAGCCAGAAGATGAGGGAGAAAGAGAGAGGCTGGCTGGCTGGAGAGAGAGAGAGAGAGAGTGAGTGAGAGGAGAGCAGGAGGGGGGGAGGGGGGTGGGGGGGGTGACCAAGCTCATCCACAGACCACATGGGTCACTCAACGAGGTTCCCATTCCAACACTGCACGCGGCCAGGTGGTCTACCCGTTAAGTTTCATTTGAAATCAAAAGAAACGCTGCCTCACCTCCGTGTCGCTCGCCCCGCCCCGCCAGTTACCGTGGTTACACCTCCAGTTACAGACACACGCAAACGAGTTGTTGCGAAGTGAAAAAAAGAAACAAGATGGTGAAGAGATAGCAAAGGAGCGACAGAGGCAGCTGTGTTGACAACACGGCCCGTCTGTGGCTTCCTCAGCGGCGTCGGGGGGGTTCCCCTTTTCTCCTCGCTCGTTTAAGAAGACGCGGCAGGAGGAACCTCCCCTCTTCTCCTCTCGCCCGCACACTTCCCCAAAACCAACCGACCGCCATTGTTCCTATAGGGGAAGTGATGCGAGGCCGAAGGAGGAAGTGCGGAGAGGACGAGGAGAAGATGGGGGGCGGGGGAGTCTGGAGGAACGTTCTCATGCGCGATCCGACCCACAGACGGTCTGGGGGGGATCCCATTCTGCCAGGTCACATGACCCCCCATCAGGAGGGTGGGATAGGGTCTTGCCTAAAATCCATCCTTATACACTTAAGTACTTCCAGTAGCGAGGAGGAGCTGAAGGTTCTGAGGACTGGAAACACGGCTCTGCTAAACCCTGCAGCTGACTGTTCTCACCTGAAGCACTCGGAACACCCGAAGAAAAGAGGAATCTCATTTGAATGTTGTCGTGAGGCCCAAAAAAACCCCCACAATGGTATCATTGGTGTGGTGACTGAATCATTTCTGGGCACTATTGTCCGTTTAACGGGAAGCACGGCACCTTTTTCTCACAGCTGAAAAACAACCCGCCTGACGTCGATCAGGTTCTCTCGCGTCGCTCCAAACATGCCCAATAAACACGCCAAAGACAAAAATAAACAGAAACACGTTCTTTTCCGTGCTCCCACCCATGTTTTCAGGGTGTGTGTGCATGTGTGTGTGTGTGTATTGAAAACATGTTGTCCCTTTTCTTAAAACACACACACACACGCGTGTACACACGCACACACACACACATGCACACACCCACACACACACACACACACGCCCTGTCACAGCAGGCTCCCTGTGAGCTCCCTGGCAAACAGTCATAAATCTGTCATCAGGAATGAAGCCATAGCTGGGTTGACCCTGTCTGGGTAAACAACCAATACATAACAAGGGCAGGGGAGACACTAACTAACCTGGGAGAGGGAGCGAGAGAGAGAGAGTGTGTGTGTGTGTGTGTGTGTGTGTGTGTGTGCTTTTGTGCACGTCTGCATCCAAAAAGGACGATATTCAAATCGAGGCAACAGCATGAACGAGAGTTCAGAGTTAAAAGTCAAGAGGAAGAACGAGAATGAGAGAGAACAGAGAGAGAGAGAGAGAGAGAGAGAGAGAGAGAGAGGGAGATAAAAAGGGGGAGAGTGACAGCATAAGAGTTTGAGAAAAGGCAGAAAAATCGTTCCTTGTAGAGGCCAGTGAACACCAGGCAGAGCATGACTCCCCCCTCTGGCAACTACAAGGAACTGCACCTGCATTTTGTTCTCAGCCACAAGCAGCCAGGACTGGCCCACGACAGCCCCACCAGGAGGACTGGCCCACGACAGCCCCACCAGGAGGACTGGCCCACGACAGCCCCACCACAGAGGACTGGCCCACGACAGCCCCACCACAGAGGACTGGCCCACGACAGCCCCACCACAGAGGACTGGCCCACGACAGCCCCACCACAGAGGACTGGCCCACGACAGCCCCACCACAGAGGACTGGCCCACGACAGCCCCACCAGGAGGACTGGCCCACGACAGCCCCACCACAGAGGACTGGCCCACGACAGCCCCACCACAGAGGACTGGCCCACGACAGCCCCACCACAGAGGACTGGCCCACGACAGCCCCACCAGGAGGACTGGCCCACGACAGCCCCACCAGGAGGACTGGCCCACGACAGCCCCACCACAGAGGACTGGCCCACGACAGCCCCACCACAGAGGACTGGCCCACGACAGCCCCACCACAGAGGACTGGCCCACGACAGCCCCACCAGGAGGACTGGCCCACGACAGCCCCACCACAGAGGACTGGCCCACGACAGCCCCACCACAGAGGACTGGCCCACGACAGCCCCACCAGGAGGACTGGCCCACGACAGCCCCACCACAGAGGACTGGCCCACGACAGCCCCACCACAGAGGACTGGCCCACGACAGCCCCACCACAGAGGACTGGCCCACGACAGCCCCACCACAGAGGACTGGCCCACGACAGCCCCACCACAGAGGACTGGCCCACGACAGCCCCACCACAGAGGACTGGCCCACGACAGCCCCACCAGGAGGACTGGCCCACGACAGCCCCACCACAGAGGACTGGCCCACGACAGCCCCACCACAGAGGACTGGCCCACGACAGCCCCACCACAGAGGACTGCCCAAGGCTGACAGTCCCCTGTAGGTGCCACATCCAAACTGAACAAGCACCACAGGGGTTTAGACAACATCGACAATAATCGTCTTCTATGGCCACAAATCACCTCAGGCCATGCATGTAGACCCATGGTGGACATATTTGCAATACATCTTGGTCTTCAAAAGCCTCCGACAACGGCCTACTCCCTACTTAGTCGTCTATGTTCTTATTCTAAGAGCAGCGTTCGACCCAGACACACTTCCATATCCAGTTGTAACTGAACCCCCGAACGAAGCCGGACTGACCGACCAGAGAGACTAGAAACAAACCAACAAACCACTTCATCGGTCCAGCTGAGCTGTTAGCTTAGCATCATCTGCCTTTGGGTCACCCAGTGGTGACCTGAGGGCCCACCAGAGCCTTGTGTGACATATGTTTTCAGTTTCCATCTCCATTAGAGGGTTTGACGACAGCTCAGCTCGTTCCGGGGCTTATGTGCATTTTAGGATATTAGATGGTCTGGAGAAGTCGCTTTCAGACTTATTACAGCGCCATACGCCTGTACCACACAAGGATTTGAGCAGTGACTTAACTAGCATGTGAGAGTGCAGGAGACTAGGAGGGAGTGTGTGTGTGTGTGTGTGTGTGAGTGAGTAAGGTCCAAGTGTAGCAATAAATCTCTTAAAAGGAACACTTTTCCACTTGTAATGATGGGGGAGACTCTAATGTTTGTAACCAAATAAATCTCTTTGATAGAACCCCATGTAACTCCCTCTCTCTCTCCCTCCCCGCTCTCGCTCCCGCTCGCGCTCATCGCGCGCACTCTCTCGCTCATCTCGCACACGCTCTCTCTCGCCCCTGCTCTCGCACTCAGTCTCTCCCTCTCTCGCCCTACAACCTCTCTCTCTCCCTCCCTATCTCTCTCGCTCTCTCCTCTCTCTCTCCCTCTCCTCCCTCTCTCTCTCTCTCTCTCTCCCTCTCTCTCACCTCTCTCTCCCTCTCTCTCCCTCTCTCTCCCTCTCTCTCCCTCTCCCAC
Organism: Mallotus villosus; assembly: GCA_903064625.1. Classification (NCBI taxonomy): domain Eukaryota; kingdom Metazoa; phylum Chordata; class Actinopteri; order Osmeriformes; family Salangidae; genus Mallotus; species Mallotus villosus. Next base: position 96,772 of record CAEFZP010005787.1, on the reverse strand, counting down.
ACACACAGGCGTTAAGCTGAGAGGCGGTGTGACGTGGACCTCCAGTATAGCAGCCGTTTGTTACGGCAGCCTTTAAACAGCATGCCAGGCCTCCCACAGGCACGCTCGGGCCAGCGCTGGGGTCAACCCGCGGCAGTCCGGCGCCACAGCCCCCTCTACAGGACGCCCGCAGAACTACACCCCGAGCCTCTGGACACTGCCTGCCGCACGTAGGCTAACCCTTTCACATTTCTCTGACTAAATAAGAAAAGATTTAAAAAAACATAGCAGACCTAGGTTTGTCCACTTAGTGTGAGGGACAGGGATCGATTTTATTGGACACAATGAACAAAGAACACTTCTCTCAGGTCGTGGTTGAAGGGGGCACCGTCGTTGACTTCCGCCATCACGCTCAAACCGCCCTGTCACTTCCTCACGTGTCACAGTGGGGCCTAACCTCCCAGCCTCCACCCCTCAGCCTCCAGGCCAGCCCCCCCCCAGTGAGGCTCAGTAGGCCTGCTGACACGGTGCTGGGATGAATGAGCTCTTTGTGGCCCTGGGACTGTGGCCTACTTCTGGCCCTGTGTGTCTGCATACCATTAACCTCCACCGCTCGGACTGACACCGCCGGACATGTTAGAACCTCAACATGGAGGCCCGGTCCTGTGTTTACATGGTGTGTTTGGCAGAGATTCGAGTGTGTGTGTGTGTGTCTCACCTGGTGCACAGTACATGTTGGCGATGGCCTTCCGGTCGTACGACTCCTCCACCTCACTCCAGCTGCAGAAGTATGTGAGTTCCACGTGGCCTGGAGACGCGGGACGTGAGGAGAGAGGGAGAGGAAGGAGAAAGACGGATGAAGAAAATATATATATGGCAGGCGGGGTTCATTCCAGTCCTAGTTTCTATCCCTCCTACCAGCCAGAGTCAATTCACACACACACACACACCATCTCTGCAGAGCTCCGCTACTCCATAGCAGTCAAACATCAGTCCTAAAGTTAGCTCCTTTTCAGATGACTCAATCTCTCCCTCCCTCCCTCTTCACCCTCCTTGCGTCCCTCCCCTCCCCTCCCACTCACCCCGCCACACTCAAAGCTTTTCTAGAACTCGGCCCTGTGCCTGTGCGATTACTCCTGTTTAGCTGCTAACGGCTAACGCTATCATTAGGACTAATGGTATCATTAGCTAGCGGTGGGCCATTAGCTTGGGCTAGCCAGACTGATGCACTACACTGCACTACGCTGTTGATGGTCCTTCACAACAATAATCACACACCCGGAGACGAACACAGCCACTCAGCTCATTAGCCAAGTGCTGATAACGAGATAGTGAGGGACGATTACTGGGGGGGGAGGGGGGGCAGAAAAAGGGTAAGAGAGAGAGAGAGAAAGAGAGAGAGAGAGAGAGAGAGAGAGAGATGTCTGGTGTTCAGGTAAGGACAAGTGGGACAGCCCTTGTTGGGGAGCCTTGCTCAGGTGGTTGAACGATCTGCCAACGTGACCGGAGAGAGCTTCATTCATGAAGAACCTAACCAAGTCTACACACATCAGAATCCACCCATCGGAATTGGTGTCCAATCGGAATTGGCCTATGGTATGTAGCCTTTACTGAACAAATGTGTCCAGCAATTTAAGAATGTATTTGGGTCGTGATCATGCAACGTGATGAGGTGGGGGGGGAATGTTTGAGAAGAACGGGGCCGCCACACCTTTCTGGTTGAGCAGGATGTTGTCGGGGTTGAGGTCTCGACACACCACCCCCTCCTGGTGCAGGCCGTCCAGGGCCAGGACCATCTCCACCGCCCAGCAGCGCACAAACTCCTCGGGGATCCGGACCTGCGTGGCCGCCGCCGCCGCGCACAGCTCGTCCAGGGCGGCAAACAGGCGAGAGGCGTCGCGGTCCATGCCGCCCGGCGCCGCCTCTCCGCACCTCACCTCCGACCCCGCGACGGCGGGGATCCCGTTCGCGACCTGGTCTGAGCCGACGCCGCTCAAGTCCGGGTGAAGGATGGAGTCTTTGCCCGTGGGAACGTTCAGAGCGGCTTCGAGGCTCTCGCTCAGAGCGTCGGCGAAGAGGAAGTCTGTGTTGGGGGCTGTGGGAGGAGCCACTGACGAGGCGCCGCCGGGGAGGAAGTCCTTATTTGGGCGTTCTGCCTCTCGTCCGAACGCCAGGCCGCAGTCATCCAGCAGAGAGACGCAGGGGGGTCGTCCATCCACCCAGGAGGGGGCCTCCCTGGCTTCCCTCTCCATCGTCAGCTCCTCCCCTTCCTCCAGCTCGCAGGGCAGCTGCAGCACGTCGGGCTGGGTGAACTTGGGCGAGGCCTTGTTGGCCTCCAGGGCCGGACGGCCCCCCGTCGAGGCCAGCTCCTCCTCCAGGGCCTCCACGGCCCCGCCCATGACTCCCGGGAGGTTGACCAGGAGGTCGGGGGGCTGGGCCTCGTCCTCCACCGACGCCTCCTTGAAGGAGATGACGGGCACCGATTCGTTGGAGCCCCCGTCGCTGCTGCCGTCCGGCCCCCACGCGTGACCTTTGACCTCCCGGGCCAGCTCCAGGGGTTCCCCGGGGAAGTCGGGCTCCGGGACCGAGGCGGGGAACAGGGAGAGGGGGGGGGTGGGAGGAGGAGGGGGGGAGAGGGTTTGAGGCGGAGTTCCCCGGCATCGGGGCAGGCGATCTCGCCGGCGCTGTCCTTGCTGTCGATGCGGAAGAACTCCATGGGCGTGCGCTTGGACTGGTCCAGGGAGAGGGGGGCGGCGGGGGACGGCAGGGGGCTGAACACCTCGCCGTTGTCCGGCAGGTCGCCGTGGCGACGGGCGTCGTCGCCGCCGTCCTCCGTGAAGAAGAGCAGCTCCTGCGCGCTGATCGGCGACAGGCTGTCGTTGCTGAGCGGCGAGCGCGTCCGGGACGAGGTGGTCGTCGTCGTGGCGACGGTCACCTCCAGCGACGAGGCTTCCTGCCCCGTCGAGACGCCCCCCTCCCCGTCGTCCCCCTCCTTCTCCTCGCCCCCCTCCTCCGGTTCCACCTTCTCCTGCTCGTACTCGACGCAAAGCGTCAGGTAGCTGTTGGTGCACTCCTCCTCGGAGGTGGCTCCCGAGTCCTGGCTGTTCGCCACCCCAGGCGGGAGGCCACTCTTGGGGGGCAGTGCCAAGAGGGCCTCCCTTACCCTCTGGAGCCCCGGACCGGAACCAGAGCCGGACCCCGAGCTGGCCGAGTCCAAGCCCAGCTGAGACGCGCCGCGCAGGGGGGAGTGCACCGCCGTGGTGTGGCTCTTCTGGATGAAGGGGATGTCGAAGCTGTCCTCCGGGCTGGAGCTCCTCAGGAACTTCCCAATGTGAGACCACAGCTTCCCCCCTGGGCAGAGAGAGAGACACGGGAGCAGCACGTCAGCTTGACACATCGTGATGATACTATCTGCATCTCTCAAGTGTCTGTTGGCAGACGACCTAGCACATCGAGACACACAACAGACGACGACATTTTCTCAATTTTCTTTCACACTACGTCTCACACACACACACACACACACAGGCAGCTGTGGGACTGAGCGATTGTGCGACAGCATCTGTTGTGCGAGATGAGGATGAATAGGAGTGGCACGGCGATGGTAATGATGGCAGGGCCAGCCCGATCACTTAGAGAGGGAAAACATCCACATGTTGTACCGGCGAATGTCACTCAGGTCATTGCCTCTGCCTGCCTGTCTGTCTGTCTGTCTGTCTGTCTGTCTGTCTGTCTTTCAATCGATCTGTCTGTCTGTCCGTCTGCCCATCCATCTGACTGTCTGTCTATCTGTCCGTCTGTCTGTCTGTCTGTCTATCCGTCTGTCTGTCTGATTGTCTGTCTATCCGTCTGTCTGTCTGCCTGGAACAAGGCCAGGGCCAGGGAATCTTAGCACCCAAATGACTACGATAACAATCCTTTAGACTCTGTCTCTATTACACACACACACACATATCCAAGCACCCCAAACACACACACGCACACACACACACAAAGAAGGAGTCCCAGGTGTTAGCATAGCTAATGAAGCGTAGCGCCACCTGGTATTCAGAATAATGACCTGTGACACACACCTATCTCTATCAAACATCTGTCTGCTACAAGGGCAGGGAGGGGGAGAGAGGGAGGGTGGGGAGGGGTAGAGAGGAGGGAGACGAAACATTGTAGAGGAGAGTTGGGGAGGCATCCGTACAGGGGACGACCCAGATGAGAGGTGGAGGGGTGGAGAGGGAGGGTGGACAGACACACAGGAGGCATCCAGGCGGGGGGGCGGGGTTGGCTCGTACCCTCGGCGTACTGGAGCAGCAGGAAGACGGTGTCCTCGGAGACGACGAAACTTCCTCAGCCTCACCATGTGGGGCACGGAGTGAGGCATGATGGTCCGCCTGGGCCTCCCACACTCGCTGCTCTTCCTCAGGCCCTGGGGGAGCGGGGTTAGGGACACGGGGGAGGGGAGGAAGGAGGAGGGGGAGGATCGAGGGCAAGGTGAGGGAGGGGAGTGGAAAGAGGGGGAAGAAAGGAGAGAGGAAGGAAGAGAAGTTTGCCAGGCGACATGAGAGGGGTCGACGGTGGAGGGGAAGATGAAGGAGAAACGCCACATTAACATTAACAAGCCAACGCTCTCCCTGCCAACCCAACCCCAACCCCCCTAAGTATCCATCAAGCCCCACGCAGCGAGCCACGCAGAAACACATATACAAATCAATCCATCTCGGTTATTTTAGAAGACCTCAGAAGGTAGTGGTGTGTGCGTGTGTGTGGGAGTGTGCGTGCACATGTGTGTGTGTGTGTGTGTGCACGCGCTCTGCGTTGGCATCTGGCACACGTGGGGTAAGCAGGAGAGCTGACAGGGACAGAACCATTAGAATCAATTACACAGGTCACACACACACACACACACAGGGCCTTATGGCAGCCAATGCACACACACACACACACACACTTCAACACTTACTTTGAGGATAAACGTCTCCTGTGTCCTCTTGTCCATGACCAGAAGAACCTGGGTAGACACGGCAGGTCCGTAAACAGACAGATGACACAGAGACGTTACAGAGACGATGCAGGCACTAGGACCGCCCCGCCTCTGGTCCCAGCAGGACCACATCTCACCCCCCGGTTGTCTACGTATGTGTAACGTTGGTGTTGGTCAACTTCTATCTTCTTCTCATCCCTCCTCCTCCCACCCTTCTACCCACTCATTCCTGCGTGCCTCTCAGCCTCTCAGCCTCTTAGCCTCTCAGCCTCTCAGCCTCTCAGCCTCTCAGCCTCCCTTCCTCTCAGCCTCTCATCTTCCCTCCCTCCATCTTCTGCATGACATCTTGATTCCCTCCTCCTTCAACTCCCCTTTTCTCTCTGACATCTCCATTCCTCTCTCTCTCTCTCTCTCTCAGGGGAGAGCTACAGCATATGCGAGTGTGCGTGTGTGTGTAACAGATCAAGAATCAGTGCATCTGGGCGTGTGTGTGTGTGTGTGTGTGATACAGAATGGCGCGTGCGTGCCTCTGTGACCCTGAGTGGGCCCCAAACAGGTGCAGGCTAAATGGATATGAATGGAGTTGTGAGTAAACAGAGAGCCAGCGCTAGCCAGGACGCTAATATAATTAAGGAACCAACATCAGGGTTGGGGGAGGAGGAGAGGGGGAGGGAGGGAGGGAGCGCGAGGCGCAGGGGGTGAGGAGCTCTCCCCAGCTGTCCCCTCTGTCCCCCATTAAAAGTGGAAAGAAGGAGGTGGAGGAGAGGAGAGGAAAGCGTGAACTCTGTGGTCGAGCGTCTCGTGTACGAAGGGAAATGACACGCGCGGGACACCGGTCGTAGTTCTTCCGTCCGCTGATTTGTGTCTACATTCATTACCTTTCCCATTGTGTGGAACTACAACATCCAGCGGCGTGCGCTGCCCTGTGTCAATATTCCCTCAGTGTTATCTTGCGTGAGGCCGGTGTGTGTCGTGTCGAGCATCATTGATTCAGTGCTGCGAGCGTTGATGTCCGATCCGCCTTGCCAAGTCATTTCATGCTCCGGTGGCGAGCTACTTTGTCGACAGCTGTTTGAGAGGAACGGTGACCTAAGCCGACCTTGTGACACCCCCCTTACGACCCAACGAATACACTCACACATACACACACACGCGCGAGCAGGCACACGCAGAGCATGTCCATATCTTGTCTAACCTTGTCGATAACACCCAGGACTCTGTAGGCTGTGAGCTCCTCCGCTGGACTCTGCTGGCCCCCTCTGCTGGTGGGAGCGGGGCACTGCTGCCCCATCGCCTGACACAAGCAAAACACAGGACACTTCACCTACATATACGTTTACATTTAGTCATTTAGCAAACGCTCTTATCCAGAGCGACTCACAGTAAGTACAGGGACATTCCTCCTCCCCCCCCCCGGGGATAGTAGGGTGAAGTGCCTTGCCCAAGGACACAACGTAATTTGCACGGCCTGGAATCAAACCGGCAACCTTCTGAGTAGTAGCCCGATTCCCTAAGCACTCAAGCCATCTGACACGCCTCGTTCAATTCAACAAATAGTAACCGACTAAGAATTGAAAATGTCATTCTCGTGGGGCGGATGAAATTGCATTGAATTGTTATTGTTTGTATAACTGGTAGCCAATGGGATTGTCTGGAGCTCCTCACCACTGCCTGCATTGACCCTTGACCCATGCTGCTGCTTCTCAGGTGCTGGCTGGATATCTGCTCGGCACGCATCAAGTACTCAGCCGTCCGCCTCTTGACCGCTTCACGCCTCGTGGGGCTGGCCTCGCCTGGAGGGGGGCGAGAGACATGAGGAGAGAGCAAGGAAGAGAGGAGAGAGCGGAGAAAGGAGGACAGATAGAAAGAGGGATAGATGGGGGGGATTCAAAAGTAGGGACAGACAGGTGTCGTAGAGAAAGACTAAGAAGAGAGAGAGAGAGAGGGGAGACTTTCACGACCCTTCTACCTTGCACGCCCTGCAGAAGCAGATCCACCCCGCTACGGTAGTAGGAAAACGCAGCCTGGTAATCCCGCTCCTCTTCCTTCCGCACGGCCAATCGGATGCGCTCGCTGGCCCTGTCCAGGTAATCGGGCTTCACTTCCTTAGCGTTGGCGCTAGCTCTCCTCAGGCTACCGGGGAACAGCTGGGCTCGGCTGGGCCGGCTTACCTCTGGACCTGGAGCTGGGACTGGGACTGAGGCTGAGGCTGGGACTGAGGCTGAGGCTGCTGGGACTAAGGCTGAGGCTGCTGGGACTAAGGCTGAGGCTAGGCCGCGCAGGCGATCATGCAGGGAGGGCAGGAGGGGACTGCTGCTGAGGGTGGGGGCCCCAGGGGGCGGTGGCTGCTTTGGGGAGGTGCGTCCCGAGGCCATGCCATCGTCCAGCTCGGCCAGAGAGTCTGCGTCCACGGCCAGGGACGTCAAGTCACTGTCACTGGACCGACCTGGAGGGAGGGAGGGAGGGAGGGACACACACAGGGATGAGATACAAACAGAAAGACAAACCAGCAGAGGACACACAGACCGACAGACACACTTACCTCCATACTCAGACTGACTGGTCACAGTCAAATCATCAGCCCCACTGATATCTCTCTGAACTGCGGGGGGGGGAGAGACACAAAGCTCACACATTCAGCACACATTCCTTCCACTTGAGACGACGGGACAGACGGTACTGCCAGCCTCGTCTGCGCCTACCTTCAGTGCTGCAGTCCGATAAGCTCTCAGCCAGGAAGTCTGAGAAGGGTTCGGCTGGACCAATTAGCTCAGAGCTGTCTTGTACCTCCCCTCCCTAAAATGAAAATGGCATTCAATCAGATCTGCAGATCTGTGTGAGTGTGTATGTGTGTGTGTGTGTGTGTGAGTGTGTACGTGTGTGTGTTACCTTGAAGAAGTCCTGGATGTGCTGACTGCTATAAAGAGCAGGGATGTTGGCAGAGAACTGGAGCAGATCCTCAGAACACTGTCTCCTCTCCTCGATCACAGTGTCTTCAAAACGACCTGCACACACACACACACACACACGTGTAGACATGACGTTAAAACGATCACCTGACATAATATCGGCGTAATATATTTGTAATCTATGTTACGGGTTGCCGAGAACCTTACCAAAGACCTTAGCCTTGGCAAAGGGAGGGAAGAGCTCCGATTGGCTGCAGAGATTCCTGTGGAGCTGCCAGAGGTCCCGGTGAAGCTTCCGGAAATCACTATACCTCTTCCAGACTGTTATCTAGGAAGGAAAAGAGAATGAGACAGCAAACCTTCTACTCATGGCATCTGGCACATCCAGAAATCCTAAGATAAGATCAGATCTCAAACCAGAAGATGGCGCTTGGAGCTTCCCCCCCCCCAGCCCCTGAGGTAAACAGCTGATCCATGTGAAGGACATGAGACCGGGCCCCTCTCCAAGAGACGAGCGCTTGAACAATGAGCGGGTGTCTTCCCAGAGGCCTCCGCGCCTCTCAAACGCACTAATTGGTATCACGCCTGTTGTATTAGGACTGGATTCGGGGCCGAGCATGAATCCCGGCCCCGTTCTCTGTGCGTGTGGTTTGATCCGTGTGTGTGTGTGTGTGTGTGTGTGTGTGTGTGCTTATTCAAACCAGTCCGCTGCCTCCAACATCTAGACATACAATCCACAAACCTTTAGAAACCGAAACTGTTTGTTATCACGTACGACGTCTGAGAAGGAAACATCGGTCTCACTGAAGCAGCATCGTCCCATACACGCATGATTAACCGTGGCCTAGCTACGCCATATCACAGCCACTCATCATTTAGATTAGCACAAAATCCTGATAGTCACCATGGTAACAACCCGGGTCACTAAGGTCCCCGTGAGAACCACATCTAACAATGTACGGGACTGACCCTGAATGCAAGAGGACCACAGGTTTTTACCGTGGACATTGTACAACAAGCCCCATGCGTTTAAGCTTGCTGTCTGTACTAACTATAAAGCTCCTGTCACGCCGTCGGGCGATCTCTTTCCCCGCCCCCCCCTCTTCAAAATCAAAAGAGTCACTTGTCATATTTGACAAACATCGAAAGGTTCATACCTCCTGGACGTCCTCTGGGTTCTTCCTGGAGATGATCTGTGGGTGGGAGGAAGTGAGGGAGGGCGGGAGAGGGAGAGGGAGAGGGGAGGGGAAGAGAGAAAGAGACAGAGAGCGATTTCGCCATCAGCATCAACAGATTCTTCAGCCTATACCATCCCCATAACCATCCATACACTGCAACGTGCCCCTGCCAAGCTCCAGACCTAAAATGGTGGCCAGGTCGGCTGTGTGCACGCTCCCTAAGGGGCTCGGTTGCTGCCTCTGGCGAGTCCTCGTACGTCTACGAGTCCTGAATGAGACAGTCACAGTGAGGAGAAGGAGGAGGAGACACTGGCCGACAATGAGGGCATTCTACTGGCCTGGAGAGCTGCTGGTGGAGCGTGGTGGTTTAGCGCAGACGTCACCACCACCACCCTACCAAACCTAGACTAGGAGTCCACGCAGGCACACGGGGAGGCACGCACGCTCACACCACATGGTACATCCTGTCGTATTTGGTGTTCCATTTCTTTTTACTTAACAGGGAAGAATAAATCGGAGTGAGGCCGTTTTGGCTCCGTGCTTAGACGTGTCTTGTCCCAGGGGGAGCTAGTGTGTAGATGTGTGTGTGTGTGTGTGTGTGTGTGTATGTGTGTGAAAAAAAGAAGATCAAAGATGAATCAATGAAAAGATGTACGGCTCATCGAGGTCTCAGCCGCACTACCACTGACAACATCCTCCTAACTCGTGAGTCCAGTGTGTGTGTGTCCAGCGTGTGTGTGTCCAGCGTGTGTGTGTCCAGCGTGTGTGTCCAGCGTGTGTGTGTTCAGTCAGCGTGTGTGTGTGTGTGTGTTCAGCGTGTGTGTGTGTGTAATATCCACCAGATTGACAGTTAGTTTTTCTTTCTGACTGCATCATGAGCCACTTCTACAGCCAACAATACACTATTGTTACACTGTAACACTTTAACACTAACAATGCCATTGTTACACTGTAACAATGCTACAGTTACACCCATAACTAAATAAAGGAGGTGGGTGTGAAGAACTCAGACATAATAATCAATATGCCTTCACAGTACCTTTCATTTAACTCATATTTCCTTTTAGTTACCCAGCAAGCTAACATTAGCTAGCTAACTAACTGAATACGAATCGATAGCCAAGTATCTAGCAAACTGGCTACTGTCGCAAGCAAAGTCAACATTGTGTCAAGTCAGGACAAGCTGCACATAAACATTGCTGGAAGTGATGTAACATTAAGAGGATATCGCAGACAACTAGTTGTGACTGTGTTGTAGCCAAAGCTTCACTAATGTATTGATTTAGCTAGTTGGGTACAGTAGACAAGCTTCGTTTATTGTAAAATAAGAGCCAAATAGCAAGCTATCCGGATCATTTTTATATTTGTGATGTCAGCCATTCTCGTAGCATGACAATCATACAACAGTGATTGTTCTGCTAACGTCACTGTGGGTAGCTAGCATATGAGCTAGGCTAGGCTACCCGTTTGCTTGACTGTTACTACTAGCATTAGATAGTCATCTGGCTCAACCTGCAGACTTACCCTTGCAGTGACTTTATACACAGTGTAACCTTTCTGGTGCTTTTTTGGGTCCGTGACAGTGTAAAACCGAGCAAGTTCCCCTCTTTCTCGCTGCGATATCATTCTGATTGAAACATAGCCATTAGCTAGCCTGCTTTCAATCTCGGTCTAGGAGTAAACAGTCGCACATCCGCCGCTTTCTAGCTGTCAGTATGGGTGCGTGAGTTGCTAGTAGCTACGAAGGAAGTCCCGCCTCTGTACACAAACAGATGATCAACCAATCACATGGCAGCAACTTAATGGGTCTAGGCATGTAGACGTAATTTCTGTAGGATTTTAGCAAGATATGATCTGGTTTCTTTTGTATTTTATGAAACTTTACTTTGATGGAGTACGGTGGCCCTGAAGTGCAAAACACACCCCCTAATATGAGTGCATCCCCCAAATGAAAACACTCCCCCCAAATACGAGTCAACTCCCCCCAAATAGGATGACTTGCTCACCTTCCCCTAATACAAGGACACACTCCCCCAAATGGAAAACATTACATTACTGTAACTCAACGTTTAAAGGGGTCACTGACTGCAAAACCGTTTTTACCTTGTCATAGTTGAATAACGACAGTTCGGTGGGTAAAATGAACATACAGTGAACCTCAAAGTCCATTGACACTTATTTCCCATGCAAATCTCAAAAAGAAAAAATCTAGCTGTAAAACGGTGGCTTTTGGAAAAATCCACCCGACTGACGTCAGTAGGGTATTGCGCATTCAATTGGCTCTGGTCTGTGTCTTTGTCATGCCCCAAAATGTACATCCAGACCAGCCCACTCACTGGTGTTCTTGACCAGTCCGAGGTAGCGACGCTACGTTTCTAAACACATCAACATACCTTACTTAGCAAATGACTAGCTAGACTAGCTGTAGTCGGCATTAGAAGGGAAGCTTCCAAAAAAATAGCCAGAAAACGAAAGCAGTCTAGCCTTTTGCTGACGCCTGTCTAGATTATCTATTCGAAATAACTGGAGAAAGGCTGTGCTAGATACAGGATACGTTAGCATTGCTAATAACTGTTACTGACAAAATCATACTACAGTTTGCGGTTCTGATGAACATAACTAAGGTCGGAACGCACCTCTTTTCAGCAACAGCTTCATAGCAAATCCTGCTTTACATATTCCCAGGTTTTTAAAACCGTCCTCGGTGAAATGGTTCGCGCAACTGCACAGAGATCTTCTATGCTACGGTATAAACAAACGGTTATCAGCCATAACCGTCTAGTCAATGTTAACTAGACTCAAGCTCATCTGTTTTTCATCGGTGATTTGCAAGGAATGTAAGAACAGCTAGATAGCGAAAACACCTATACTGTAGGCATGTAAACCAGTTTAGCTTGCTAACGCAAGAGCATGAATGTGTTATGATTTAGCCTAGTTTATTGGCGTAATCATTTCAAATTATATGTAGTCAATCTGTTGAAAACAGTGTTGTGTAGACACAATAGATTTATTTGTACGTTTTTATTTCAAGTCGCCACCTTCTTGTTTCAGTGAGTGCTGTTGGCCGTCTTTGCTCCGTAGCTTCGCTCGTTGTAAACCAACCAATCAGCGCACAGCTCATCTAAATACCAATGATATAAGGGAAAACCTAGCGTTTTTTCCCGGGAAAAAAATGCTGGATATAAAAGAGGGCATAGAACAGCACCCGGGCCATTTTCAGCCAAAACAATGTTACATACCCTATTCGGAGACCTTAAGGAACAGTGTAAAATACTCAAAAAACCCAGTCAATCACCCCTTTAAAAACCTGTTCCATAAGGCTGCGCTTTACCATCACCATCTGGTGGTTTACTGTGAGAACTGCACTTGTAATTCACACTTTAAACCACTAGATGACGGAATTGAAGCGCTGTCGAAACTGTGCCCCTTAAAACGCAATTTATACTTTTGCATAACTGAGAGAGTCCGCTTCATTCAAAGCCACTCCACCAGTGACATTCTTCAGGAGTTCCCAGCTTTACAGCATGTCAGCATTGTGAGTTCAAACCCTGCATGGAGTTAATGTACAATGTGTAATAAGATTTCCCTTCCAAACACATTGACAACAATTTCAAAAGCCTTAATATAACAATTTATATTGAAAGTTTTATTTTCTATAACAAGCACAGCGCTACACAAACATTGGTTTAAAGTATAATTAGAAACCAATTGTATGAACTTTAATATGAATGATATCAAATACTGTAAGCTCTAGTCTAATGATTATTCTGTCCCTGTAATAACACAGTTTGACTGATCTCTGGGGCAGCCTCTCTTGATCATAGTGCCAAAGAACAACCAATCAACTAAAGAGCCACTGAGATCAAGTTTGAAACCAGATGAAGTGAATGTTGCTAAGACATCATGGTATATGGTTATGAACATGCTACATACTCTACTTGGAAACCGAGTAAGGATCAGGTGGGCCTTGGCCTGGATTGAATTCCTGTTCAACAGTGACAGAACCACAACACTGGCCACAATGTGTCTGTGGACCATGTGACCATACTCAACATGGAGGGTTTCCCATCATAGCCTTGTACACAGAAGAAGAAACAGACATCCGGCTGAGGTCATGACCCAAGAGCCTGTTTCTCTGTGGGACACATTTCCGTTCGGTTCGAAGCGGGTGGGAGATGCTGTAGCCGAATCCCTCTTGCAACTTGCTGTGGCTGTTTTCATCATATCCCGCACCATAACGCCATCGACGAAGCTGTAGTTATTCTGTAAGCAAGACCAAGCAATGACAAAGTCAGGGAGGGTATGTGTTTTGTGGGGATCAGCACAAATAGCTTCACCGTTACAAGGTTAAAAATGGATGTAGCATCATGGATACGCAGGCTCAAAACTGCCCCACAAAAGAAGTCTAGGATTGGACTATCCCATAATAATATTTGGTGTTAGTACTTACATAGATATCGTTGAGAAATTCATATTGAGGGATGTTCTTCATCAAGGCTTCGTGTTCGGTGATAGCCTCTTCAGTCCAATTTCTGGTATTCAAATCATCAACCAATCTGTGGCACAAAATAAAGCATGACTGAATTGAGTCTTCTGGCACAGTTTTCATCCAAACCATCATATATGCAATTAAAGAGTATCCAACTGAGGACACTACCACTCTTACTGTTGAAGTGTTTTGCCCTCTGTGGCTGCCAGGTATCGCATGTTCGGGTGGCTCCAGCAGTTGCTGACGTCGATGGCAGGGTAGTAGAACAGGAACGCTAGACACATCTCATTTGTGGTGCCCAAACCACCCTGTGAGAGAAGAGGTACTTGGAGATTATTCATTAATTCATTTCATTTGTATTCACAATACCACTTCAAATATATAATAATAATACAGTTGGGGTACAAGACCAATTGGGTACAGTGAAAAGGTCTCCCCAAAGAAGCTAGGAAAGCTTATAGGCGGGGGGCGATGATTCATGAAAGGGTAGTGGTACAGTGGTACAGTGGTACAGACTATAGGATACACAATACCACAGATGACGCACAAGTACATACATAACATGGTACAGACTAGGATACACAATAATAGGATTATTCTACAAAGGTACGGTGCTGTTATCCTTTCTCCGATCGTATGCTTCCTGTCAAGTAGATCATGACAAGGTACTGAACGTCAAGATGAGTTCATGTGGTGTGTCACAGAAGGGTGCATTCTTTGCTACTACCAACCCATGTAGGTCCCGTGCGATCTTCAGTGTTGTAGGTACATTCCACCAGAATTTCATCACCCTGCAATGAGAACAGATATTTGTGAACAGATCTGTTGAGAGCTCTGCCATTGAGTCAGACTATAACATTGTAGTAGTAGCAGTACATTAATAATGTTCAGAAATAAATGTATATTGTATTCAAACGAAGTCTGCAGAATGGGCTTTTCATGTGTGCGTGGGTGGGGGAGCAACACAACTAAACACAGGGAGTACAGTAGTGTGAGGATTACCGGCTTGATGGTCTTGATTTCCCCAAGATTGTAGACCTCTTGATAATCAAAACTGTAATTCTCATCCAATCCCAGGAAGTCCACCTGCTTCCCACCCCTATGGAATGGAACACCAGTGCACACCAGGTTATAGCAAGGGAGAAACATTCACCCATTCACAACGAATATACATTTCAAACTTCATGACAAGATCTGACAGGGACTGTATATCATTTGTGGACAAGTGTGGATATTAAGAGTGACACCCCTTTCATATCTTCCACTATTAGATTTTTGTTTTGAAGTCTTTCTCACCTGAAGTGCCCGACTCTAATCTTCCTCCCGGCCAGATGAGTGTGCAAGATCACTGAAAACACATTGAGGTCTGGGGCGGGGCCATCCAGGAGCTAGAGAGGCGGAGCAACAAGCAAGAGGTGGAGACCAGGAAGAACAAATGTAAACCACAAACAAAGAAACGTTCCTCTATATCATATGATAATGGCTACACCGTCAAACCCAAAACATTCCAGGACAGTCATTCTAGGTTTTGAACTTTTACATGGATCAGGTCATCTAGCGTACCTTAGAAAAATCTGAGGTGTTGCACAATCCATAGGTTTGAAAGTCTGTGGCATTGGGGGGGGATGGCATAGCCTTCATTGGAAGCCACCAACAGCCCCGTTGTGAGCAAGCCCACATCATGCTCCCTGAGCTGACTGGTGTAGTACAGTCTCAATCCTGAGTTATCCCTTCGACCTGCAGGGGGCGACAAAACGGCGAGAGAGATGGGGTAAGTGAACAAAATTTACAATAACAAAACAACGTTTTTTTATGTAGCAAGAACCTTGATCTTTGACCACAGTTGATACCTGTTATGAACCTCAGCTAAACCAGTTAAACTGTCTGACAAAAATGATTATCATATGTAATGTTACAGGTCCTATCAATTGGTATTCACTAAATGTGCAAGCAATGAAACCTAACCTGCAGCTTTGGTGGGATTGTTGTAGTGAATTTCCATCCTGTAGAAACAGCTGTCTTTCGGTCCTCCAATGGACATACCTGTATTCTCCGGAAACTCAAACGGCTAAAAGAAAAAAGGAGGCATGTCATGTTCAAGTCAGCAAATGATGAGACACCAGTTCCCAGTGTTCAACCACACTTCAGTGAGTATTGAGTACATTTCCTTGCAGGGTGGCAGGCACCTACCCCTCCTCCAACTGCCCAACCGTGAATCATACTGAAGCAGTCCTCAATTTTATCACCAATATAGCACGGCCCCTCGGAGGTCTGAGTCATGGTGGAGGGACAGCGATACAGCAGTATGTGGTGCACCAGATCCAGGTTCTCAATCACAGGTTCAATCTGAGGTCCAAGCAGAGAGAGCGATGCAGGGGAGAGAAGAGAGAGAAGAGTAGATGAGAGAGAGAGAGAGAGAGAGAGAGAGAGAGAGAGAGAAAGGGGGGGAGAGGCATAATGGGACAGGAGAGAAGAGAGAATGGAGGTAACAGGGGAAATGTGTGAGGATGTACATACATCAAACAGACACTGTTCTTGAGATGTTTTGTTTACTATTTCTGAAGGGCCTGATGTTATTGGACATGTGACCCAACACCACAGGATCATGCTATAAGTGAGATGTTCTTTACCCGATAGATATGGTGTTTCCCACTGATGTTGGTCTTCATCACCTTGCAGTGATAGTACGTTTCAACAGGAGGGACAGTGACCTACAATAGTAGTGACATGGACCCGAAAGACACAATTAAAAACTCCAACACATCACCTAGAAACAGCTCTACAGACATCCTTTACGGCAAACGTCCCAACATCACAGAACCATTCACGGGATTCACCCTGGTTTGGTAGACATGCTTGTGTTTTATAACTACAGTTGTGAGTTCCGAATGATTTGATCAAATGTAACACTGTGGAAAAATGGTCGTGGTCGTGGAGTGTGACTCTTACGTTCTCCACGGCGAAGTTGAGGTAGTTGTCGAGCGGCGGGCTGCTTCTGGGCGTGTGCCTCAGCAGGCTGAGCTCCTTGGTTCCTCTGCGGGACGCTGAGTGGTATTCGATCTCATCTGTGGTCCCATAGGCATAGATCAGTTTGATGGGGCTCGTCTACAGGGGGAGGGGATGACAAGGAGGGGATGACATGTATAGAGAGGTTTAGATAGAGATAGAGATGGTGATAAATCTTGCCTAGGGCGCCATGTGCTAGGACCGGTACTGGGGACGAGAACACATGGATGGATAAACCAGTTTGACATCCTTGATTTGTCCAATTGAACAATTCCGTAAACTATAGAGTAAACTATAGAGTTTCAGTTGTTGTTTTTTGCTTTGGAGTTGTTGCTGCCTGGTTACGTACTGTATATCTAGGCTTTTGTATACCTGACTCATGAGTCACGACAATATGATGTTGCGACGCAACAAATGCAAACCGATCTCTAGGGTGCATTCAGTGGCGCATAGGCAGTCAGAAAGGATTTGGAGAAAGATAAGTAGGAAACAAGAGCAGGGCTTTGAGACATAACTCAACAATATAAGAGAGCATATACAATTACCAGCAATAATACACAACAATGTCATATCATCTTGTGGGGCAGGAACCCATAGCTGGGACTGAAGAAAAGGATCACACGTAGGAGAAGGGATCGTGTTCCCAGGGTGCGATGGGGGGGGTTTGGTTCTAAAGGCCGTACTTTCCACGTCACCTGTTTGAGGGACAGATGTACTGGAACATTTTGGCATTCTCAACAGTAAGGAACAGTTCTTGGAATCACAATCACCCAGAAGAACCCTCAAGCCACAGTCCATTTCTGTGTGTGTGTGGTGTGTGGTGTGTGTGTGTGTGTGTGTGTGTGTGTGTGTGTGTGTGTGTGTGAACTCACGGTGATGGGAAAGTCGTCTTTGTCACAAGTTTGAATGGACCTACTAAAGGTCATGCAGGTGTGTCCATCCAGCTCAGTCAGAGACAGCAGAGTGTAACTCTGTTCCTCGTCCACTGGGGGCAGAAAGGCCCCGATGCCGTGACGATCCTAGACGACAACAAATCACAATCACAATCAGAAAGGGTTTTAATAACATGAAAGTTTGCCATGAAAGTTTGCGTAGACAAGGAATTTGCTTTGGCGGGAAGGTGCATACATTAAACATATATGAATCATATAGGAATATAGGAAACATATAGGAAAATAAAATATTAGATACATAGAAGTTCAGAGAGAACACTATAAATAATAATACGTTTGTAATTTATTCGTATTTATAAGAGGAATCACCTGGCTTTCAAGACTGAGAAAATATTATGTTAATCCTCAAATTGGCCCTTTTTGGGGGCCAATTCACTCACTCGCCACACCAATCATGACATGGGAAATTTCAAACACAGAAATACACCACGAGTTCTTCTGTAATCCATTTTAAAAGGTGAAGACACTTTACCTTGAAGTAGGTGTCATTCGATGCAACTCCCCCGATGACAATGTCTGCCCCAATCATGTTTCCTTTGGGACTCAACCCGAATCCCACCCAGCCAGTGGTGTTGACAGACAGCTGGAAGGTGATATTTTGAAACACATCACTGAACCCCCACTTCAGGGTGACCTGACCGGCCCCGTCAAGGTGCTCCATGAAGGGCAGGACATGGTCCGTCACCTGCCCCTCCATCCCTGGAGGTCGGCTCGAGAGCAGAGAGAGGAGGAGGAAGAGTGCGGGGAGCTGTGCCATCCTATTTCCACACCAGGAGGAGCAGAGGAGAGGACGGAGAGAGACCACAGGTATCGCCCCAAAGCTTGGAACCTGGTGCAATTTCGATGCCTTTCTGAAATATTTGTTCTGTTTCTTTCTCTCCCACGGTCTCTTATTCCTGGTGGCAACAGGTGAACCACAGAATTCTGGAAGCTCCTCCCACCTCCTATCCAGAAGCCCCTTCACTGACTTGTTCAACCAGTCTGGACTAATTGACGACAACTGCAACCAGCACCTGATGTTTGTAACTTAACCCTTGTGTGGTGTTCATATTTTAGTTACTCAGCCAGTGTTCGCGGGTCTGGACCCGCTGCATTTTGGGGGTTTAATTCAACATAATCAAACTATTTTAAGTTAAAATACTCAACAGATGTTTACTTCATCCCGTTTACAAGCAATATAAACAGAATATATTGTTAACAGTTGCCCTTTACGTTTGTTAGATCACATTTAGGAATTGCAGTGCTACTAATTTTTTGTTGTCTTGGGGCTCGTCTTCATTTTGCTATTAGCTTATGCTCAATCTTATTCTCTTCCTCAAAGTCACTGTAAGACTCCGATTTTTTTTTACTCTACATCATCATCAAAAGCTCTCTCTCTTCCAGAATGTGAAGAGTGAAGGTACACAGGACTTAATATTTTTTAACTCTTAATAGCCCTGGGTCCAGTGGACCCTGAACATCCTGTAGGTATGTAATACAAATGTGTAGGGGGGGGTGTACGTTGTGTGGTCATTGAAAATTTGTTCTGATATATGTTCTTCACACAAAATGAGCCGAGGCCAATGAGTCTGAGTTAGAAAAAATAATTTATGCTACATTATGCTTTCTTTTGATAAAATTGAAAGCGGGTCCCACAGACCCGAACAGCGCACAAGGGTTAAGAAAAGCCTTTTCGACTTACACTACATAAACCATGTGTAACCTACACCCGACTGTCTCTTCACTATGAGTCAGAGGTAACGGTATTCGTCATGATGAGGTATTCAACTGAATGAATGAGTGAGGAGGCGGCGTACAAAAAGAATGCACTTTATTCAGAGGCTCACACGAGCTACTACAAAAGATGCGCCAAAGCTGCGATGTTGCTGCTATGCTCGTTACAATTTGATCCTCCAAATCAACATTAAATCAAACTAACCAAAAGGGCACTCTCACTGCAAAGAAACCAAAACAGAACGGATAAATCCCGTCCGACAAAATAAATAACACACAAAACACTTGGGGGTGGTCTTACATAAACAAGGCACACAACAGGAAACCGCAAGCCCTGAGCTGCTATAGTAGTTGCCCAGGAACAGCGTCATATGGATATGGTGTTAATAAGGTAATCCTGTATTAACTACGGTGGGAAAAAGCAGTGACCGCTAATGATCCCTTGTCTATGCTGATATCACACTGCAGATGGACACCAGGTATTTCTCGCTCAGGACACCGCTTCGCGTTAATCACGGCCGGCCAGCTCTAATGAAAAACAACAGACTACCTGTGGCATACCATCTACCTGTATTTATGTGATCACGTGAAACAGGACCAGGTGAACCAGGTGGCTCCCCGATTAAACCCCCTCCCACCTGTCACACATGTATAAAGTGTAAAGATGCCCTCGACAGTACACCCCATCTTGTGACACCTGAATTTGACCCTTCTCTGCACGTCGTATTTGAAATCCTGTTGGAACATTGTCTGGCAATTATTGCACTTCTGATGTCGTCGAATTTGCGGCACTGTGCTATGCATCACTGTAATTGAGGTGTTATTGTTGCACTGGAGTTAAGATATTATTATTGTTCACTGTGTCTGGTAGCTGGGATGTTACTTTGAGCTGGGAAAAGTACATACAGACTGTTCCTTGACTGACCACCAACATATGGCACTATGTACTTCTAATCTTTAAACTTGCTGCTGTATGTCACTTTGCATATAAGCATTCAAATAAAGTGTACATGTAAATGTAGAATGGTTGTTGACACTCTGGTTCTGTCCTGTATGAACAACAGGACTTTAAACTTCTTCTCTGGGGGCCAGTGTTCACTGCTAGGACATAGACGCCCTGTTGTGTATTGTGAACAAAAACCTTGGAATGGAGTCAGGGTGTTTAGGTACTATGGGAACAGTTCAGTTGTCTTATTTGGTCAAAGTTTATTGAGGTAGAAGATTTGAAACACAGAGCCCATGTGAATGGGATCAAGACTGTGATCCTTGTGTAAACTCATCGTGACCACAGAAACCTCTCCAAAAAGTGACATGAATAACTAGAGAGTTGTGAGATGAGATGTGCCTCTGAGATGTACAGATGATATTGTAAAACACCAGCATTTCTAGGTTTTGATTTTGTTTGATCGTTTTTATTATGAATATGGTAAGGACTAAAGGTCGCTGATGAACTAATGGTATGAATTAAAGATGCCTGGTAATATCATTTCACTTCTGATCACGCCTTATTATTAAAATAGAATTGAATAACAGGAAGTGATGAAGAAGACCAGGAAGTGATGAAGAAGACCAGGAAGTGTATGTTGAGAAGCATCCCCCTCTGCAGGTCAGGGCCACTCTGAGAAGTAGGGGAAGCAGTATCCAGGACCCACCTGTCTCTCCTCCTGGACAACAAGACAACACAACCAGACCTTTAGGATGACCGATGCCATATATTTACATAACAATACATAACCTACACACCATTTCACAAGGGTTATTTGACCTTCTCCTGGCCACCATCTTGCACCTTGCTTTTCTTCTCGGAGGTAATGGCATTCTTCTTCCCCAGACAGCCTCTCACTTTCTTCCAGAAGGATCTCTTGGTCATGGCCGGCGTCGCCTCCTCTTCTGGCTTCTCTGTGATGGTCAGTCCCGAGGATTCTGATCCCACCGACGGAGCCGAACGGGCCCGGTTCTTGGAGCCCCGCCCTCGTCACCGGAGGACACGCCTCCTCCAGCTGGGGCAGCATTCTCTCCTCCAGGATCAGTTCTACACATCGGGGGTAGACGGCGAACGGCCATGACGTGTCAATGGAGGACGAGCGGCTGTGGCAGCGCTCGGCACAGTGGAGGGAGGCTTCCCTGGCTCCCCGGGCTGACTTGGGGACAGGCCGTGGTGCTTCAGACGATGCAGCAGAGGTGCTGGGTGCCAGGGTGCGGCCCACAGCAAGGCCTGTGACCTGGCTCATGTCCTGGACTGTCTCACCCACCTCGTCTGCCAATGCTTCTGTGGGGACTGAGGCTCTTTTAATCCATGGTAGGCTTCTACAAGCCACAGCAAAGTTTGATAGATCATGAAAAGAATGCTGGTTCTGCCACTTTCAGAAGTTCTTACTTACTTCAAATGAAATAACATGCGACAGACGATACATTGAACATACATCAATGCATTAGTTTCTAGCAGGGCGGTGAAGCAAGTTACCCAACGCTGAGTATTAAATTATCTAAATTACATGACGTATTTTGTGATGTAGCAGCTAGAAGATGTTTTGTGACATCTTGCGTCACAATCATTCAACGATGCAAATCCATTCTGAAGCAGAACTAGACTACGCTGCAACAATACGTTTTGCCGGTAGATGGCGACTTTCACATAGGAATTTTCGAATTTGTCTTTCATATTAGCCTTCTTGTCTCACTTGACTTTGTGTTAAAAAAAACGATAGGCTATTAAAAAATCATATTTCACGTAGGCCTATGGTTAATAAAAACATACAAAAATATGCATCGATGACGGATCAATATTCATATATTCATGATTTAGATAAGCTCCTCTACTCACTTCATGATTGCCTGAAAATAATAATAATTGCCAGTCATAAATGTTTAAATACCAACATATAACCGCCTTACCAGCAATCATAAACAAGTGCAATCACAAAGAAGTACATGCACGAATTAATAGGCTACTGTAATTATTGTTATGGGCAGGCCAGTTAGTAGGCCTATTAGTGAAATACTTTTTTATTGTGATCGTAAATCGTATCTCAAGCAAGGTTTGGTCTTGGAGTGAACCATTCGACTTGTCAGTGCCAGGCTATCTTTCCGGTTTCGTACTCCCGGTACTGTACTGGAGTCACAAAGTCATAACGACAGCGAATTCCCCGGTAGAAACGTCGAAATAAGATTGAACTAGTAGGCCTATAGTTTATCGCAGTATTTCTCGCGCACAACTATTTAAACTTGAGGTTAAAGGGCAACCTGTATTTAGTGATGTATTAAAATTTGTAGGCTACTGCGGCGCTGCCCCCAAGAAGAATTGCCTTGTTTTCGCCTAGTTGAGCAGCGGGGAAATGTCAAGCTGAGGATTTGAAAACCCTGAACCCCCTGGGCCGTTTTGTAATGTTCGGTAAAGGCTACCATAATGGCAAACAAGGTATGATTACTTCTTTAATTTAGTGCTTTTTTCAGAAACTTCGCGATCTACTGAATTTGCGCGATTTGGTTTGACAAGGCGTAGAAGAGTCTGGAGTTGTAGTCTTACACTGTAGTCTTTTTATGCTCATAGTCTACAACTGCGTTGAAAAGATACGTTCTAGGTTATTCTAACTTATATTGCACGTGAATTCTTGACATTTAACGTTTACAAAGTATGCTTTAAAACATGGAAAAACATGGAAAATATGTCTCATTAAAACGTGTCTTGTGACATTTTACTACCCTTCCAGTGCGGGTCATTTCTCCACGCAAGGAATTCTGGGAACTGCAGTTTCCAATATAAATAATTGAGTGTAAACTGTGTTCAACAATTACGTTTATTGTGTGTTATTTAATACTTTGATGACTGTTCACTTTCTTCGTTCTACGTTCCTATACATATGGGCCATCTCTCTAAAAGCCCATAACTATTATTTGCATTGCTAGTAGGCCTTTATGAGGCTTGAATGAAAAGGTTTTAGAATCAAAAAGAGGAGTGCATACCTAAATCCCTTCAAATTTCGGTGCTGCATCAGTTCTCAACATTTTAGAATATTCTTTGTAGACACTTAAGTATGGTTTATCCAAGCCTTCATCCCTAACTCAGGGTCGGCTCCACGGAGGGCATTGGGGGGGCAATGCCCCCCCCAAATGGAATGCTGTGCCCCCTCAAAAAATAATGTTGTTAAAGTATAAATAAGAAATACTGGCATTGGCTACAAATTAAATACCAAGATGGCTACACTTTTATATATGCAGGTCTGCTCTTATTTTGACTCTCATACATGCTTTTTAAATGCATGCCCCCCCATTGAATTCGGTCTACCCTAACTTGCTGTGCTGATTTCTGTGTCTTGTTATGCAGCTTGTCAAGGACGGAGGTGAGAATCAGTCAATTGTCCAACCATTCTATCCCACTTATTACAATGCACTTATTGCATCATCATAGCATTCTAAGAATTGTTTTGTACTTAAGGATGTACAAAAGTGTCAAACCTGTCACACATCAAGTGTGTGACAGTCTACCAAGCCCCAAAGGACGTCATAGCCTAGTTCATGTTGACTGACTTTAGATTTCATTAGATCAGACTACATCATTTCTGATTCTGACATCCTCTAGATTTCTCCCTTTCTCTCTTCATTATTCTCTTTCTCTCCCCCTCCTCCCTCTTTCTCTCCCCTCTCCTCCCTCTTTCTCTCCCCCTCCTCCCTCTTTCTCTCCCCCTCCTCCCTCTTTCTCTTCGTCTCCTCCCTCTTTCTCTCCCCCTCCTCCCTCTTTCTCTTCGTCTCCTCCCTCTTTCTCTCCCCCCTCCTCCCTCTTTCTCTCCCCCTCCTCCCTCTTTCTCTCCTCCCCCTCCTCCCTCTTTCTCTCCCCCTCCTCCCTCTTTCTCTTCGTCTCCTCCCTCTTTCTCTCCCCCTCCTCCCTCTTTCTCTTCGTCTCCTCCCTCTTTCTCTCCCCCCTCCTCCCTCTTTCTCTCCCCCTCCTCCCTCTTTCTCTCCCCCTCCTCCCTCTTTCTCTCCCCCTCCTCCCTCTTTCTCTCCCCCTCCTCCCTCTTTCTCTCCCCCTCCTCCCTCTTTCTCTCCCCCTCCTCCCTCTTTCTCTCCCCCTCCTCCCTCTTTCTCTTCGTCTCCTCTCTCTTTCTCTTCGTCTCCTTCTTTAGTTCCTGTTTGAAAGCCATCCCCTGACTCATGAGAGCATCTAGGCTAATGCAAAAATAGACCTCTATTCACAGAGGCTAAGGCTAAACAGACAGACATTCCTTCTCACTGGCTAGCCACTATGCTAGCAGCATGGACGAGGCACTGTGCACTCTGCACTGTTCTGACTGGCTTATTTCTGGTATCACACCATCATTAGTTTGAAATTCAACCCTTTCTTTTGTCACTTGCAGCATATAAACACAAAACATAAACACAAAACAATAGGATACAAAACACTAAACATACAGCCTACAATTTGACATAATCAAGGAGGGGGGATTGTTGTTTTGTGTTTGCAATCATTTGACTTGAGGCTGTGAAAGGAAGAAATGTAACCATAGGGTAAATACCCAGAAAAGGGAACATTAGAATCTTAAAAATAAAGTATCTCACATCCACCTCCAAAATGGTTCCAATTCAGTAGAATAAGCTGGTGGTCATTTCTAAAGGCCTCCATGATTGCGATGAAGAAGTGATAACACCATGAGCACTCTCAGTTCCCTGTCTGTGGGCCAGGTGGCTGCAGAACAGAGAGAGAGAGAGAGGTGGAAGAGAGGAGGGAGGGAGGCTACTTTACATTTGAGGGTTGCTCTGTTGCGCTCTCTTTGGGTTTGGGACATGTAGACTACTGTACTGGGGACTGAATTGTGATTGTTCTGTCTGTTTGTATTGGGAGACGGAGGTCTTTGGGTTCGAGAGTGACATTCCCTCCTGTAATAACGCAGCGTGGCTCAGGCGTTAGGTGTTTTTACAGTCCTGGTGCTGACTCAGCATGCCTAGCCAGACCAGCTTGTTCAGCCTGTTTCAGATAGCCCCTTTTCCCTCAATAGCTTGCATACTTTCAACCATGTGTTCACTGAGGTGCGCGGCTGTGTGGTGTCTTCCCAGGTGCAGGTTCTGTATGACTTCACGGCTGAGGCCGGGAACAATGAGCTCACGGTGAGAGAAGGAGAGACTGTCACCATCACCAACCAGGTCAGTCACGTGTGTCTGTTATGGGTCTCTCTCTCTCTCTCTCTCTCTCTCTCGCCTTCTCTCCTTATGTATCTGTGCTTTAAACACAGAAACATACGTTTGTATAAATATTTTTTAAATGGAGATAACATGCACAATATCGCAATATCCCCGAATCACCTCGGACTCCTCCCTCCTTTCTCGCTCTGTCGTCCTCCCTCTTTCCCCCGGCCCATTTGTCACCTGTCTGTCTCTCCAGCCGTGCCCTCGACCTTGCCCTCAAACACGTCACACTCTTTCCCCTCGATCCCACTCTCAACGCCAAACCAAACGGTTCACATCAATACATTATTGTGTGAAAAAGTCTAGTACGCTCCATAATGAAGTGACCAGTGCTGCTGACTCACCCGTGCCTCTGTGGCCTTTTGTGAGGCTCCTGGTCTATAAAAGCCTCACATGATCAGGAACAATCATCGACTGGAGTTCAAAGGTCACTCGGCGTGCTTCCCGTACGAGTCCGTCATCATCGCGCCCGTGTGATGATGAAGGCCGCTTTCGGCTCGGCGCCAGCCAATCCAGGTCGTTCTCAATTGGTGTGTGGCCCTGTTTCTCGTTCGCAGGGAATCGGAGGAGGCTGGATAGAAGCTCAGAACTCCAGAGGAGAGGTGGGACTGGTGCCAGAAGACTATCTCGAGGTTAGGAAGGCCCACGGGCAACTTTTGAATGTTGTTTTGTAATGCGCTAGCCCGGTGTGTTGATGTGACAGCCTAAATTAGAATACGGCATTCATCATTCATTAGAAACCACACAGATGGATACAGGGGTGGTTTGATTCCAAAGCTTTTCGATCTTCGTTGAGCTCGTATTGCAGAATTGTGTGTGTGTGTCTGTGTGTATGTGTGTCTGTGTGTGTGTAGTACTTCATTAAGGGAGGAATTCACTCTCTAGCCAACTCACAGCCAACCAATAGTATGTGAACTCAGGCTAGTCAATGGGAGGAGAGAAGAGATCTGCTAAACAGTTTAGGCTAAATCCAAACATAGGAGCTGAAGCAGCTCTGGTGGATGCGTGTGTGTGTGTGTGTGTGTGTGTATCATGACCCAAAGTTACCTCCACAGCTGCCCCAAGATGTTTTGCTTTTCTGACAGGACCTTAATATTCTCATAGACGCTCGATAACCACATGGTTTCTATTGAAAGCAGCAGGGCTTAATGTAAGACAGAGATCACCCTGTCTTCAAAGCGCAGGCCACTGTCTCAATAATGCACTCTGCCTTCTGTGGAAGAGGTTTACTAACGTATATTTCTGCCTCCCCCTAACCCCCCCTCCCCCAGCTTGGTAAGCTTTCTTCAGGAGGAGGAAACGGAGGAGGAAACGGAGGAGGAAACGGAGGAGGAAACGGAGGAAATGGTGGAAACGTTGGAAACGTAGCCGCTCCTGACTTGTCGTTCTTTGATGCTTTTGCCCCTGCAGCAGCCAACCCCACACCACAGGTAACACACGCACACACACACGCACACACACACGCACACACTTGCTCCACTTCAAACAGATGTGAGCTGTCTTGCGTTGTTGTGTAACTGTTTCGTCATTGTATTTCAGACTATGTCTGTGTCCCAATAACGACTGCTAGTTCTTCCCTGATCTCCGCGTCCTTTTGAACCACTTATCTGAAAACAACAGGGTACAAATGATTTGATGAGAAGCGGGACGAGCCCAGTGTAGCAGGTCATGACATGGTGTGTGTGTGTGTGTGCGCAAGCGTGTGTGTGTATGTGTGCATAAATGGGTGACTCATAGACAGCAGACACAACAGTGCACAGCTTGGTGACCAACTCTGTGGTGACCAGAATTGTGAATTTCAAAATTCTGAGAAAATCAAAGGAGAAGTGGGCAGACACAAAGGACCGCAGTGGAACTCTCTTTGTCGTCTCATCCCTCTGATATGCAGAAGTGAAGGTCCACACTCACACCACGTGACGCAACCTCGGTAACCCTTCACAAGTTGCAGGCGCTTTGTGATGATGTCACCCTTTCCAACCCCCCTCCTCCCCTCCTCCCCCCCCCCTCCCCCCCTCCCCCCCCTCCCCCCCTCCCCCCCCTCCCCCCCTCCCCCCCTCCCCCCCCTCGATGAAGGTGGATGTTGGGGGTTTGAGCCCCCAGCCGGACACCCCCGACACCCCGGGCCCCCCCACCTCCCTCTCCTCCCCTGACCAGGTAACCAACACTGGGGTGGGCTACAGCATGGCTGCCCCCAGGCCCCCCGGCCAAACTTCCCATATCCTTCCAATCTGCCTGAGCACGTAACCCCTCTCTCTCCTTAAACCAGCGACCCTCCAGCCAATCCCAGCCTGCACACACGCATGATCCCACTCACCCTGTGATGTTCCAGCTCTCTCTCTCTCTCTCCTCTCTCTCTCTCTCTCTCTCTCTCTCTCCCTCTCCCTCTCCCTCTCCCTCTCCCTCTCTCTCTCTCTCTCTCTCTCTCTCTCTCCTCATTTTTCTTTCAAAACACACGCACATATTTACATTATGCGGTTTATCGACCCCATCACAGATCAGTGAAAACTTCACGCATGATCAGCACCTCCAAGCTGCCAATCAGCAAGAAGCCAATTATCACACAAGATATGATCCCTTTGGATAAAAAGCGAAATGAGTCAAATGTAATGATCCAATGAGTGATGTGATCAGTGAGCACGCTCTTGCATACAAGCCATCACCACTGCATGATCGATCTACCTTTGTGGCGCCAAATGTTGTATGTATTATAAACAGTATATATCTCATGTATTACATCGTACGTATTCAGCTCAGGGCGTGTTCAAAAGGAGGTCTGTATAAGCATTGTCATTCTGAGAGTACTAGGGAAGGAGGAAAGTAGGGTTGACCTGACCTGTCTGCACACAGTCTGCACACAGTCTGCATGGGATCTACATGGCTTTACATGGGTCTCTATAGATCACATGGGTCTGCATCGTCCATTGAGTGTTTCAATATAGACTTGTCCTTCACGTCCATTAGAACATAGGTGCACGCAACCACACACACACAAGGACAGACAGGGCATGTTGTCCCTCAGCCTATGCATGGCATGGTAGTAGTCTGGATATGGCTGCATGGTAACACGCCTCCACAGTGTCCCTGTCTGACCCCCGTGTGTCTCCCCGGAGAGGCGTCCCTGTGGGAGGGGTCCTCGGTGGGTACGTGGACGCCGTGACACGGTGCACCCTACACATTCCCCTCTGAATGGGATGTCGTCAGTGCTTGGAAGAAGGAGACGCGGCTCGTGAATGATGACGGGATTCAATTGAATGTGTTGTTTGCATGGGGCGCAAGTTTACCGAGGGTTTTGTGTGTCTGGATGTTTGTGTAAACATTCAAGGTCCAAAGGTGTCCATGAACTGACTTATCTATACTCTTTCTTTATCAAGCTCTCTCTCTCCCATATATATATATATATATATGTCTCTCTCTCTCTTCATATGTCTTTCAGTGAATCACTGAGGGGTGAGAGCAGGAAACATTTCCTAATTGGCAAAAAATGTTCCTCCGTCTTTCTCTCTCGTTCCCTCCATCTCTCCCTCCTCCAGGCCAGCAATGGGAATGACCCCTGGTCCGTGTGGAACTCAGACGCCACTGGGGGCTCCTCCAACAACTGGGCGGCCAAGCCCGAGGGCACGGAGACGGGCAAGAATGTTGCAGCGAACCCCTGGAGCTCCGCTGCACCAGCATCAGGCCACCCCCAGGCCTACCAAGGCCCAGGTAGCAGCTCCTTTTACTGGGGACAACCAAGGGGATCGTGGGGTGGTTACAGCTATGGGTGGCTAGCACTGGTATACTACGAATTTTGGTGGTTGTTATTTAAGTTCCTTATGGAGGTGCATTATACAAACTAGTCACAAGGGATGAAATGACTAAAAGAATCCTTTTTTCCCAGGCGTCTTACCATACCCATACCTTGTTGACTGTGCAGGTATTCAATTGCCTGCTGCGACTGTGGTCCCTGATTGTGCGAGTGTTTATTCGCTTGATAAGATTAACTTGAGAAAATATTTATTACGTGGTTAGTATGTCTACCAGCATGGATATTAAAGCGTGTAGGAAGTGGGAAGCTTGTGTGTTTGCTCCATAATCGGTAGTACTTAAAGTGTTCTGGCATGATATTTCCACTGAGGGAAAGTTTCATGGAGTCCCCGTGTAAACATGTGTTTTTTCACTTTCTTAATGTCTTGCAAAAGAGCTTTTCCATCTTGGATTAATCCCAGAATTGCAGTGGGCCGGTGACGATAGAGCTAACAGTAATGCGACCGTCATAAAGAATCTTAACTTAATTCATTATCGAATGATGATCTAACTCTGATATGCTTTCGGATCAAGGCCTTGTGTGTTGTTGGACTGATAGATACAAGTTGTGTCTTGCCTAACTCTCATAATACTGTAGGTTTCCGTGAATTCAAAAGGGTGTTTTGGCTACAATGCCAGTTGATGTCTGAAGACTTGTTGTGTTGTGTGTGCACTTCTCACAAACGTTCTCCATGCCGTTACTCCACCATATCTGACTGATTCCCAGCGTGTGTACGTCTGTCTTCCTGCCTGTCTGTGTGTTGCTACTTGTTTGTGTCGGCTGTGTAACTCACGTGCACGTGTGTGTGTGTGTGTGTGACTGACTAGGCGCTGATGACGATGAGTGGGATGACGAGTGGGATGACGTCAAGTCGTCGGGAGGCTACGCCGACGCTGAGGGGGGGGAGGGCGGGGGCCTTCAGAGAGGCGGGGCTGGAAGCTCCTCCATGAAAATCTCCCTCAACAAGTAAGACCAGGCCGACTCAAATCCTCTTTACACTCACCGTTCATACATATCGCTTTAGCCGAGGCTCTAAACACCAAGGCTGTATACTTGTGTGATGAGATGACAAACTATTGATTCCTAGAGTGATTGATAAGCAGTTTTGTTGAGGTCGAAATGGCTCCCTTTTTGGGAACGAGCTCTCTGACCGCAGCAACCGTGCTAGGAGCCAACATGGAGTCCGGTTTCCTCAACTCCCTAGCTCTTACCCAGAAACTGCTGTGCTCTTCTCCGAGCAGGTTCCCCGGTTTCTCCAAGTCCGGCCCGGAGCTCTTCCTCCTCTGCAAGCAGCTGGTCAAGGGCAAAGACAAGCTTCCCATCTATGTACGCTGCTCATCCATCTCTGCCTGTATTCCTAACGAGGGTTTGAATGGACTATCATCAGGATGTCCTGTCTGATAGTGGCACGTTGGATATTTGTAGGTTACGCTTTGTAACATAACTGCACTGTCATTGGCAGTCCTGTCTCCATCTTATTAGCTTATCGCTAACAGCTGTAATGTTACTTGCTTGCCCTGAGTCATAGTTCACTTATCATTACCACGGCTAGTTACTGTTCCTGTGTCAGATGAAGTGTTTCTAGTAAAGTGTCGTGTTTGTCAGATGGGGGAGGTGGGTCCAGTGTGGGCGTACCCCGAGTCTCAGCTGGACTGCGTGGTGGCCGACCCCAAGAAGGGAACCAAGCTGTACGGGCTGAAGAGCTACATCGAGTACCAGGTCACCCCCAACGTGAGTCTGGATCTCCAGTAGAGGCTTTCTGACCTGCAGTTAAATCCATGTTTATCCTACCTAGGGGACAGTCAGGAGCAAATTGACATTGTAGCTCATACACTCCACGGGGCCATGTATGACTTGTGACGATTGGCTTACAGACCTCAAACAGACCCGTCAATCACAGATACAAGCACTTTGATTGGCTGTACGAGAGGCTCCTGGACAAGTTTGGTTCGGCGATCCCCATTCCCTCACTACCGGACAAGCAGGTGACAGGTGAGCTCCGGGGCCTCTCGACAACCTCCTCTCTCTTATCCAATGAGATGGTGCCAGACACCCGACATTCCCGAAAGGAGAAAGTGGTAACATGTAACCTTCCCCCCCCGCCCCCCCCCAGGTCGCTTTGATGAGGAGTTCATTAAGATGCGCATGGAGAGGTTGCAGGGCTGGATGATCAGGATGTGTCGACACCCCGTGGTCTCCAACAGCGACGTCTTCCAGCTTTTCCTCAACTACAAGGACGAGAAGGTGAGCAGCAGCCGGGGATCGGGCGCGTCGACCAATGAGAGGAGCTCGAGAGGCCGACGTCTCTCGAGACCCCAGTTGGCCCGTTAGTGAGCACCGTTTCCGTTGCAGGACTGGAAAACGGGGAAGAGAAAAGCGGAGAAGGACGAGGTGGTGGGAGTGATGATCTTCGCCACGATAGAACCCGAAGCCCCCGACCTGGACCCCATCGAAGTGTGAGTGACGTCACATCCTGTGTCCTGACCCGTGGGCGATGTGTAGAAGGACCTGGAAGCAGTGGCACGAGTCGCCACCATGGTTTCGAACGGTGTGCTTGTGTGTGTCTGTCCTTCCAGGGAGCAGAAGTGTGAGCAGTTCAGCAGGTTCACCAGAGCCATGGATGACGGGGTGAAGGAGATCCTCACCGTGGGCCAGGAGCATTGGAAGAGATGCACAGGACGTATGTAACCGGCACAGAAACACGCTATGCAGCTACTAGAACATACTGTCACAAAGCTGTGGAGAGGTGTATGTCTTGTTGTAATGGACGTTCTTCTCTCTAGCTCTGCCAAAGGAGTACCAGCGCATTGGCAAGGCCTTCCAAAACCTCTCCTCGGTCTTTACCAGCAGTGGATACCAAGGTACTGGAACCCACCTATATCATATATATATAAATGCATTCATATTAAAGCCCATGCTAGGAGAGTTGGATGTTCTGGAACATTCCGTGTACTCGTCAAGTAATAACCAAGAAATGGTTGATAAGAAGGTGATTCGATCTTTGAGGGTTTAGGTGCAGTCCTATGGGCATCATTTGAAGCCCCCGTGACGTCGCTTGTGAAAAGGTTCTTTACAAATGCATGTTGAGTTTGATCTCCGGTGCCGTGTGTGTTCAGGAGAGGCGACCCTGACCGACGCCATGACGGCAGCAGGAAAGACCTACGAGGAGATCGCTCAGATGGTGGCAGAGCAGGTAGACGGACCCGCCGAACTCTCTTAGTCCCCCTCTCTCTCCTTCCGCTGCTCCCCCGCCCCCCCCTCCCCCTGTATGTTGCTTTGATTAAAGCATCTGGTAACTGATTACATGACATTGTTTATATGCAAGGTTTAACCTTGTTTGACTCTGAGCCTGTGGGCAAGCTAGTGTGTTGGGAAACCATTGGGAGCCCATTAAAGAAAACGTCAGTATACTGGATTTCCAGTGATGGGTCTATGCCCTATTTTCCTCAGAGCTCCGCTCCGACATAATTTGGGGAATATATAGCCGCCTTGATGAATTTTAGATGAGGTTTGACTTGGTCTCTCTGGCTTGTACTAAAATCCCACCTCGGCCCTCTCTTTTGATGTCTAAGCAGCGTCCTCACGGAGGATTCATCTGGTAAGCATGTGTCTCGCCCCAGAGCCCCCCGCTCTCCCTCCTGGATTGACAGGCCTTCAGCTTTTTAAGCTTTTAAAAGCAGGCATGTGATTGGCTAGGAGTCATGCATTCGGTCACACACACCAAGCCCCTACATTTATGTGTTGTTTTATCGATCATCAGCTTTTCATCTGAATCCTTCCATATCTGACTGAATTCATTGGCTACTAGTTAGTGTTTAGAGGGTGAGGAGGTCTTTTAGCAGCCTGTCTGGTCAGGCTGTTTGACTCTTGGAGGTCAGACAAAGAGCATGCGGTACGCAGTATGTTCTATTCTCTGATCTGTGTGTGATTCCCTGTGTCATCTGAAATGTTTTATTGTAACAACTTGGTTTAGAGTTTGTTGCTTCAACCAAGACAAGTCCATTTCAAGACAAAATCGATGAGTTAAGGCTCTTCCCAACATCCATTATAATCTAAACAAAAAGTACAAATGTTTTAATAGAGAGAAATTAGATGGTCTTAGTATAATCTCTCACCTTTGACCTTCCCTGATATATGGTTCAACCTCACCGGGCCTGTTACAGCCCCTACGGTGTATATATATATATATATGGTCATATTGAACCTAAGGCAATTATTAATAACAAATATTGATATAATGCAGCAGATTTTTCATTTTCGGGGTCATTTGAAGCCATATACCTTCATATTTCACATCATTTTCGGATGTTTGAATTTGAAGTCCTTATGACCTCATGACAGTAAGAGGGTTTCGAGCGTTGGCTACCTGTGTATCAGTTCTGTGTCTCACTAGTGTGTGTGTGTCTTCCCCGTCCAGCCCAGGACAGACCTGCACTACCTCATGGAGACCAACAACGAGTACAAGGGCCTCCTGGGGTGTTTCCCCGACACCATAGGAGTACACAAGGTAGGGGGCGCTGTGCTGGAACACAGGGATAACCACTAAGGACCCACCATCAAGGTTTTAAAACGTTTTCATTGAGGCCCATGTAGCTCACGTATGCTTTGTCCCTCCCAGGCTGCCATAGAGAAGGTGAAGGAGGGAGACAAGCTGGTGGCCACAAGCAAAATCACCCCTCAGGAGAAAGTCACCATGTCTAAACGCGTCAGCACCATGTCCTATGCACTACAAGGTAGCAAAGGGCTATTTCCAAATGAAGACCTGGGCCAAATTTGCTATAAACTAAATGTAGAAATGATTTTTTTTTATTTTTTTTTATCTTCATGTGTTAAAATATGTTTTGTGGCAGTCTTTTAAGTTTACTTCCTGGTTTCTCTCAGCCGAGATGAACCACTTCCATAGCAACCGTATCTACGACTACAACAGGGTGATGCAGAAGTACTTGGAGGAGCAAGTCAAGTTCTACGAGACGGTAAGAAGACAGACATACGCACGCCAAATACATATTACACACACACACACTCAAACCCACCACTCACACATTCAGTGTGGCGGGGTATAGAATGGAATTCCCTCACTCAAGGTATTCTTAGGAGTGCATCCCATAATATGTATGGATAGATAGTATATACTATCCATCCCATAGTGTCACCATACACATCATCTTACATCTTATACAGGGAGTTCTGTTGTGGTTCTTGTTGTCCACAGATTGCTGAGAAACTGAAGCAAGCTCACAGTCAGTTTACCACCATGTAAACCCTCCCCCTGGACACACATGCTGCCCTTCCCAGCTCCAGCCATCCAACACTTCTCTCTATCTCTCCCACACCCCACACCCCACCTCCTTCGCTTTGTCCAGTACATGTACCATGTCTCCCATGAATGAACGGCCGTTGCAAGCTCTTATAAACAGTGTGTAACTGTTTACGTTGTCTAAAGTAAACAGTTCTCGAAAACAGTTGAAGGGGAGACACGTGTTAGTCAGCAGGGCCTGGGGGCTCTGAGACGGGCCCACTCTGCCCCGCAGGGCTCGTTCTGGAGCGCCGGCTACGTCCCATGCGAGCCCAAGCTCAACCAGAACGTCCGCCTGGGTGCCGATTATCTCACTGCCCTCAGACTGCTTCATGACATGGAGCTCGTGTCTCCACAGGGAACGAACAGGTTAAAGAATGGAAACGAAAAGCATGGGTGCTTTCATCCCATCCTGAAAGTCTGTAGGGAGTGAAGCCTTAAGAGAGAGAGAGAGAGAGGCTGTGTGTGTCCAAGCCCCTTGCCCGTTGGTGTGTCTGAGCACTGCTGGCAGTGACCTCCCTCTCCGTTTCCTCTTTACTTCCTGAATCGCTTACAGGAAGCTCCACCCACTTCCTGTCAATGTGCCTTTATCCGTTTTCGGAGCAAAATAGAACCGCACGCTTTGCTTGTTTTCCCCCCCATCCTGTACTCGATGACGCATCACTTTGCTGTTGAAGACAGGAAATCCAAAGGCAGACTTCTGCTTGTGACTAGCAGGAAACAATGAGGTATTTGAGCTTGCACGCCTTTCTAATATCGAAAGCCAAAGCGTCAGCGAAACCAACGCCTACCACACAACCAACCACACAACCAGTGCCAAACACAATGGCTCCATCCCAACACTTGAACGCAACCCTGTCCTTTCCTCTCCTTTCCTTCCACGCCAGACGGAGAGCGCTGGTACTTTCAGCGGCGTTTTACACGTCAGCACTTAGGAAGGAAAGGAAGAGAGGAAGAGACGGTCGTTCAGATGGCTGGGTTTGGGTCCATGTTTTTAACCAGGTCTCTCTGCCTTGCCTCCTCCTGTCCTATCACAGTGCAATCTTCAATCATTCTCTAATCTCACCCTTTTCATGTCACATTGTAAACACAAAGTATACATGATATATATATATTCTTTTGGATGCATGTGCTTTTGGTTGTTGAGATACTATTTTATGTATAGAAATATTAGCAATATATTTGTCACCCTGAAAAAGGAAATAAATTCTTTTTGATTTAATAAACTCTGATTTGTACTCTTTTCTGGCCAGTTTCAGTTTTTTTGTGTTTATGTGGGAAAGTAAGCAGAAAGAGATGAATCATGTCGTGTGCTATCAGTGTATTTCAGAGGTCATCACACACAAACACACACACACACAGAAGTCCTTTTTCCTCCCTCATATCGCTCTGTGGAGACAGAGAGGAAAGAGAACGAGTCGACTGCACAGCGTCAAAGAGCGTGTTTGTGCCTAGTGTGTGTGTGTGTGTATGTGTTTGTGCCTAGTGTGTGTGTGTGTGTGTGTTTGTGCTTAGTGTGTGTGTTGTGCCTAGTGTGTGTGTTTGGGGGCGGGGTGGTGGTCAGATGGAATGAAAGAGTCTTTTCACCCAAGACACCCAACTCTGACGGAATTCACCGGCTGCTGGATCTGATGTGTGCACACAAACATTACTCATAGATACACTACCCCTGTGTTCTATTCATCTATCCCCGTCCCTGACGTGCGCTTCTCCACTTCCATTGATCCATTTGTAAACCATAGAGCCGTCTGGTCACGCCGTCATCAGTCTTATTCACTAAATATACACAACGAGGGGGTGAGGAGGGGATATGCCAACATGGTCTCAAACTAGCAAACTAACATTGTCTCAAACTATGTTGGTTTTCTGGTGAGAATCTGCTGTATGTGGGGGTGAATTTCTCTCTTGCATTATTGCTGTATGTGGGGGTGAATTTCTCTCTCTCCGGCATCAGTCTGTTAGATTGGCAGTGTTCTGCGATTATGG
The DNA here is from genome assembly GCA_903064625.1 of Mallotus villosus. Classification (NCBI taxonomy): domain Eukaryota; kingdom Metazoa; phylum Chordata; class Actinopteri; order Osmeriformes; family Salangidae; genus Mallotus; species Mallotus villosus. Next base: position 60,327 of record CAEFZP010005787.1, on the reverse strand, counting down.
TAAAGAACTGTGGAATGTTGAGAACAGTACGTCACCTGTTGCATATGAGCAAGGTCACATGTCTCAAAGACTTTGCAGTGGTGGTTTGCTTCACGGACTAGAGTAGTGAATTCCCTTCCATACGGTACGTTTTCTCAAATTCAATACCTACAAACATCAATAGTACATACAGTACTTGCATTCATGCATTCTGGTCATATATCTGACCATATCATTTATTCAAAAGAATATACACACATGATCAAAGATCCACCCAAACTATAAACATATAAAGTAACATATTATAAATAGACATTATATACATAGATATATATATATGCGGTGCTG
>CAEFZP010005787.1:0-57500 GCA_903064625.1 Mallotus villosus | reverse complement strand
ATGAGAGTGCCCTGTATGTGCAGTAGGGTGGTGGCCTCTGCATAGTGGACCTCCAGGTCATGGAAGCGTTGCTCCAGAGAAGAATTCATACGGTTCTTCTCCTCACCCTGACACACACACACACACACACACACACACACAGAGGGAAACCACATGTGTTTAACATTTAGTCATGTACATGGGAAACATGTTTGTATGAACATGTCGTTTGTTCAACCTCCTGGGAAGATCAACAAGCAGCCAGACACCAGGTCAGACTGGGCAAGTGCCCGACCAATCCTGTTCTTACTCCAGCTCATATCCTTGACTTCCACTAGACACAGCACAGCAGTTCTATTTCCAGACGATATCCCCATCCCACACTCTCCCTCCAGCCATGCCCTCCTGCTTTATCACCACACTATCCCTTCACCTGTCCCACTCATACTGTACTGTATACCAGCCCTGACTCTACTCTATCCTCATCATACGTAAACAGCCACAACCCAGCCCCAGCTCCAGCCCCAGCCCCAGCCCCAGCCCCAGCCCCAGCCCCAGCTCCAGCCCCAGCCTCACCCTGTCCTTAGTTTACACATTAGGCAGCTCTGGTCCAACAGTGTGAAGGCTTACAGTCACAGACCCACCAGGATGCACGTGGAGAGGCAGGATAATCCAGTTAGTTAGCTGCCCAGGACCAAGGTCACATAAGGAGGGAAACCTGCCAGGCAACAGAACAGGTGGGTGTGTGGGTGGTGGATGTGGTAGTCTGTGGCCGTGGCAGTGTGTGTCTGTGGCAGTGTGTGTGTGTGTGTGTGAGTGTGTGTGTGTGTGTGTGTGTGTCTGTGGCAGTGTGTGTGTGTGTGTGTGGCTGTGGCAGTGTGTGTGTGTGGTTGTGGCTGTGGCAGTGTGTGTGTGTGTGTGTGGAAACCTGTAAGGTTCGGTTCCTCAGGGAAGCCCTCGGGGCCAATCCTTTTGTAGTTTCACTACCACAAACCGATCTGACACCCTTTCCTTTCAGTGTTCCAGAACACCACACGCCGGTCTCTGTAGAACCCACCTGTAATTCTAGAAGCTTGACGCGGTGCCTGTGGTTCCTCAGCTCCTCCTGCAGCTCAGAGATGGTCTCCCTCATAGACAGAATCTGCTGCTTCCTCTCCTCGTTCTCGTGCAGCCAATAGGAGACCTCGTCCGTACAGCGGAACATGTCGGGGCACTTCTGGTCGTCCAGCTGTGGCAGGGTGGCAACCAGCTGACACATCCCGTTCTCCATCGCCTGGTTGCTGTAATCCCCACACTGAGTCCCCCCGCCGGTACGCCTAGTGGTAGAGTCCGGCTCTTCTCCACAGGCCTCCAGGACTAGGACGAGACATAGAGCGAACCACCGGGCCAGATGAGGAGGGGTTTGCTGGAAGGCCATTTTCCCTGTCTTGCTGACGTTAGGCAGTGAGAGGGGTCTGTGTGAATGTGGGGAGGGTCTTCTGTGCTGTGCAGTGCTCAGCTCTCAGTCTCTGCATGAACCACTATAAAGACATGATGTCAAAGGACATGTATACAACACTAATGGCAGTATAATAGGTTAGCCTCTGTAAATAAAATTTAAAAAAATACACACATATATACATATCTTCCTATTTCTCGCTAACAGTTTCATTAACGGCTTGTGAACTTAAAGAGAAAAGCTTAATCATAACTGTCTGTCTCCAGAATAGTATTACTAACTCAACATCCAAGACATGCACACTCTTACACATGAACGACACTCATAGACACAAAAACACAGCATCCTTCCCATCACCCTGTTCAGTAAACAAAGAGAGAGGCTCTTACGGTACCTCTATCCTGGAAGGTCTCTCATCCCGGCTCCTGAACAGAACGAGCCGTGGCTCCCTCCCCATTCCCCTTGTCCTCTCTCTCTCTCCCTCTCTCTTCCAGCCTCTCTCCTTCTGCTCCCTCTGGGTCGGTCTCTCCCTATAGAGTGGAGAGAGCAGGGGATGTAGAGAAGAGTAACTGTGGGGCAGCGACATCTTATCCCCATAATCCACCTAAGAGGATTCACCCGAGAGAGACGGGTGGGAGAGAGGGAATCTGCTGAAGGTGTTTGAGGGAGGGGCAGAGCACTCAGAACATGTGTTTATAATGTCAATGATTTGTGTTGCATTGATTTATGTGTGCCTCATTTCTGATTGGTCAAAGAGTAAAAATGATATATTTCATGTTAGGTATGTATATTCTTGTGTTTATATATAATTAGAAACTGTTCTATGGGTTACTAGTTATGTCCAGACTTCAAAATGACCTGAAAATGTGGCATTTGAAAATACATACATTCTTTCTGAGATAATGACCATTATTTTATGATTGTAGTGCTCTATAGATTGTTATTGTTTGTAATTCAGAAGGGTGTCATGAATTCAAGTTGCAAGACAGTGGAGACTGGGGCTCAAACTTTGTATTTGACTTAAAAGGATCTTTGTTTAGTAAGTCTTACCTACCTTTGCTGGTAATGGGTAATGAACTCATTAAGTGACCAGTCTTCTTAGCTGTGTCTGTTACCAAGAAGAACACTGCCCTGGAGCTGTGGGGGTGTCTGAGGAACCCACCCTGACCTCTGTGGGGGGTCTGAGGAACCCACCCATGACCTCTGTGGGGGGTCTGAGGAACCCACCCTGACCTCTGTGGGGGGTCTGAGGAACCCACCCTGACCTCTGTGGGGGGTCTGAGGAACCCACCCATGACCTCTGTGGGGGGTCTGAGGAACCCACCATGACCTCTGTGGGGGGTCTGAGGAACCCACCCTGACCTCTGTGGGGGGTCTGAGGAACCCACCATGACCTCTGTGGGGGGTCTGAGGAACCCACCCTGACCTCTGTGGGGTGTCTGAGGAACCCACCATGACCTCTGTGGGGTGTCTGAGGAACCCACCCTGACCTCTGTGGGGGTTGAGGACCCACCATGACCTCTGTGGGGGGTCTGAGGAACCCACCCTGACCTCTGTGGGGGGTCTGAGGAACCCACCCTGACCTCTGTGGGGGCTGAGGACCCCCCTGACCTGGGGGGTCTGAGGAACCCACCCTGACCTCTGTGGGGGGTCTGAGGAACCCACCATGACCTCTGTGGGGTGTCTGAGGAACCCACCCTGACCTCTGTGGGGTGTCTGAGGAACCCACCCTGACCTCTGTGGGGTGTCTGAGGAACCCACCCTGACCTCTGTGGGGGGTCTGAGGAACCCACCCTGACCTCTGTGGGGGGTCTGAGGAACCCACCCTGACCTCTGTGGGGGGTCTGAGGAACCCACCATGACCTCTGTGGGGGGTCTGAGGAACCCATCCTGACCTCTGTGACCCTCAGAGAGGTCAACGGGTGGTAAATATCTTGTAATGATTGGTGACACAAAAGGTCATTCTGGAGCCAAGAAAAGTCCAATCTGACAGCTAACACCCACTAAACGTGTGGCTGGTCTCCAAGTCTGCCAGAGCAAGAAAGCCCGGTGCCTGCGACAGCAAAAGTGTCAAACAAATGAAATGTTCCCGACGTTGTCCTCAACCGCAGAACATTGGAAGGGTTCTGTCTCTGGGTGGCAGTCAAACATCCTATGGCCTCCGTGAGGAGAAGGAATACCCCTCTTCATTGTACGGTGGGTTACCACCTGCAGAAAGACTGACACAGGTGGGACCGGGGGGAGAGAGGCCCTGAAATAATATCCGACATGATTCACAGACAGAGAGACCTGGAGAAGTGCTCCAAAGGAAGCCTCTCTAAGACCTGGAGAGGAGGGAGCCAGACGCTCCGGGAGAAGACGATGAGCTCCAGATTAGGATGTAGATCAGAGGCTCTGACAGTAGAATCCCTCTGGCTGTCACGAACGCCACGCAGAGGAAAAGTCTCCTCAGTCTGTCTGCAACAGCGGGCCCAGGTTTCTGCCCACGCTACTGGAAGAAGACTGAGGTAGAAGAGCTCCATTCCCATGTGTCGAACACCTTGTGGTTTGTGAAAGCATCAGATCTTTCGCAATAATGAATGACATGGTTGTGTTGGGATCGGGACTTGGGTCAGGTCAACTCCAGTGTCTGTGTTCTGCTGGACTCAAATCAACATAGTGCAAACAATAAACCTTTTCCATAGTAGAATGCAATATTTTTTGTTTTGAGATAACAAAAGGTAATTTAAAAGTATGTGTACTTCCTGTTGTTATTGTAATTGACTAACCATTAAAAGCCTCAAAGCCATTGCAAGAAAAGGCTATAATAAAAACCTATTTACAAACTCAAGACTCTCTCTCTCTCTCTCTCTTTCTCTGACACAGCCACGAAAGCAAACATTGAAAGACCAAGGTCAGGCTAAAAGGGGAAGATCTATTCAACTGTAATTCAGCAATTAAGAAGCAAATAGCAAATATGAGTCAAAACCATCATAGCATTCATCCTGATGGATATGATACCATACACTAACTATTGGTATGGATGTGTTTCAAGACCAAGACGTGGCAACTCTTTCTACTCTTTTCTGTAAAGTGCACCATTGACGTCAGATCAGCCTCCATTTCCTATCTTCATATTGAAAGCCAAGGAAACCAATTTAACCAAGAAAATTGATTTTCACGCTGCCCTTGCCTGCCCTTTGTCAATGGAAAAGGGTGTTTTCGTACATGTCCCTCTGTACACCGTGAGGAATGGAGTCCACCTGCTAAGACCTCACCTGTCGCCCGCTGACGTGGATCCCTATTGACTGGGGAGGGAGAGAGTGTTCCTAATGATGCGAACCTCATGAGCCCAGCCCCGCCACGCCGCCACTGGGAGAGAGGAGCCCTCAGCGCCAAGCCCACTCTGAGGCCCCACGCACCTCCGCTGCCTATAAAAGCAGCTTCGAGCTCACAGGCGGAGCAATAAGGGCTCCTCACTCTCCCTGCATCGAGAGAGCAACTACAGAGGAAGAGATAAAGGAGATAGAGTGTCATACAGAACAGTGAGCTGCCACAGAGAGAGAGAGAGAGAGAGAGAGAGACCTGTGGAAGACTGAAAACAAAGAAACAGAAGTAAAGAACTGCTGGGGAAGGTAAGAATGACGGAGCGTGTTTACAGTTAACCGATCAGTTGTCGTTTTATTCTTTTTGTCGTCGGTTTTGACTGTTTTTGATTGCTTGCAGCTGAAATTCACCGTGCCTGTATGTTGCTGACCTGCTCATTTTTGTTATTTATTGAAACATCTGTAGAATATTTCAGTGATCTCAACTTTTGAAGTTACATTTCATTGAAACAGTGCCGTGTTTATGAGAAAAACATACATTTGCATTTCAATATGTCAACTGACAAATAATCAATATGTATGATCATACTCATCATCTCCATTCCAATCAATTATTCTGTGCTAATTCTTTTATACCCTTTTCATTATTCATCTGACCAATTGTTGGAACTTCCTGTTTATATCTAACGCCTACCTTGAACCCTCTGAAGCAGGCTATATTTGGATTTCGAATGCTGTTCATAAAAATGTGTGTCTAGTAGTGATAATGGGGGCTGTTGAGTCTGTCAGTTGAAGAGTATCCTTGAGGTGCTGGACTACACTGTAGAAAATGACTCATTGAGAATGCAGGCTCTGTAACACACAAGAACCCAGAGAGGATTCATTCATTCTAGTGGACAAAGAAAGGATCTGAACAAAAACAAAATCCTCACAATTCACTCCAATTCAACAGCTCATAAACTGTCATAGAAAGATAAGAAACATTTATTAATAAGTGAAGTTATTATATATTATTATATATATGATATATTAAGTTAATTCAATAATGATGCAACTGCTCTGGCAGGTTGAAGAGAACAATTTTTAGAAAAGGTTTCGAAATGTGCTTTAGTCCAAACGGTTTTGACTTCTAATTATTTCACCTGTGCTCTACATGGAGCATACAAACCTGATCATCCAGAATCAGGTGTATAGTAAACTATAGTAACTACATGTGTGGTCAGCCCAGAAACATCACAGTATATAAGTCTATACTTAGCGTTACCAAGGGCCTGGGTGTGACAGTACAGCAATTAACCTTTCTCAGACGACGAATGGATGGAAGGAACCACATGTTCTGAGGTGTTCAATCATTTGGGAGTCTTCTTACTGTGTCAGTTCATAGACAGGTGGTGGGTGAGGGAGAGATGGCTGGTAATCGTCAGGTATCTGGGAGGACTGATCGCATGAGTCATTCACAAGACAAGCGAAGGCTGCTTTCCATTCAGTCACTCTTTCACAATATGCCGATGACGGTGTTTCTGAGTTTGCGAGGGGAACTGAATGGAGGATATAGCTGGAGAGACAAATCTGGGCTCGATGAGTGGATTTGAGGTGTGTGTGTGTGTGTGTATGCATGTGTGGGTGAGATAAGTAGAGAGACCTGTGTCTGTGCTTGTCTCTCTGTGACTGTGACTGTATGTGCATTGAGACGTTTCTATGAGGCAGCAGGGAATAAACAAAAGACAGTGAAATCATTTCTGGAAGAAAAAATCGTTTTGCTTTCTTGACGTCACAGGAACGCATCTTCTTCCATTAAAAGGTCATTATATGGATTCACATACTACGTCTTTTTGTTGGCCAGATGTATGGAGCCCTCTGAGATGAAAGAAAAGGATGAAAGAGTTCGTTCCACCATCCATCATGTCAGAGTTTGTCCTTGGATGGAGGAGCCAGTGAATACTGTCACTATTGTTTTATACTTTCTATACATGTACTTTCCCATTCCTATATTTACAACATCCGGTCTCATGTTACAACTTGGTGATTGAGTTTATGACACTGTCAACCTCTACCAAGGCAAACATTGATCACAGAAGCCCATCCAGAACATAGAACTGAATTTGAAATTGACACTGTTGATATCCAAGTCTCAGCCAAAGAGATTTTGGACTTTGTGACATGTTAAGGCTTGTGTGTGTTCCCAATTGGCTAAACTTCAAGTGCCATTGACTTTCTGAAATGTGATTTGTCTGTGTCCCCTGTGTGGTGATATAGGCTGAAGATGGTTTGTGTGTCGTGGCTGTTGACCGTGATGGCAGTGGTGTGTGTGTGCAGCCCCAGGGTGTGGGGTCAGTGCTGGGACCGCCCCTACTGCAAAGACCTCAGCTCACTGGACAAAATACTGGTGAGCCACATCATCCTTCTTCTCCTCACTTCATCCATAAAGTCATCCGAAACTCCTCTTTCTCATCATTCCCATCTTCCTCCACCTCCTCTTCTTCCTGTTCACCGTGTCTCACTCCTCCCTTCCTGTTCCACTGTCTCCGTCCTCTGCCCTGCAGGAGTGTGTTCACCTGTGCAGGTCTGAGGTCCAGACCAAGTCCCCGGAGCCCAGCTCGGCCGAGCAGCAGTCCACGGAGGAGAGCTTCTCCCTGGGCATCCTGCTGGCTTCCCTGGCCTCTGGCGAGATGACCCTGGAGCCCGAGCCTCAGTTACGCGGTGAGGAGAGGCGCTCCTACTCCATGGAGCACTTCCGCTGGGGCAAGCCCGCCGGCCGCAAACGCCGGCCCTTCAAGGCGGTCTCTCTGGAGGGGGATGATTCCTCCGAGGGCTTCCCTCTGGAGGCCCGTAGGCAGCTGAGCGGCGTGGAGGACGGAGGGCAGGGGGGCCGGGGGAGGCCCAGCCCCAAGGCGCCCTCTCAGCTGGGGCTCCAGACCAAGAAGGATACCCCCTACCGGATGAGTCACTTCCGCTGGGGAACCCCGCCAGCCGTCAAGCGCCAAGGGAGCTTCCTGATGCCCTGGGAGCAATCCCATGAGCCTCTGCTGTCGTTGTTGAAGAATGTCATCGTTAACGAAGAGCCATAGTTGGAGGGGGGATGGAACCAGGATGGATGGGGGGCGAAGAATGAGGGAGAGGAAAATTATGGGATATATGAGAGGAGATGAGGCTACTATGATTGTGTAGATCCTTGACTTATGGATATACATTTTATATATAAGTCTAAGATAACAATATTGTCTTAAATAGATTATGTTTGAAAGTAAAAAATAAACAAGAGCACTATGCTTGGGTCAAGTCTAACAAGTTTAAAAAATGTAAAAAACATTATTTTAAATATGGGTATTTTAGAGAACTACTTTGATTGTTCTTGATTTTAACAATAAAATCCACTGTCACAAAGTCGAGCTTTGAGAATATAGCTTGTGCACCAGGATTTAACAGCCTTAGTCTGAATGTTTGTTTGAACATGTTAATAAAAATATATATTTCATTTATGAGACACTCAAGTGACCCTCTGAATTTGTCACTGAAACCTAATACTGTTACCAATACTAAATATTGTAGGAGAGGGAGAGAAACGGAATATTACACAATCAGAAAAAAAAGAATGTATGAAAGAAACTACTATACTTCCTCTTTATTTTTCTTGATACACAAAAAAAACAACAATAATAATTATGATAATATTAAAGAAACCACTTTGTGGCAAGCAAACCCTGATCCCTGTGATGGTCCAGAGTATCGCAGGACGAGAGGCCCTCCAGTCCTACAACAAGACCACATGAAGAGGACAGACATGCTGGTGTAAGGCTGAGGGAAGCTCTACTGCACGCTACAGCAAACAGGCTCATCAAATAAAGCACCACTCATGTGGTACTCCTGAGTGATGAGCTTGAGCAAACCTTCTTACAGTCAATAGATGTAGTACACTGTAGTTGTATTTAGGCTAGTTAATGACATCTGGGATTTGTATGTAAGAGGATAGAAGATAGACCTTCTTTGGGTCCAGATGGATCCAGAGAAATGATAGAGTAATGCATGGATATCTTCGTCACAGAGAACTCCATCCCATCAGTTCTCTGAGTTCCTCAGTGAGGTAAAACAGGTCTACAACCCGTCTCCTCTCAGTGTCTCCGCTGCAAATTCAACTTTGAAACCTCTGGTTTGTTTAGTCCCCAGCTCAGCTCAGACTGGGCGTAATCCTCCAACATAACCCACACTGAAGGGATTTGTATTTTGATTACAATACGACCTCCATTAAAACAGCCTGCTAACACTTTAACTACCGGGTAAACAGTGTATTTTAAAAAGCAAGAAGAAAAACACGACAATGTCATTTGTAGCGACGCAAAGATGCTTTTTTATTTACAACCAATCAAATGAAAGGGCAATGGAAACCATTGAGACAGGAAGTCCACATTGAGGAACAGGAAAGGGACACTAGCTCTCACTAACACACACAGTCGTGTCCATGACAGCAGAAGAGAGAAGACCACATGGAAAATCATTCACACACTAGCATGACATGCTGCGTTCTCTGAGAGAAAGAAAACAAACAAAAAAAGACGTTTACACACACGGTACTGCAACTGGCTTCAGCGACAAAACAAGAAAATCAGTTTCATGGAAGTTTGGATGTGCAGGACTCGGGCTTCAAAACGGATCAGTGTTTCAGGTCAACATGTGAGGTGTGGTCAGCACTTTCTCACTGGCTATGAATATCTTACATGTCCAATGTTGATTTTTAGGTCAACGCACTATTTAGTGGTGCTCACAACAGAGTACATGTCAGATTTGGTATCAGCTATTGGCACAGACACACTGCTGCCCCCTTAGCACTCGTCACACCGATCAATGAAGTGTACACTCGTCATACAGTTCCAAAAATCCCATTTCTAATAGGACCATTGCGGCCAGTTAGGTTGGCAAAGACAGCATCTTAATGTCATTAAAACCACATTGAAATGGTGACCAGATGTATTCTTCTCATGGATGGTCACAGTACAGAAGAGCTCTATTAAAACTAGCTACATCACTAGCATGCAAAGTTGGGTCCAACACTCATAAGGCATGTTCTCCATGTTAAAAGCTGCCTTTGTTACTAGGGAACCCAGTTTAAAGTGCAAAGTTCACAGGACAGACAGATTGACCTACAGCACTACAATGTAAACAGCGAGATGTACTGTACAATGGAATCAGGACTTAAGCTTGACAGCACGTACTGATCAAATATTGCATTACATTGGCAACACTTTGCAACGACAATTCTCGATAAGCTTTCACAAACCGATCGTTAACAATGAACTCAGAAGTGTGAATCGATGGTAAACACCGTAGCTGTAAATGGACATGAGATATGAAGTTGATTTAGGAATGAGCCGTGAAATGAACCCTACAAGGGTCCGATCCTCAAGTAGGTCTGCAGGCGTCTGTTGAAGTAAAGATATTTTCGCTGCCATTACACTTCCACCACGGAGTTTAGAGTGAGACTGAGTCTGACTGCATGGTAATTAAACGGTTCTACTTGACCAACAGTGCGACAGGAAGGTAGAAACAGAAGAGGGGAAGCTGCAGACTGACGAGTCTCGACGTGAGGACAGAGACTGACACACACACACACACACACACACAGGACATGAGTAAATATGAACCATGCAGTCAATGGACAACGGGTTACCTACGCGATCACAAAACCACACAGAACACTTTGGGCTGTGACACCATAGGGCTACACGACGAATCCTGGACAGCGCCGCGCACGTAGGGTCGGGTCCCGAGAACACAGGAAGTGAGGCGGGGTCTTAGAGTGTCACAGAGCAGGAAGTGCCAGAGCACCATCCAGTTCCAGTACAGCGGGCGTGTATCACGACACAGGGCATGGCTTCACTACAGATGAGGCTAGCCTGAATGCTCGTCTGTTTGGCATCAGTCTGTCCGTCGTCTTGGCAACATCGCTGATGATCCATCAGGCAGGACAGCTCACTCACCCCTCCCTCCCTCCCCACACACACACACCACAACAGGCTTAGCGTTATTGCCTTAGTACTTTATTTTATGCCTGCATGAGCTTTAAGAATGTTTCCAAACCCCCCCACGCCCTTCCTCCAGTAGTGTCTTCATACAACCCAGGCCCAGTCTCCACACTCGTGTTGTTAGCTCTGACCGTCAGCACAGAGGGACTAAAAGGATTTGAGTCATCCATGACTGTACGGTTTAGGATGGCACTGAAGACTATGATGAGAAGCAGCCATCAGGGGGTGGAGTCTAATGCAGTCAGTGGGACTGCAGGGGGCGTGGTCTGTAATGCAGTCAGTGGGACTGCAGGGGGCGTGGTCTGTAATGCAGTCAGTGGGACTGCAGGGGGCGTGGTCTGTAATGCAGTCAGTGGGACTGCAGGGGGCGTGGTCTGTAATGCAGTCAGTGGGACTGCAGGGGGCGTGGTCTCCATGCTCTCCTGCTGCAATCGAAATGGACTCCAGCATCTGAGGCCAGATGGATGCACACACTCTCTCCGCCTTCAACTCGACCTCACTCACGGCCCGGGCGACCCCACCACACACACACACAGGCACACACACACACGCACACACACACACACGCAGACACACACACACACACAGACACACACACACACCTCACGGACGACATGCTGGTTAGTTCTCTGAGGACTCGCTCCGGGTTACTGGTAAAACAGTTCCTAGTTTTCGCCTCAAACTATGGCTAGAATCAGTGCAATCTAACTTCTATATTCCCCCCCTCCCCACGAGAGAACATGCACATCAGATGTGGATATGTACGACACGTCTCCGTATACGCGCATTTATGTGACGAATCCATCTCATTTCCTGCTTGACTTCATGCTTGTGTTTGAGAGTGTAAACTTGACTGTAAACACACACAGGATCTTGTCAGCGCGACAGCTACGTCTGAATCAACTTTATAACGGTGCAAACTGGCTCACGCCGGTTTAGGTACAGTAGAGTCACCTGCAAGGCACTGCCAATCTGGGAGGACAGCGCACAGGTCACATTGAATGTATCAGTATGGATACAAAAATATACAACGTAAAAACACAGGTTATGTAACAAACAAAAAAAGCACTCTGGCCTAAGAAGCAGCAATACTTAAGAAAGGCAAAACAACCACAGAGATCATTTAAAAACACACATTGACCAATAACAACTTCAGTTAAACGAATGACTTGTAAAGGGACACGGTAGCTGTGCCTAACTAGCACAGCAAGCCAGCTATGTGACATATCCCTTTAACTCCATGAACACGTTACAACTCAACGAGGACATATTTAAAATCAGTAAAACTCCAACTAAGACTATTCATCTATTTCATCACATTTGACAGTTGACCTTTCATCCCCTACTCAGGAAGGTGGCCCAGCAGTGGGGGACAGTATGGCATCCTGTTAGGGACAAACTACAGACCACGTCAGGGTCATCTCTCCAAGTGAGAGTTGTCTGCATGCAGCTAAGTGAACGGTGGAGCGGGGGGACTGAAAGCTCTTCTCCGTCCTCCCCACGCTCACCTTGTCCTTCACGGCTCCTCGGAGGGGGGGGCCGCTCGCTGTGCCCCGAGCAGGCTCACCGATCAGGGGGGTGGGGTGAGGGGGTGGAGGGGTTGGGGTGAGAGGGTGGAGGGGTGAGAGGGCGGGGTGTGAGAGTTCATGCTGCGTCCTCTGATGTTTTCGTTTTTGTTCGTTTGACGGTTTGCTTTGAGTCCTTTGTTGGTCTGGCCAGGGTTCACAGTGACAGAGGCTTGGGGACAGAGGCTTAGCCTGTTGGGACAACTGAGGGTCATAACCCTCTCTCTCTCTCTCTCTCTGGCACTCTCCCTTTACAGTATCACCCCCCGCCCCACACACACACACCCTCCTCCATCTTTCCCTCTCAGTCCACTCCACCACCTCAGTGGTGACCCCCTGACCCCCCCGCATCCTAGTAGACGCAGAGGTCGGGGAACTTCATCTCGTAGACGGGGACCGAGCGGCTCTGCGTCTGGCCGTAGCCCGATGAGATGGTTCCAGACGGGCTGGGAGGAGGCCTGGGGACGAGAGGCACACCGCACACGTCATCCTCATCCTCATCCCTCTCACCGTAAACACACTGTCGATAAAGACACCCAGCATGCTCAAGGAAGCACGCCGTTGCCGACTGCCTTACCTGATGGTGATCTCGAAGATCTGATTGAGTTTGCTCTGCAGCAAGGTGGCCTGCACACAACCAGCACAGGGGAGCAGAGTCAGAGAGAAGGCAACTCGAGACATTCACTAGCCATCCACAACATGACGGCTCAGTGGGATTGCACAGGCAGGTTGTTGTAAAAACTAAACAAAAAAAACGAGTTTGTGTTTTTTACCCGGGCACCACAGTGGGCAGCTATCTCCTCGAAGGGGGCCTTCTGGAACTTCTCCACCACCAGCCTCCGGCGCTCCTTCTCCTGCTCCTCCATCCCCACGCTGTCCACTGAGGCACACACACACACACACATTAACAGTGCTAGAGTACAGCGGTGGCCAGAGTGAGTGGTCTTCTGTAGCACTGGGACGTACCGATGGCGTTCTTCAAGGTTTCAAACGTGATCTCCTCTGCTGGAGTCTTCTGCACAAAGACAGATTGTGTTAAAAAGATAGGAGGGACAGGCTGTGGTGCGTGTGCATGTGTGTGTGTGTGTGTGTGTGTGTGTGTGTGTGTGTGTGTGTGTGTGTGTGTGTGTGCGTGCTGCCTTCACCTCCTCCTTCTCCGGACTGTTCCTGGACTCCACCTCCACCTGCAGTGAGATGGTCTCTCCAATGCTCTTCCTCTTTGACAGGCGGTCCTCATCTACACACACACACACACACACACACACACACACACACACACACACACACACACAGACGCAGGGATGCACACACATACACACACACACACACGCTCAGAACTCCTCTCCTTAGCCTGATCAAACTCAGACACGCATCCTTCGAAAGCAGCAACCACTGCAGCACACTTCCTGAATGGTCATATTGATCCCACTAAATCTTCTTGAAAGCACAATCCCTGAAAGTGTGTGTGTGTGTATGTGTGTGTGTGCGCGTGCTACCTGTGAACTGGGGTACGTAGGGTGTGGCCAGTCGGTCTGTGTTGTATCCGCTGCCTCCCAGAACCTCAGTGATCTTGGACTGCTGGAACAGCACCTCCCCTTCCAGCTTCTCGAGAGAGGCTGGGAGTCTGGGCAGAGGAGAGGGGAGGCACAGGAGGTGGGAGGAGGACGGGGGGGGGGTAGATGGGAGAGGGAACAGGCGGAGAGAGAGAGAGCAGATGGGAGAAGGGGGGTAAAAAGACACGGTTATCCCATTTTCTACCTCAATGCGTCCGTCCCAAAGAGAGAGAGAGAGAGAGAGAGAGAGAACCCGTCCACACAGAGCAGCCGGATGAGTCACTAAAAGGGTTTCGGGAGGCTCAGTGAAGATGAAAGGTCTCCCTGAGGCCCTGCTGCAGCAGACGCAAGGCTGCGATCGCCACGGCTCCCTGAGTGCTGCGGGTGCTCCGATGAGCACGCCGTGTCACTCTCGCGGGAGGAAGACGGCGCCTTCCAGAACCTGCCCCGTCTCGGCATATTTCCGTGTGTTTGGGAAATGTGATGAGCCCGTGACCTGCTCCTGGATCAGCTCTCAGGAGCCGGTCGGAGCCGGTCCTAGTCCCGGTGGTGGACTTACTTGGGGTGGTCGATGAAGATGTCCTCTGGTAGGAGGTGGGGGAAGTCCTTCTGCCTCACCTCTATCACCTGAGCAGAGGGGGAGAGGGGAGGATGAGAGGGGAGGGTCAGAGGGGAGGGTCAGGGGGGAGGGTCAGGGTCGTAACCCCACACCGCTACACAAAAGAAGCACACACCCAAACACACGTACTGCAGTGTAGACACACTGCTCACACACCCAAACACACATACGTAGACACTCACTCACGCACCCAAACACACTCTCACGTAGACACTCACTCTCACTCTCACTCTCACCTCTCCCACTCTCACTCTCACTCTCACTCTCACTCTCACTCTCACTCTCCACTCTCACTCTCACTCTCACTCTCACTCTCCACTCTCACTCTCACTCTCACTCTCACTCTCACTCTCACTCTCACTCTCCCTCTCCCTCTCCCTCTCCCTCTCCCTCTCCCCCTCCCTCTCCCTCTCTCCCCCCTCTCCCTCTCTGACCTCGTGGATGTGCTGGCAGAAGGTGGGGACGGTGGTGAGCTGGCAGATGAGGTTGAGGTAGGCGGCGGCGAGGGCGTGGACGGCACAGCGGTTGTACACGGACAGAGACTCCTCCGGGGACAGGGCCAGGTCCTGCAGCAGGGGACACCCGGCAGGGGACACAGCGTCTCAGACGGGCGCTAGCATCCAGTGTGTGTGTACTGGACGTGTGTGTGTGTGTACTGTGTGTGTGTACTGTGTGTGTGTACTGGATGTGTGTGTGTGTACTGGATGTGTGTGTGTGTGTGTGCCGTACCTGCAGGGCCAGGGTCAGGCGTATGAGGTCCACCACCACCTCCTCGTTGGCCAGCTCCATGCTGATGAGGGCCAGGAGGTTGTAGAGGCTCTCGTAGTGGGGCTGGCTGGCACTCGGCTCCTTACAGCCCACGTAGATGTGACGGTACAGCTGCTGGGCATGCTGGGAGATGGAGGCACACCACAGCAAAGGGGGGAGGTCAGAAAACGACAAAAAACACCAAACGTTGGTAGGTCCAAGGTAACTTTATTGGCACTATGAAGCCCCCCAAAAATTTGCAAATTCTAAACCAGACATACAGATATGTCTGCTATGTACATTATGTTAAGCAGTTTTTAAAATAAATATTCCTGATGCCGATATAAGATAGTATGATGTGAATTAGGGGTCGACAGAGAAGCTTCTGAAACAGACCACAAGCAGGGCGATTCTCACCTTCTTCATGAACAAGTTGTCCTGTCTGGAACACTTGTCCACTTTGAGCTTGAGCACGGAGATGTCTGCCAGAATGCTGGAGGAGAGACACAGGAGAGAGACACAGGAGAGAGACACAGGAGAGAGACACAGCAGAGCAGAGGAAGTGTCAGTAGGGATACTGGTCTCCAACCAGCCGAGAGAAGGAGCGAACCAGACCAGAGTCCAGAACTGGAGGGGTTGCTGAGACGGTAGCCACATGCTAACCTGATGTTAGAGAACTTGGGCCTGTTGTCATGGCGATCGATGAGGCTGAGGAGGATGCTGAGCACCAGGAGCCTGACCTGAGAGAGGGACGAGGGAGAGACAGAACAACCGTCACATCATGTCACCTAGGGCTGGGATTCAGCGACAACAGCAAGCTAGGTCATCGTCAATAGAGGTTCATTGAAGTGAACTTGGTGTGGCGAGCTGGTGTGGCAGGCTGACCTGGGGGTCGTCCTGCAGAGACAACAGGGGCTCCAGGAAGGAGGTGGGCAGGGCTGTCAGGATGTTGGTGGTCTGGAAGCCGGTGGTCACCTGGGGGCAGTAGAGAGCAGCATGAGGCTTTGTTTTCCTTTTCTTCTTGTTCTCTGTGGTTTCCTTTCTCCTTTCCTCTCTCTCCTCTACATGTCTCCTTGTGTCCCCCCCACCCCCACCCCCACCCCCTCCATCTCCGTCCCTCTCTCCCTGTGCTTGCCTGGGTCGGCAGGTGGTCGGGTCAAAGCTCACCTGAACCAGGGACTTGAGCAGCATCACCTGGATCATCCTGGTCGCCTCAGGCCTGCCGGAGCACACAGCACCGTCATCCACAGGGTACATCATCCACACAGCACCGTCATCCACAGGTACATCATCCACACAGCACCGTCATCCACAGGTACATCATCCACACAGCACCGTCATCCACAGGTACATCATCCACACAGCACACTCATCCACAGGAACATCATCCACACAGCACCGTCATCCACAGGTACATCATCCACACAGCACCGTCATCCACAGGTACATCATCCACACAGCACCGTCATCCACAGGTACATCATCCACACAGCACCGTCATCCACAGGAACATCATCCACACAGCACCGTCATCCACAGGAACATCATCCACACAGCACCGTCATCCACAGGTACATCATCCACACAGCACCGTCATCCACAGGTACATCATCCACACAGCACCGTCATCCACAGGAACATCATCCACACAGCACACTCATCCACAGGTACATCATCCACACAGCACCGTCATCCACAGGTACATCATCCACACAGCACCGTCATCCACAGGAACATCATCCACACAGCACACTCATCCACAGGAACGTCATCCACACAGCACCGCCATCCACAGGAACATCATCCACACAGCACACTCATCCACAGTAACGTTACACATGTGTGTGTGTGTGTGTGTGTGTGTGTGTGTGTCTCACCCAGAGACAGCTGAAGTGAGTCCAGGGTGGACTCCAGGGACAGGGATCTTGCCCATGATGAACAGCATCACCTCAGAGCGCTGGTAGGTAGGCAGGGTGTTAGCAAACGACCCTGAGAGAGAGAGAGAGAGAGAGAGAGAGAGAGAGAGAGAGAGAGAGCGAGGGAGGAAAATCATAGATATTAGAGAGAACATAGACCCACGTCAACAACACCGCACGCACAGCTACGGTCACATGCCACACACACCACACACACACACTCACCGATGGTCCTGATGACGGCCTCCTGCAGCTGCCTCTCCTCGTGGGTCTTGATGATCTTGGCTCCGATGTTGCCCCCGGTGTCGTAGGAGCCCGTGAGCTCGTAGTCCACGCTGAGGCGCAGCTGCCTCAGCAGAGTGTTGAACACCTCCAGCACCGTGGGGCCTGGACACACACACACACAGACACACGGACCATGACACGCTGTTTCGCTGCACACAAACAGCCCCCTCTGGTGTGCAAACTGGGGCACTACACGCCTCGACGGACCTTGCGACGAGGACATATGTATGTGTTTTTGTGTCAAGCTTGGATACGCGTGTGTGTGTGTGTGTGCGCACGCGCGTCTGTTGTCCACTGACCTACGGAGCCGCTGGATGCGATGGCGGCTGCCTCCAGCAGCACCTCCACTATCCCAGCACGCACTGTGGCAGAGTTCTTACTGTTGGCGTCCAGGTGACCCAGTAGCTGCTGGATGACCAGGTGAGAGTGCTGCGACTGGAGGGAGGAGAGGTCAGAGGTCAGAGGAGGCGAGGGAACAGGGAAGGAGAGCAGAAGGGGAGGAGGAGAGGAGGAGGAGAGGCAGGGTGACGGGGAAGGGAACACATCAGTCACTGTGCCAGGAACCAGGAAGCAGCCGTCAGCAGGAGCCAGCTCACGTCTCGGGCTCTGACCGGGCCCACGCTGTGCCAGGGGAGAGGGGGAGAGGATGGGGAGAGGAGAGGGAGAGAGAAGTGGGAGAGAGAGAGAGAGCTGGGGGAAACCGGAGGAGGACAGAACAGGGGAGGGAGAGAGAGAGAGAGGGAGAGAAGGACAGAGAGGGAGAGAGAGAAGGACAGAGAGGGAGAGAGAGGAGAGAGGGAGAGAGAGAAGGACAGAGAGGGAGAGAGAGTGAGAAGGAGAGAAGGACCGAGAGGGGAGAGAGCGGGTTTGGCAAGGTCGCTCACCTGAATGGAGTACATGATGATCTTGAAGCAGCGCACTGCGAAGCTCTTGGCCTCCCACAGGGAGTGGTTGTCCAGGTGCCTGGACACGGGAGGGAACGAGACGGAGGTTTACCTGATGGGCCAGACTCCCAGGTGAGAACCCACCCAGACACACAGGGAAAAGACGGAGGGTGGAGAGACAGAGAGAGAGAGAGAGAGAGAGAGAGGAGACGAGAGAGAGAGAGACAGAGACAGAGACAGACAGAGACAGAGACAGAGACAGAGACAGAGACAGAGACAGAGACAGAGACAGAGACAGAGACAGAGACAGAGACAGAGACAGAGACAGAGACAGAGACAGAGAGACAGAGAGAGAGAGAGAGAGAGAGAGGGAGAGGAGAGGAAGAGAGAGACAGACAGTGACAACAACACAATGTCGGGAGGAAACAGCGATGGTCGAGACAGACAGACAGAGAGAGAGAGAGGAAGAGAGAGAATGGGAGAGAGAGGGAGAGACAGGGAGAGAAAAAGAGAGACGGTCTCTCACACCACTGCCGACGTACTCGTAAAAGCGTAAGATAGAGAGAAGACTGAAAGTAAGAGAGAGAGAGCGAGACAGAGGAGACAGATGGACCCAAGGACGCTCAATGACGCGGGCCTCGTCGCTGCGTCACACACACACGGCACCGCCAAACAGCACACACACACACACAAACAAGGCAAGGGAGTGATTGACAGAAAGAGAGAGACACAGAGACAGTGAGAGGCAGACAGAGAGAGAGAGAGAGAGACAGAGACAGTGAGAAGCAGACAGAGAGAGACACAGAGACAGTGAGATGGCACTACTAGACTAGCGGATGATGGAAAATAGGGGCGGGAGGGGTGAGCGGATGGCGAGGTGCGGCGGGGTGGGGGGCGGGGCCTCACATGAGGACGGGCGTGACGGCGTTCTTGATGTTGCCGTAGGCGGCGCGGCCCAGCAGCTCTCTGAAGCAGCGTTCCGTCAGCTCGGCCGGGCTCTCCTTCTCCTTCTCCGACGCCTGCAGGGGGGGAGGGGGAGCGGCTGGGGGAGGAGGAGGGAGGGAGGGAGGGAGGGAGGGAGGGAGGGAGGGAGGGAGGGAGGGAGGGAGGGAGGGAGGGAGGGAGGGAGGGAGGGAGGGAGGGAGGGAGGGAGGGAGGGAGGGAGGGAGGGAGGGAGGGAGGGAGGGAGGGAGGGAGGGAGGGAGGGAGGGAGGGAGGGAGGGAGGGAGGGAGGGAGGGAGGGAGGGAGGGAGGGAGGGAGGGAGGGAGGGAGGGAGGGAGGGAGGGAGGGAGGGAGGGAGGGAGGGAGGGAGGGAGGGAGGGGAAAGGAGGGAGGGAGGGGAAAGGAGGGAGGGAGGGGTTGGAGGGGAGAAAGGGGTGGACAGATTTAGATAGAAAGTGGAGGTGTGAGGAGAGAGGGAGGAGAAAAAGAGAGAGAGGCGGAGGACGAAAGGACAAGGGGAGAAGCAAAGAGGAATATGATGGACAGAGAGAGAGAGAGAGTGAGAGGGGGACAAATATGGAATTGAACAAAAACAAACGTGTTTACAAGATCTGAACTCAAACACGAGCACCAGGCTGATGGTTCCTTACAGACTTGTATCTTCCAGGGATCCTCCTACCGTCACAGCGTGTCTGCAGCCCAGGGTGCGTGGACATGAGAGGTGGAATGGAAATGAGTCACTTTGCTCTTTCTTGTAGTTATAAATATCATGTCGGCGTTCTAAAGACTTCTAAAGGGCTTTGGTTCAGGCGGAGAGGTGGGCATCTCTCTCACGACACACACACACACACACACTCACACACACACACACACACTCACACACCCAGGCTTTCGTTGGTCTCATACATAGTTAAAGTGTTAGCATTCACGCCACAGTGCCATTAGCCGTGTCTGGCAGGTGGTCCTCCACATCCATCATTTATTCACCACGCACCTCGCCCCCACAGGAAGTGCCCACGTCACTTCCTGTATCTGGATTGCCTTCTTACACGAGCTCACCGACAGTCTTGCTAACAGACAACACACAGAATCTCCAGTGTGTTGCCTGTTAAGCCTGGTGGGGGTTTTCCTTCTGACTGGAATGGGAACAGCTGGATAATGAGCTCAACCCGGTTGGCTACAACGTTTGGGTGGGGCAGAAGATCCCACGTGAGGGTATAGCTCTCCAGGACCAGAGTCGTCCTGTGATCCAGAAGTACAATGTGGGCTTCCGACCCCCCATCCCAAAATCACCAGAAGAGCGAACGCCGCGTCCGAGGGGAATCAAGGGTACAGCTCAGTGGTTGACAATCGTCTGCTCAATCAATACTTACTGACTCATTCATGCCTTACGCGTCATGAATGAGTCAGAAACTAGACTTTCATCATATACTGGAGCTCAAAGGGAAATGATGAACTCCAGTCTTTGTTCTGGCTGCTTCCTTGTGGGAGCTAGTAGGAGTGAGCCCAGTCATGACGGAGCCTGTGTGTTTGATCTCCACAGCCTCCATGCTAGCCCACGCCCCATTGGTGGCTTTGTGTGGCTGGGCCTGATTGGACAAGCTACAGGGGAGCACAGCGAGACCTAACGCTGCTATTCTGAGGGATGGAGAAAGAGAGAGGGAGGGAAAGAGAGAGAGAGAGAGAGGAGAGAGAGAGAGAGAGAGAGAGAGAGAGAGAGAGGGACGTGCAGGGACATGAGGGGAAAGGGAGATAGGGATGGAAAGCGATGAGGAGAAGCGATGGAGAGACTGAGGAAGAGACAGAGAGCAGGACGGGGTCTCGCTCCGTCAGCTCTATCTCTCTCCATCGCCTCAGACGCTCTTTCCATCAGACAGCTCCCTCTCTCTCCCTCTCTCTCCCTCTCCCTCTCAGCATTGACGTCAGTGTGGTCCAGAGCAGGTGGAAACTTGCCCAGAGTGGCGCAGGCTCTGCGTTACCCCCTCCTCTCTGAACTCTCGTTTTTTGCTCGTATCCACTTAAAAGGTTTTTCCGTCGGTTTCCCTCTCTCCATTTGTCCCCCTCTCTCTCTCTCAGCCTCACTATTTCAATCCATGTTTCCATGTTTCCCTCTCTCTCTCTCTCTCTCTCTCTCTCTCTCTCCCCATCTTTCCCTCTCTCTCTGTCTCTCTTGTCCTTGAATGCTCCGCGTGTGGAAGCGTCCTGCAGGGTAGCTGTCACTCAACTTCGACAGCATATGACACACATTAATGTGGGTGTGGGTGACAGCTGGCGGGCCATGTCAGAACACACACACACACACAACCTGACCTAAACCAACACACACAAACACCAAACCACACACACACAACCTGACCTAAACCAACACACACACCAACACCAAACACACACACACACAACCGACCTAAACCAACACACACACACACACACAACCTGACCTAAACCAACACACACACACACACACACAACCTGACCTAAACCAACACACACACACAAGCCAACCTATGGTGCTCACACGACTAAGCCCTGTTTCTGGAACGAGCAGGCCCCTCCTCCTCCCCCCCCGCCCGCCCTCACCTCTCGGTGCCTTGTCGGCTGTCGTGCAGGTTGAAGAGCAGGGAGGGGACGATCTTGTCCATGTGCTGGGGGTCCCAGATGTTGGCCTGCAGCTCGTCGTTCACCGTCTTCCTCACCACGCCCTGCAGGCCCTTGATGCCCGCCATGCGGATACTGCGAACACAGCCAGGCCAGACGTCACACGTCAGACCCCCTCACGGAGACACGTCACGTCGTGGAGCTCCCCTCCATGTGTGTGTGTGTGTGTGTGTGTGTGTGTGTGGGTGGGGCGGGGGGTCACGTACTTGGTGCGGATGTCGGGGGTCCTCGTAGCTGGAGTGGCACATCTCGCTGAAGCGCGACACGAAGAAGTCGTAGCTGCGGTGGTAGGAGGGCGTGTCCTCCTCGATGTTGGCAAACTTCACAAACTGAGACGGGGAGGCGGGGCCAGAGAGAGAGAGAGAGAGAGAGAGAGAGGGAGCCAATGAGATTCATTCCTCTCAATCTCAACAAGTAAAACAAAATAAAAAAATACAAACGAACACCCCAAAAACAACTAAACAAGAGAAAGGAGATAAATGTCTCAATAAGACCGAACGGGCGAGCAAACGCAATAAGGCCCGTGTGACTCGAGGCGCTGACTAACCAATGAGCCTGTTAGAAGGAGACGGCTTTCAATCGAAGGAAACAGCCTGACAACTCATCTGGAATGTTTTCATTCATTAATCCCAATTAAAAGAGGAAAACACAGAGCCATTAGAACAGCACACTGGGGGGGGACTTCACATGGATGAAATGTCAGCCATTTTTAGACTTTAATGCCGTGACATTTGAGCAGCACACTAAACCCTCCAATTAACACCCGAATAACAAGCTGCCTCCTGGGAAGCGGCAAGAGAACACTTCCTGGAACCCACCTGACTGATGAATATTCAATTAGAAGGGCCAATTAAACCCATTCTCATTGGCAAACTGAGACACTAAGAGACCAGAATGAGCGAGCGGGTTTACGACGATCTCTGCGACAGAGGCTGCCGTTCTGTTTATTGTTCTGTTGAACGGGGGTGTGCGAGGACATTTACATACGCTTTGCTTTTCTTAGAACAACACATATATCTGAACAGTGGGAGAGAGAAAAACGTAAGTGGGTCAAAGTAAATACTAATGTGAGGAGTCGATGCTGAGGTGTAAACGTCTTCGTCTCCTACCGGACAAGGGGCGTCCTCGGCTAACGCAGCTCCGTGGTGGAGCTCAGCTGGGTGCCGTTGAGCTCTGAGCGCTGAATCACTCCAGGCTCAGTGACACCGAGTGAGGCGGGCGGGCGAGGCTGGTGACATGGTGATAGGAGCTCCATCCCTGCCCTCTCTCTCTCTCTCTCTCTCTCTCTCTCTCTCGTCTCTCTGTCTCTCTCTCTCTCTCTCTCTGTCTCTCTCTCTCTCTGTCTCTCTCTGACCCTCACTCTGGTCACCCACTGATTAGTGACTCAGTGTGGGGACAGATGTGTGGCCTGCTGTTGTACACACACACCACACACACACACCACACACACCACACACACACACACACACACACACACACACACACCACACACACACACACACGTATAGAGCAAGAGGGCGTATGTGTGTGTGCTCTGTAATGTCTGGTATTACTAGAGAGAGTTGCCAGAGAGGATTGTGCTGTGGGTAATCTGGTTTCCTAGATACTTCCTGTATGCTGATGTCACTGATAACAGCTGTCCCCCTCTCGAGCGCACACACAAACCCCACCAACCCCACCTCCCCTCTCCTCATCTGCCCCTCCTCCTCGACTCACGGAGTGCGTTCCCAGGATCTGCAGGTTGGGCTTGTCAGCCTCCAGCAGCTTGCGCACCATCTTCAGGAAGCTCTCCACAAACAGGTTGATGCTCTGGCAGTGGCACGCCATCAGCAGCTGGTCCAGCGCCTCCATGGCGATGCACACATACCTGGGAGGGAGGGCCTGCTTAGAACTGCTTAGAACCTGACGTGTGCTGGTTGGAACCTGCTTTGTGCTGCTTGGAACCTTATGTGTACAGCTTAGAAACCAGCTGTGTACTGGTTAGAACCTGATATCACTTCAAGTATGCCAAGTACTGCATACAGCCATGTTCTGACAGAGTGGATTCATCAATGAGAATAATTGACTGTATGTGTCACGTAAATAACCAAGTTGATTTTGATTTGAGCAGAGCTCAAGCTGAAGTTGTGCAGTTCTGTGCAGTGCTGTGCAGTGCTGTGTAATGCTGTGCAGTGCTGTGTAGTGCTGTGTAGTGCTGTGTAGTGCTGTGTAGTGCTGTGCAGTGCTGTGTAATGCTGTGCAGTGCTGTGTAGTGCTGTGTAGTGCTGTGTAGTGCTGTGTAGTGCAGTGCTGTGTAGTGCTGTGCAGTGCTGTGTAGTGCTGTGTAGTGCTGTGTAGTGCTGTGTAGTGCTGTGTAGTGCTGTGTAGTGCTGTGCAGTGCTGTGTAGTGATGTGCTGTGCTGACCCGTAGCGGTGTCGGGCCACGTCCCTGGACAGCCTCTCTGACAGGTAGGCCCCGATACGGTCCAGCTTCTCTGGAGCTGACAGGGCGTAGAACGTCAGCTTCTCCATGTTGGCCTTCACCAGCCCGTCCTGAGGGGAGGGGGGGAGAGAGAGAGAGGTGAGACCACTCCTTTCGGAAGCACGTTTTTCCAGACAAACTACCAACAAAAAAAGAAGAAAACACCCATTTCAACCATCGCCCACTTCTGCAGGACACGCTCCCAACGTCTCCGTGTAGCCAGAGCACATCCAGGGCCTACACGGAGCGGGGTACTCCAGTCTCCTTCCCTCCCCCCTCGACCCACTTCCTGCTGGGCCGCGGAGCTAAAAGCATCCAGGCCGGCTCCACAGAGACCCTTCTGGGTCCGACCACATCCGCTCAGACAGCTCTCCTGACCAGCAGGGAGAGGAAGTGAGGAGACGTTGAAGGGGGGTTTTCTGGTTGTGGTTGCGTACTGTATACAGTGGAGATTAGGAGGACCTAATAAGCTTTGAGGAGGAGCGCCTAGCCCGCCGTCGCTCTGTCAGTACGAGACAAACGCCCGGCTCAGGCAGCGTAAACGTGTTACGCAGCACTCAGGCTCGCTATTCTGGGTGGCTTCTGATTGAATATTATCGGAGGGCTCTGTGATATGGTTCGACTCCGCCGCATTATCTGTCACGCACGCGCACACACACGCACGCACGCGCACGCACACGCAAGCAGCATCTGTATGGCACCAGAGAGCTGAACTGACTCTTTCTTCAAGGTAACAGCTGGGGCTGTTTGAGACGGTTTTTCACTATTTTTCCTTGATCGTTTCCTTGACGTTGACGAACTGCAGGGGGCTGGTGGTTTCAGGTTCGCTGAAGAGGCGGGAAACTGAACCGTGCTAGAACACGGAAACGGAAAAGGTGGGTGCAGCTGTGTGACTCGACACATTTAGCGTCTTGGGTCGTGTGTCAGTGACGGCACAGTCCTAGTGACTCCTCACACAGAGTATTTGTAACTCGTTTGTGAGCACTGCAGCGCCACAGGAAGTGGCCAGCCTGGCTAAAGGAAGCAGGGTGCGATGAGCGCGTGAGACTCACCTCCGGGTCTTCTGGGAAGATGTTGTCCACCAGCCTCTTGTAGCGAGGCCTGAGGGCCCCACAGCACCCACACACCCCTAGAGGGAGGGAGGGAGGTGAGGGAGGGAGGGAGGGAGGGAGGGAGGGAGGGAGGGAGGTGAGGGAGGGAGGGAGGGAGGGAGGGAGGGAGGGAGGGAGGGAGGGAGGGAGGGAGGGAGGGAGGGAGGGAGGGAGGGAGGGAGGGAGGGAGGGGAGGGAGGGAGGGAGGGAGGGAGGGAGGGAGGGAGGGAGGGAGGGAGGGAGGGAGGGAGGGAGGGAGGGAGGGAGGGAGGGAGGGAGGGAGGGAGGGAGGGAGGGAGGGAGGGAGGGAGGGAGGGAGGGAGGTGAGGGAGGGAGGGAGGGAGGGAATGGTTAGCAGTGGAGTCATCCGATTGGAAACAGACATGTACGAGATATATGGGACAAGACACTGTCCCAGGTCCATGTTTCCAGAACACGGAGCCAGTGTTGGGAGCCAGCAGCTCGACAGAACACCTCGCACTCTGGCCATCTGTCTGTCTGGCACAGTGGGGGAGTCACGAACAGCAAAACCATCAGTCACATGGTGTCATCAACCCAACAGAGATGAGAGATTAAAACACTTTGGAGACCTACTGTGCTACTGACGAGAGCAAGGACTCAAAGGGCAAAAGAAAGAGAGAGTATGAAGGAGAGAGAGGGAGGAGAGAGAGAGAGAGAGAGAGAGAGAGCAGAGAGAGAGAGAGAGAGAGAGAGAGAGAGAGCAGAGAGAGCAGAGAAGAGAGAGAGAGAGAGAGAGGAGAGCAGAGAGGAGTGAGTAAGAGATGTTCTTGTCCTATTCCTATTCTTTAATTCACACAATATCAAGCTGAGAATGTGATGCCTTTGTTCAAAGACAGGTCATAGGGGTCAGACATCTGAAGAATGTGTCTTCCCACACACGCTGCACGCACGCAGCTATCCACACAAACAGCCACAACACACACACACACACCCACACAATTAAGGACCTTGAGCTACTGTAAATGGTGGAACACAGTGAGTTGTATGACTTTGCGGAGTAAAGAAAGCTGCTAGCGGTGGGAGTAGGAGGAGCCGGAAGCTGATTGGCTGCAGAAACTCAGCAGTGATGAGTCATAGGGGACACTGGGAGAGTGAGGAAAATGGATAAGAATCCTCAAAACTACAGAAAAGAAATCCACTGACCCGGATTTGGGAAACAGCTGTGCACACACACACACACACACACCGGCTGGCGGCAACCTTAACTGCACAGGTGCTAATTAATTTGTAATAGTTGAGAATTTGATGTCATTTAAGTGATAGTGTGTGTGTGTGTGTAAAGTTGTCTCCGTTCTAAACTCCAGTGTGTGGGGGCTCCTGATACTGGCCGTGTTCATCAGGCCGGTGCTATCTGGGCTCAGCTATACTTAGCCTTCCTCCTCCTCCATCACTTCAAACGCTAATGAGACTTCTCCTCTCCTGCCCCCCCCCCTCCTCCTCCCTCCATAATCTCCCTCTCCCTCCCTCTCTCTCCCTCCGTGTCTTGGCTCTAGGCCCGGGTGTAGGAGTCACAGCTGAATTAATGACAATGCAAAGGGTTCACTGGCAAGAAGAGAGGGGGGGGGAGGGGAGAAGACGGGGGGGGAGAGAGGAGAGGAGGGGGGAGGGGCAGAGGGAGAAGGGGGGAGGGGAGAGGGAGAAAGACGGGGAGGAAGGAGAGATGGGGTGGAAGATGGGTGGGAGGAGAGAAGGTATATGGGAGGGTAGGAGGGAGGGGGAGGAAGGGGGGAGAGTAGAGAAAGCACGGGAGCTGGGGGGGGTGGGGGGGAGGAGGGGGGTCTAGGGTAGGACTAGGGTCCAGGCTGCGTGTGGGTGAGTCACCAGCCAGCGCTACATACCACAGCTCCAGGGAAGACTGGGAACACAGGGTGGTGGTGGTGGGGCTCACACACACACAACACACACACACAAACACACACACACACACACACACACACACACTAACGGTATGCGTGGCGTCGCAGCCCGATGCACAGAGGACATCTTCTCTGGGATAACGATGACAACGACGATAATAATAACACGAATCTCGTTGGCTCCCTAGAGCGGACGCACAGGGGGGGGGGACTTGAACCTGCGGCCTCTCCATCTGCCATCAGAAGCGCTCGGTGCTACGCCTACGCCGCGGCTGAACGCAACCGTCTCCCGGGGGTCAACCGCCGACGTGTGCCACATAGCAATAATGAGGTGTAGTCTAGGAGTCAGGCAGGGCCGGGTATTAGGAGGGGAGGAGGGACGTGATGTGGGTGGAAGGTGGCACTTTCAGACGACAGTGGGTTGTGATAGCGAGGCACAGCCGGGGGGCTGGAGAGACTGTCCACCCACCCTCCGCCGTAAACAGCCCTGCTCGCTGCAGCGCGCCATCTCCCTCATCTCACCCACTCTCTCTCACGAGCACACTCGTGTATGCACGTGAACGTGGCGACGATGACTGGTTGTGAGGATTGTGGTTCTGAGGGTGAGGTATGGTTCTGGGGGTGAGGTAGTGGTTCTGAGGGTGAGGTAGTGGTTCGGGGGTGAGGTATGGTCTAGGGTGAGGTAGTGGTTCTGGGGGTAGGTATGGTTCTGAGGTGAGGTGTGGTTCTGAGGGTGAGGTAGTGGTTCTGAGGGTGAGGTAGTGGTTCTAGGGTGAGGTAGTGGTTTGGGGGAGGTCTGAGGGTGGGTAGGTCTGAGGGGGAGTGGTCAGGGTGAGGAGGGTGAGGTAGTGGTTGGGGGTGAGGGTACTGAGGGTGAGGTAGTGGTTCTGAGGGTGAGGTGGTAGTGGTTCTGAGGGTGAGGTAGTGGTTCTGAGGGGGTGAGGGTGGGTAGGAGGGTGAGGTAGTGGTCTGAGGGTGAGGTAGTGGTTCTGAGGGTGAGGTAGGTCGGGGGAGGTATGAGGGTGAGGTAGTGGGTCTGAGGGTGAGGTAGTGGTTCTGAGGGTGAGGGTGGTAGTGGTTCTGAGGGTGAGGTAGTGGTTCTGAGGGTGAGGTGTAGTGGTTCTGAGGGTGAGGTAGTGGTTCTGAGGGTGAGGTAGTGGTTCTGAGGGTGAGGTACTGGTTCTGAGGGTGAGGTAGTGGTTCTGAGGGTGAGGTACTGGTTCTGAGGGTGAGGTAGTGGTTCTGAGGGTGAGGTAGTGGTTCTGAGGGTATGGTCTGAGGGTGAGGTAGTGGTTCTGAGGGTGAGGTAGGGGTTCTGAGGGTGAGGTTGTGGTTCTGAGGGTGAGGTAGCTATACACATCCCTCAACAAACCTCCTGCTTACTGCAAACAACAAGACAATCCAACAGCTTCTCTAAAATACGACAACTCAGGGAACAACTACACCACCCAGAATCCCCTAGGGGGCTTCCTGTTCTCCTGGCCTGCGCTCTGAGCCACTGCCCTTTGTCACAGGATGACACCCGGAGAGGATTTGGCAACGCACTCCACTTCTGCCTCGGGAGTCCATCACAGACAAGAGTGTCACGGGGGTCGGTGACCTTTCACCTCTGGAGGTGGGGAAGCAGATCCAGGTCTGTGGTTAGTGTTGGCTCGGGGCGGCTGGGTGGTCCGTGTGTGGGCTCGTGTGTACGGAGGAGGAACAGAGCGTCTCTGGGACGGCAGGTGCTGATAGGACACGGGGAGAGAAGCCCTTCTGCCTGCGATACTCCCCGCCTACTTTGTGTGTGTGTACAAGTGGGAATGTGTGTGTGTGTGTGTGTGTGTGTGTGTGTGTGTATGTGTATGTGTGTGTGGCTGACATGACGTCTGTATGCCAGATTCCTAGCAGGCTGTGGACGACCCAGGGCGAAGGCCAAACGCTCCTTTTATATAACTCTGTTCAAGACTCTTTCTCCAACCCCCTGACACACAAAGCTCTCTCTCACACACACACACACACACACACAACACACAACGCAGGCAGATAGACATACACACATGTGTGCGGCGCGCACACAAACACACACGAGGGGTAATAGCCGGGGGAAGGAAATATCAGGCTGAGATGAGACGGCTACACACAACACAAAGCAACACGTACCCACACACACACACACACGCTCGTACACCGATACACACACACACAAACGCACCTGTGCTGGTAAATTGCCTGCTCTGTGCTCATCAGGACTGAAGCGCAGCGTGGTGATGCCCTTCAGCCCTGTTACATCACAGAGAGAGAGAGAGGCTCGCTCGGCTCCCTGCTATTTTTACCTCGACGACGGGGGGGAAGACCAGACACGACCGGGTCTCCCAAGCCCCCACGAGAACACGGTGACACGCAATCACACAGCTGCTATGCGCACGTCGTCCCCAGGGTGTTTGGGCTTGACGCACGGGGGAGAGAGGAGAGGACTGCTGTCCTGTTGAAAACATGAGCAGAGATAGTGTGACGTCCCTCTAACGCCGAGACCGAAACATGAACTCTGGTCGCAAGTCACCTGCAGGGCCTGACAGCCAACACCACACACACACCACACACACACACCACACACACCACACACACATCAATGCCATTAACGAAACAAAGCAAGAACACAGCCTGTCTTGCCCGTCTTCACAACACTGCAATGACTCGTTCTGAGGGACAGCACATTCCGATCTATCGGCTCAACACACGTTGAAAGCCAAAACAAACAAACGACTCGTCGATACTAATCAGAGGATGACCTGTGACCCAGAGGGAGAGAGAGATCTATGCTACAGCACCTCAGCTAGACCACAGCTCAACCCCAGCAGTGGAACACCACTAAGCAGTCTGTTCTGAATCTGAATAGACGACACATCAGCTCAGAGCATTCGGTTTCGTCTTCTGTCTCTCACACAGAGTGACACTCCAACGTGTGTGCGTGTAACACCACGAGTGTTCGTGAGGATGACATCTGACCTAAACCCTCAACGAACAACCTCAACATTCCTGCGTGTCCAGTTCCCCACACAATAAGCCAGTGTAGTATGCAGTCGGTTCCCGATGACGCTACCTCGACGCCGTCAGCAGCTAGCCGTACAGGTGCTGGAATGCATGATGTATCACCCGGTGCCTAGTTAGATACCCACTATAGCCCCACACCGAACACAGCGAAGAATACACCAAGACGACACCAAGTCTATTTACCAAATATGAACATGGGGGGGAACTCGGTACAGTACCACTGTGCTGGCTCAGATCCTCATGCGTCCCAAGTCTCACTCTGTTCCTGTACGGCACAGGGCTGGAGAGCTCTGCCTGTCACAACCAACACTGTGTGCAAAGCAATGTGGGGAATGAAGGCAAACTGGCTCCACAGGGGATACTGACACACACACACGCGCACACACCGCACACACACACACACACACACCGAAAAGAAGAGCTGTCATTCTTACCGTACATTGATTGTGGTGTAGTGGTGGAAGTCTTTCAATCTGTGTCTGCACCCTCACTGACGCAGTCCCCAGTTACCCATTCACACACACACACACACACACACACCTACGGCAGTAGGCAAAAAAAGCGAATGCACAAAAGCCACAATCTCCAAAGCGGGCTGAGAGACCTCGGGAAATGCGCCGCTCTACACGTGTCTACTCGGGCATTTCCATCCACGCGCAGTGTTGTGGCTGCAGTGCCTCGCTCGCTGCTGCTGATCAAATAAATTAATAATAACAGCACACGCCCCCCCTCCCTCCCCTCACACACGCACACGCCCCCTCACACACACACGTGCCACCTCACACACACACACACACCCCGTCACACACGCTTGTTGGCTGAACGGGCTGACAGACAGCGTCACGGAGGACCGTGCTGCCGTGATGACCTTGGGCTTTCCAGTTCTCCCCCCCCTCAGTCTCGGGAGGCTAGCGCTGATTTCACACACTGACGCACGCACACACACACACCTCTCTCCTCCAATCACCACTCACACACAGCCACAGAGAGAGAGAGGGAGAGAGAGAGAGAGAGAGAGAGAGGGGAACGTGCTCTTGTGCACCATAGAGGTAGTGAAGGAGAAATCCTCCCACCCTCATGTTTCTCCCCTCTCCTCCATCTCTCCGCCCCCATTCCCTGCATCCCCCCCCCTTTTCCCTCCTCCTCTTTCTCTGGTCGGTCTTTCCATTTCTTCATCTGCTTTCCCTCTCTCCGCCTCTCGTCTCGCCCACTCTGGTCTGTCTCATCTCTTCCACTTTAATACAGTAAACAAATCCCTCCAACGTTTCCTTCTTCCCCCTCTCTGTGTCTCTGTGTCTACAGGAGTCGTGACTACTGGATTCTCTGCTTGTCTCTGACAGTCTCACATTTACATTTAGTCATTTAGCAGACACTCTTATCCAGAGTGACTTACAGTAAGTACAGGGACATTCTCCCCGAGGCAACTAGGGTGAAGTGCCTTGCCCAAGGACTCAACGTAATTTTTCACGGCCGGGAATCGAACCAGCAACCTTCTGATTACTAGCCAGACTCCCTAACCGCTCAGCTATCTGACCACCATCTACCACAGGCAAGGCTTGTTGACAGATCAGACTGCCTTCTACGGCAGTGGGTGAACAGCTCCGGATCTGGGACAAGGGAACAATTGCACTACCCTCTGAAGACAGAAAAAAGCACTGATTTGTTTCACAGCCTAGGCCATTCAAGAAACCTATGATACACTCACTTTCAGAGTCTAAATAAGAGCAATATCCAAACAGGTTTTTGAACGTTATGTGAAATTAAGCAACACTTTAGAGCATGGATAAAAAAAAACACATTCTGGATGGACTTGAGAGGCATAATATTTGAATGTGAATAAAGCCTGTACAACTCCAACAATGCACCTGAGAAACAAGGACAATGCGGACAACGACAAACCACAAAGGAGGCTTTCTTTCCAACAACAACACATCTCTGTGCTCAACTTGAGGGGGTGAGAAAATGAGAGAGAGGGAGAGGGGGGAGAGAGACAGAGAGAGAGAGCGAGAGAGAGAGAGAGAGAGACAGAGAGAGAGAGAGAGAGAGAGAGAGGTAGGAGGGATGGCACCTCTTACCCTTGCCTACGCGGTGATCCAAGAGGGCACGGCAGTCCACTGCCAGCCTCCGAGAGCTCTGGGCTTCAGACACGGGCATGATTGGCATGATGGGCATGCGCACACACACCAGCTCACGCAGGCTTACACACACACTTATTCTATCACACACACAGGCAAGTCTCCGCAATAAAACCGAAACACACACACAGATACGCTTGCACATATACAGACACATAAACTAGCCTACAGTGTGTAAAGTTACTAACAAAAAAATCTGCCTATAAATTACTTTATGATGACTCACACAATAATCTTTGGTAACCCACACACACACACGCACTTCTCTTAACCTAAACAGACAGCAAACAGCCTTATACTAACTCACAACCAAATACTTGCTTGATTTACTGTACGCATAACGCATACATAACTTCAACAAAACACCACTCAAACACTCTGACCAGACTGCACTCCAACCAAACAAACTAGTGTCAAGTACGTCACCCAAACACACTCAAACAAAGCCTGCATGCCCTGGTGAAGTACAAGTCCTTCTTCTGGGTCTCTCTCTCTCTCTAAGTGGCTCGTCAGCTAGCAGAGAAGCTAACTGAGGAAACAGCCCGAACTTGCATTGACTATGAGATTAGCGATTAGACTTCTATAGAGGCTCTGCCTGCCTCTCTCTCGCTCGCTCATTAATAAACATCGACCACTACAATGGGTCTCACTATCCACCCTGTGTCTCTGGGAGAAAGGGAAGGAGAGAGAGAGGGAGGGGGAGAGAGAGAGAGGGAGAGAGAAAGAGGGGGGGGGAGAGAGAGAGAGGGAGAGAGAGAGAGGGGGGGGAGAGAGAGAGATGTCTCTCTTGGCTCAGGGGTTCAATGAGTTCAATCACCAACAGATGCAAACACTGTGGAAACAACTGAGCAGTGGTTTCTTTACCAGGACACACACAGGTCTAGAAGACACACACATAAAAAACACACACATTCTCTTTCTTCTTTCTCTGTCTCTCTGTCTCTCTGTCTCTCTCTCTCTCTAGAATATATCGAAATAGAGAAACACACACACCTCTTACATAAGGAAGCTTGTGTGTGATTCACTATGGATTTTGATTAGACAGCTCAGGCCTACTTTGCCAGATCAGCACTTCTGCCTGGATATGCTGCCTGGGTAGAAAACACTGTGGTGCACAGTATCCATCATAGTACTTGTTAAGGAAATCATTGATATTGCCTACCTGTCATGATGTTTAATGCTCGTCAACAGATGTCCTTGCTCCACACCGTGTGAGTTGTCCAGCCAGTGTGAATGAGGAAGACGGGTTCAGGGCTTGTCAACAACTGACAACCACAGGATATCGTTCCACCTTTGGGGAAAATCCCACAATCCTGTGACGATAGACACACAATGCTGAACTTTACTTGCCAGTGGTACTGTACTGGCTAGATAGCTTTAGCTAGAACAAAATTAACCCACAGAAGAATATCTGTAACTGACGTTGTAGGTACTGTACTGTAGCCATCTAGCCTGACATGTTGAATTTGATACCTATATTCGCTATATTCTTTATCGTTTCTGTAACGAATGACATAGTTTGTTACGGGCGTGACGGAATAATATGTACTAGCTGTATAAAGCTACTGTAACCAGCTGTTTTGGCACCATAGACTCTACAGTAGCTAGCTCTATGATAGAGCTAGCTAGATAGCTATACACACTTGCTTTTCTGATATAGCAAGACGGCTATTTTAGCTGATTTGCTAGGGCAATGTTAGTGCTAGGCAAAATCAATGATCTGCTAGGTAACATCTGACATTTCATTCACTTTGCTTTGTAAAGCTTCTTAACTAGCTAGCTAGCAAAACGAATGCTAGCTTGGGGGGCTAATAGCTAACTTGCAATAGACATCAGCAAGTTAGAAAAGCTTGGGAAGCTGAGAAATATTCTTACCATGATTTTAGGACATTGCTGACATACTGTAGCAGCTTTTACAACAGCCAAATCCTCTTCAGATAAAACTATCGAAAAATGCCGGGGTTCCAAGCTTACTAGTAACAGTAGTAGAGTTATCCCCGCCAGCAAGATAGCTCGGTATTGAAGTAACCTAGTAACCTAAAAGCCACAACTGCCTGAATTTTGCTTTATTCACACTGCACTGCCTCTCTCTTAGCAGTAGTAGCTAGCTCAGTGTATTGAGATTCCCCGAACAGTAGTTATACTTTCAAAAGCAATTTGATATGAAAACAAACACATATATATGATATGATACTAATGTAATATTATAATGTATGTAATATGATCAAAATATTGTTGTGTATAACATTGTTTGTGCTATGTTGTTGACGCTAAGGCTCTCTTGCATTACCACCATTTACCAGCTAGGGGCAGCAATGGTCCACATTACAGAGAAGGCATGTAGACGTCACGTCTGTGTCCATACCAAAAACATGTACAAAATAATAAGACATTTTGTGAATATATAATTTCAAATGAATATCAACTGTCAAGACACGATTTTTCTTGTGCAGGTACAACATCAAATGAATGGCCAGTGTCCAGAAGGCTGACATTTTCTCCAGATATACTATGAAATGAATGGCCAGTGTCACTCTGACATTTCGGCCAAATATCCTGACAGGGTAGTAAAATATATTATGCGTATTACTGTCATTCCTTACAGTTCGAATGACATGCATCGATACATGTCCATGACGTTTAGAGACTTCTAAGCTATGGCATGCATAGCCTACGTTGGCTTACTACTAGTTGGCTCTTAACCCTTCTTAACCTAGGCTCTAGGGTCCCTGAATCCATTATGCCCATGTATTTCTGTCCCCTGTTCTGCCAGTTCTCTTTACAGCCCACAGCTTAGCAAGATGACAGAAACCTTTCCCCACCTGAACCTCCCACGATAGACTTACTGCGTGGGCTTGAGGTCACTTTAAACCTTAACCTTAACCTTGTCTCTTTTTCCAAGGCTAACCTCACCTGTGCATGTGTCAATGTACGTTCACTTCAGGATACTACCAGTGGAAGTTTCCTCTCCTGCCATAGCCTCCTTCAACACGTGTTGCCCTGGATCTCTTTTGTTACTCACTGTCTGTGTCTCAGAAATAGATCTCTCTTATCCTGCATCACTCGTAGGAAGAACTACGTTCAGGCTAATTTGGTCTGTCCTGGCTTGGCCTGGCTTGGCTTGGCTTGGCTTGGCTTGGCTTGTGCTGGACAACACTGGACCAGAGTCCAGGGTGTGGAAATTAGCTTGTTAGTGACCAGTGCAAATCCCGTAAGCGATTAGAAGTCATGTAGCGTATATCCTTCCAGTATCTACTTCCATCACCAGATACTGTAGGCAGCTTTTGTAAGGCCTCTTAAAGAAAGGTCTCGTAAGACTAGCTTCTGTTGCAGTTCTGTTGTTGTTGATCATCAACTATTGTGAGTAATGTGATTCAATCAGGGTTCCTTTACTTTAGAAGTACCATACAGTGTATGGCAGCCCAAAGAACAGGACTGGGGATTTGAAAGCAGAGGTGTCTGAACCTAAACACTTGAGTTAGGTAGTCCTTGCAACGTTGATGTCAGTAAATAATTATTTATTTGTTCCCATGATTCCACAGGGCTAGATGACTTCCGATGGCCTTACAAACTTGATGAATGATCTTTTTCATTTAAATTTTTTACGCATTCTGATTATTTAGTATGCACTATCAAAGATGTACATGATACTAAAGAGTACACTATTTCATTAGACTCAACTGTTGGAGTAGGGGTCTTGATCAGATTGTGTGACGCTCAGAAAAATGAAAAATGTAAATTCTGCACTTGGCAAAGCTATACACTGTGATAGTGTTCAGGACCTTCAGTTCTGTATAAAAACCGTGATCCAGACAAGCTCTGGGCTGGTTGGGGTGAGTCATACTGAGGACAGATTTGGTCTCATTAGGTAATGCCTAGGTCTCATAGGCTGTTCACAATTAGCAAACTGATTCTCTGAGGCTTTGACCAGCTTATAGCGCAAGAGCTAGGCTTTGCTGATGTTGGCGGTCCCTCCAAATCATTACTTCAGTCTCTCTCTCTCTCTGGACATCTCTGTATCCTGACAGGGGTTTGGCAGACACAGGAGGTACTGCGTTTGTGAGGCACAACAACGTGACGTCCTGGTTAATTTAGCTGCACCTTAACTTTCTGTGTCCCACTGCCAAATGGAAGTACCGTTTCAATATACGTTCAAATGAAATATTATAAGATTGTATTTTATTTGACGTGTGGCCCACTTGTTGACATATCTTAAGGGGCGATGACGTTGTCTTTGTGAGGCAGTGACAGTGGCTGCTGACTAAGTAATCCTCTTTGGGCCTGTCACTCCTGCTGGGGCTTTTGCTATGTTGAAATCCCTTCTACACAGGTGATGGCGCTAGGCCAATAGGCTCCACCCACATGTCCGGGTTGGAAACCTCAAACTGACCGTCTATATCTGATGTGATGATCTTACCTTCCTAAAGAAAGAGCGTGACTGTATTCAGATTGGTATTGTCTGTTGTCTGTGAGAGTCTTTGATTGCTTCAATGTTGTTACAGAAATGGGAGGATTTACGTGGTGGAATTAAGAACAAAGGAATAAAGAAAAGTGGATTATGAGGGAGTTTGCAGTCTTGGAGTTGACGTTCTGCTATGGAAGTAAAGAGGTCACAACAACAAAGGCAA
Source organism: Mallotus villosus (assembly GCA_903064625.1). Lineage (NCBI taxonomy): Eukaryota > Metazoa > Chordata > Actinopteri > Osmeriformes > Salangidae > Mallotus > Mallotus villosus. The sequence goes on along the minus strand of CAEFZP010005787.1, from coordinate 20,369 downwards.
GTGTTTTTTACTTGCTACTGTGAAATGATTTGGGCTCTGAAGTTTGTGAGAGAAAACAAGATCTGAATTGAAGCTCAGTTTGAGTAAAAGATTCAAGTCACAACTGTAAAATATATTGTAAAAAATATTAAAATACATACAATGTTTACCCATGTGGGTTCTAAGACTGTTATGAGATTTACCTATTTTGAAGTAATAAGAACATTGTATGCAACAAACAAAAATACAACATTTGGAATTTAATACATAACCTTACATAATAAATAACTTTTGGAATCATCTTTCTTTTTAGACAGTGTTCAATGATTTGACACAAACCTAGCAGTGATAATAGAATTAATTGGGTCTTTGTTTACACATGAATGTTGTTGCTGGCAGCCTGCCGCAGCTAATCAACCAATGATACTGCTCCAGAAATAGAACCTGTGTAGATTGGGAATCAACACCAAATCCAATGTGTACCAGAAAACAAAGATAAACACATCCGACATCTTGATCTTGAAAGATTTCCCATCGCTCCACTTTTCACAGTAAAACAGCATTTGTTTTGGTTGTGATTTCTGTTGCACTCGGTCTCGAGAGGGAATCAGGCCCCTGGACTGTGGGAGCGCAGACGTGCGCCAGAAGGGCCTAGAGAAGAGACTTTATCTCCGTTTTAACAAGCTCACGTCTAAATGAGGGAAACCAGCTTAAAGGGCTGATTCCTCGCCTCCTGGCAGGGTCTAATCTAAGACACATACTCTAGCCTTCTCCACAACACACTCACTCTCTCCCTCACTATCATACACTCTCACTCCATACACTCTTCTCTCATTCTCTGACACACTTAGACACACCCATGACTATGCTAGTCCAGTATGGGCTATTTGGCGGAGCATAACGCTTGCAGCCCCAAAGTCGTGTACTCAATTCAGAGAATCCTGAAGGATGCACCTTTTAACCTTTCTGTAGTCTATATGGTCTGATTCATTGGGCACGTTACACAGAATAATGGAGACACCTCAACATATCTGAGATGGCAATGAGCGTTCATCTGCCTGCGTACAATTATGATGTGACAAAGCAAACAGACCCCAACAATTGAATTGAACAATCTGTTATCCCATGATTGGGATAGTTAACCCCTGACCCCTGTCTCCAGGTGATGCTCCTCCCTGTCCTGAATCCTGGCCCCTCCTGATCAAAGAGGAACACCCGGGACCTCGTGAGGACAGACAACCGCGTGGAGGTCGCCATGGTGACTTTCGCCGACACGTCAGGGGTCCAGCCGATGGGGCTGAAGGAGCCCTCGACCTGCGTGACACCCATGTCCCCGGGGCTGCGCAGGAAACAGCTGATGTGGCAGAATGCCGTCAAGCACATCATCAGCCAGCGGGAGATGAACGAACAGGTCAGGTGACCCACAGTGTGTCGGTTGGCTCTCTAGTGGCATAGGGTTGATCGTGAGGTGAGCCACTGTATATGTTTAACAGTCTAGCGGCATCCTGGGTTGGTGCTCGCCGAGAACACACAGGAACATACAACGCTGCCTAGCTAGGGAACGTCAAACTGTAATGTCGATCCCAACAGGCCCCGACTGCCAAAGCACAAGGCCGAATACTAACGCACGACCAGGCTGGAACGACCTTCCCGTTGACCTTCCGCGGTTCCCCCCTTTCTTGCTATAGGTGGGAGTGGAACCCGCTCGCAAGATCTTCGTCACCGACACCTACATCGACGAGATCAACCGGCAGATCCGCAGCAAGTCGTCGCGCGGCGCCAACAAGCGGCGCTCGTCGGCCGTGCGCATCCACCCCATGCCCGAGCGGCGAGGCAGCTCCACGGGCACCAACGTCAGCAACTACGCGGGCGACGCCGACTTCTTCCAGAGTTGGGGCCGCACGCTGCGCGGCGTCTACGTGCCCACGATGCGCCACACCTTCAAGTCCCGCGACCTGGAGAAGCTCTACCAGCGCCACTCCTCCCACCAGCGGCGCACCTCGCTCGCCGTCACCAACGTCATCGACGCCATGGTCAAGTTTCACGTCCTCGTCCTCTACCTGGCGCTGGCCCCCGAGGCGCCCACCGACCGCTTCCACGGCTGGCTCACCGGCCTCTTTATGGCGCTGGCGTTGGGCCTGTGTGTCCTGGTGCTAACCTGCAAAGACATGTCGCCGCGGTGGCTACGCTACGCCGGCTTGGTCAGCTGGCTGTCCCAGACGACGCAGGTGTTGGGTGGCCTGGTGTACGGGCTGGAGAAGGACCCGTCCTGGTACGTGCTGTTCACGCTGTTTGCCACGTACACGCTGCTGCCGTTGCCCCTGCTCTGGGCCATGTGTGCCGGCTCCCTCACCTCCACGCTGCACCTCCTGGTGGAAGTGGTGCGCCACTACAATGATGTGGGCCTGCTGAGAAAGGTGAATACGCGAAACGTTTGATGACCTATTTGACGTCGTCTTTGATGTTTGGATGATCTGGGACCCTGTTTTGCTGGTGCATAGCTCTATGGGCTGAAATCCAATGTTGTTGTGCTGTTCTCACTTGCAAGATGCTCTAGTTTGCTGCTGTAGTTCCTATAGGGTATCTCAGGCTACAACTACATATCCCATGTCAACTTGTCCCTCCCCCTGTGTAGGTGCTGGCCAAGGCGCTGCTGTACCTGGGCATGAACACAGCTGGCCTGTTCATCCACTACCTGACGGACCGAGCCCAGAGACAGGCCTTCCTGGAGACCCGCCGCTGCATCGAGGGGCGCCTCAAACTGGAGCAGGAGAACCAGAGACAGGTGGGCCAGACGCAGGGCCGCAGCAGCCCAGCTAGCAGGGCCACAGCAGGGCCACAACAGCCCAGACAGCAGGGCCAGAGCAGGGCCACAGCAGGGCCGAAACAGCCCAGACAGCAGGGGCTCCATTCAGAGTCCACAAATCAATTTAGATCATCGGGCAGATTTAAACATGGGAGTATTTACAGGAACATGTTTTAATTCTCTTTATTTGATGACGGAAAGCATCTGTTGCCTTGACGAATTTGAAAGGAGATGAGAAGACTTTTTGTGTTTCCAAACAGGAGCGTCTCGTTCTGTCGATCCTGCCTCGTTTCGTTGCCTTGGAGATGATTGCGGACATGAGCGCCTTAGACGACGAGCTCTGTCCACAAGAGTTTCACAAGATTTACATCCATCAGTACAAAGATGTCAGGTACACACACACTACACAACTACGCACACACAAAGTGGCAAACACCTGTAGATGGATTCTATTGGGGTTGAGGCCATAGACAAACTGTCAAAGAAAAGCCAATTGCTTAAGTATATTACCTATTGATATAAGTAATGAATGACACCATGCTAATGCTGTAACTTTATTCACGATCAGACATTACATGTACATGTGAGTCCATGAAGAAGGTGACATGTTCCATTCACTCAACATCATGATGCTCTTGTCAACGTTCTGCCTCTAAACACACAGTAGGAAGCAAGGCACCTGATCTAATGTTGAAAGTCAGGAAAGAATTAAGCGCAGAAGCAAAGATACATAGTATTGTCGACAATAGAACTGCAAGCTACCCTAAAAATGTCTGCCAATACATCAGAACTGTTTGATACACCTTTATCACCTTTAATGTATTTCTGGCAAATTAGCTTGTACCTGTTTTTAACTTCAACAACGCCGTCTTTCAAAACACCTGGGATCTCTGGAGTTTTCAATTCTACAAAGAATTGCAGGCAGTGGTTGTTGTCAAACTTGTCCACTACACCAGAGAGGCAGAGAGGAGTGTGGAGGACGAGCTGGAGGAAGCAGAGTTCGACAGCCAGCATCATCTTCATCACCATCATCTTCATCAGGACTAGAGGTCTCTGTGTCACATTCAGAGGATGTAACCCACAGTAGCTCTGTAGAAGAGCTGCTGTTCTTATACTCACAGAGATCCCACCCTCTGACTCAGACTCAACCCTCTGAGTTCAGATACACTGATGAACATTCTGATCATTTGAATAGATACACGCCTCTTGGACAACGTTGCCTTCTATGGACTGTGTGGTTAGGAATGGCTTGTCTGAGAAATGGCTTGATTGACGCAAAAAATATGAATTCCTTATTTCCTGATTGCACCTCAGGCTCCCCCAAACCCCTCTTTACTGACCTCTCTTCCTTTGTTCCTCCTCTACCTCTCATCTCTCCATCTGACATGTTTTAACTCTCCTCTCTTCTCAGTATCCTGTTTGCTGACATCAAGGGCTTCACTCTGCTCTCCATGAACCTGTCAGCCCAGGAGCTTGTCCGAACACTAAACGAGCTCTTTGGACGTTTTGACCATCTAGCTGAGGTAACACAATCAATTTGCTGCACTGCAAACCCTCATATCCCTAACCTGATGTTGACAGAGGATCAAAACATTTTCACTTACAATCTCAAAACATTTAAAGAGTCATTGTTAAGAATATTATTCAAAAGGTAATTATGTCTTCGAAGATAATAAACAGCACTGAAGATCCTTTTGTTTCTCCAAGATTATATCAGACTAGATAGAAAAACTGTTGAAACACGGTCACCAGACAGTCCACCCATTATGGAAAGTTTAGGGAAATGACACCAACGTTATTCTCTCCTGTCTTCTTTATTCAAATGCTGATTAAACTCACTCCCATAAACAAAATCTCTTATCGCCTCCCTGGTAAATGATTACTCTGACCCGCGCTCCCCCCCCCTTCTCTGTCTCTTCATAGGAGCACCACTGTATGAGGATTAAGATACTGGGCGACTGTTATTACTGTGTGTCGGGTGTTCCAGAGCCCCAGCGTGCACACGCTCGCTACTGCGTAGAGATGGGTCTGGCCATGATCAACACCATCAGGTCAGCCCATCCGCATGACTAACAGATCAGGCTACCTTAAACTAAACATGCCATATTTCAATTTTGATCGAACAAGAACAGTTCCCTCAGACATCATCTTCCAGATGATTTCAACACTGTAAAATGCCAACATGTAGAAGGATATTTCTGCCCTTTAACCCTCCAAGTGAAGTGTCTTAGCAGGCTCCGCATGCTTCAGTCAGTCTGTGGACACGCGATGCCACGGTCTCTCTCCTGTGCCCCCTCACCAGGTCTGTGAGGAAGCATCTGAAGCACGACGTGGACATGCGTATCGGGATCCACTCAGGCTCCGTGCTGTGTGGCGTGCTGGGCCTGCAGAAGTGGCAGTTTGACGTGTGGTCCTGGGACGTGGGCATCGCCAACATGCTGGAGGCAGGGGGAATACCAGGGTGAGAAGGACAGCTTCATACCTCCCCATGGTTCATGGTGGGAGAGTCTCTGAGATGTGATTCACATTAGGATTGTGGTTTAAGGGTTTGGAATACAATGGCTCGATAAAAAAGTAGGGTGATTGTGTTTATATTCTCATTTTGTACATTTTTCTTTCACACGTTCTCTTTTTCTATCGGTCTATCTCTCTCCCTCTGTCTCTCTCTCTCTCTCTCTGACTCTATCTCTCCCTGTCTATCTCTCTCGCTCTGTCTCTCTCTCTCTCTCTGACTTTCTCTCTCCCTCTGTCTCTCCCTCTCTCTGACTCTATCACTCTCTCTCCAGGAGGATCCACATCTCCCGGGCAACGCTGGACAGCCTGGAGGGCAGCTACCAGACAGAGGAGGGCCACGGCCGAGAGAGGAACGAGTTCCTGCGGAAACACAACATCGACACGTTCCTCATCTGCCCCAAGGAGGAGGGGCCCCCCACAGACAAACCAGAACCGCCCAAAACCCGCCAACCAAGCCGCACGTGGAACGCTGAGCTGCCGTTTGGGAACATCATCAACATGAACTCTGTATGCTCATGGTTTTGACCTCTGATGACCCAGTTCTCCACCGAGTTAAAAACATGGTTTGTTGACCTTTGACCCCTCCACCCCCTCCACCCCCCACCCACAGATCCTGGCCTCTTTCACCAACGGCTCCCTTAAACAGCTTCCCAACTTGTCGACGCGGAAATCGCCGTCCAAAGAGATAAACAAGCGCATCGAGCACGCCATCCAGGTGCGGAGCAGCGAGCGCATGCGCAAGGAGCACATCACCCCGGTAACGCTGGTTTTCAAGGACACACACATCGAGGACCAGGTGAGGGGGGGGGGAAGGGGGGGGGGCACGCTGGTTTGGGGTTTAGATTGTTGAACTGGCCAAGTTCAAAACAACATGATGAAGATTGTGTTGCGTGTTGTGTTATGTGTTGCAGTTTTCCCTGATGAGAGACGAGATGTTCAACTCTAACCTAGTCTGCTCCTTCATCATGCTCCTCTTCCTCATGGCTGTACAATCCCTCATCCCCGCCCCCAGGTAGACAGATGCCTCCACTGACCAATCACAGCCTCACTTCTGTGTATGGGCAGTTGCTGCCCACTGGAGTGGGTTAGCATTACTCATAACTCTTAGTATTAGTATTTTGGATCTTGACTATCTTTTCTTTCCCCTCTCCCCTCCTCTCCCCTCTCCCTCCTCTCCCCTCCTCTCTCTCCCCTCTCCCCTCTCCCCCTCTCCCCTTCCCCTCTCCCCGTCCCCCTCTCCCCCTCTCCCCTCTCCCCTCCCGTGTCTGAGCAGGCAGTACCCTGCTGTGCTGCAGTTCTCCGTCTTCCTGCTGGCCTACCTGCTGCTGCTGGTTCTGGCTCTGGCTGAGGAGTTCAAGCAGGCTCCCTGGGTCCTGCAGCAGCTGTGCTGCTGGATCCACGAGAACAACAACGCCCGCAACCTCCTCACTCTCAGCGCCATCACCCTCAACTTCGCCATGGTCTCCACCGACATGGTGAGAGGCGATCTTGGGAGAGTAATAATTATACCTAAACCAAGCAAATAATATTAAACCCGCAGATCGTTTTTTAGCTTTTTTAACCCTGCAATGACCTGAAAATGCTAAAAGATCAGATAGAACAATCTAGAACTCTACAATCCTCTATCTGTCTCCATAGAGTCTTAGCTGACTGATAGGTGGTCCAATAGGAGGTGAGAATGTTGCTCTGTGTCTGCCGTGTGGTCTGACCCCTCCTGCTTGCCGTGTGGCTCCAGGTGTGGTGTTCCCTGAGAGACCCCGTCACAGGGGACGAGAAGGGGTCCAACAGGAGCAGTCTGGACTCCACCAACCAATGGGCTCTCAGCACCTGCACCTTCCCTGAGGTAACAAGGGACAGTCACATGACCATTCTCATAATGAGGGTCAGTCACTGCAAATGGAAGCACTACTTGACTCCAGTCGTAACTCAACAGATTTACCATGTCCCTAATATGATTATGTATTAAAGATACATTTTCTGTTCTATGATAACTTGTCTTTAGTGTAGGTGGACTCATTTACAATTCAACCGTAATTTTCTACTACTTTACATATCACATGAAAATGAATGTTATCTTTTTATTAAATGGAAATACTGTACACTGTCTCTCTCTCTCTCCTCCTCCTTAACTCTACACCACCGACATCCCCCTCTCTTTCTATCTCTATACACTGTACACATAACTATCGTTCTATCACCCTCTCTCTCTGTCGCTATCTCTTCTGGTAAGTAGTTCTTTGTGCAGAGCGGGGTGATCGCCATGGTGACGTGTGCAGTGTTCCTGCGTCTGAGCTCAGTGTTGAAGCTGGCAGTGCTCCTGCTCGTAGTGGCTGTGTACTCCTACTTCATCCAGGTGGCTTTCCATGTGCTGTCTGTCAGCCAGCCAGACCAGGGGGTGGCGCACAGGTACACACACACACTCATTCCTGTGTATGACACACACACATTCATGTGTATCACACACACACACACAGGTAGATAAACTGATTAAACTCTGATGATAACTTTTCCTCAGTAAATGATTGTGTAGTCTGTGTTAATTACACGGTTAAATCATGTCCAGTGTTTTTATTTTTTCCTTCACTCTACTCCACTTACTCACACACATCATCCTCAACACACACACACTCTCACACACATCCTCCTCAAAACACACACTCTCACACACATGTGCACCCCCACACACCAACCCACAGGTCCCACTACCTCAGGAGAAAGGGAATATCCATCCTCCTCATGGCCATGTTTGTTGTAGCTGTGTTCTACAGTGGACGACAGGTACTGTAAAACACTCATGTTTCCTTCCTATCCTCCTTCATTCATTCCTTCCTTCCTTCCTGCCTGCCTGCCTGCCTGCCTGCCTGCCTGCCTGCCTTCCTTCCTTCCTTCCTTCCTTCCTTCCTTCCTTCCTTCCTCCTTCCTTCCTTCCTTCCTTCCTTCCTTCCTTCCTTCCTTCCTTCCTTCCTTCCTTCCTTCCTTCCTGCCTGCCTGCCTGCCTGCCTTCCCTCCTTCCTTCCTTCCTTCCTTCCTTCCTTCCTTTCTCCTTTCCTTCCCAGTGCACAGTCACAGACACTCTCCTCTTCAGATCTCCAGTAGTAGCTTTAGTATTAAGTCAAATCATAAACCACCATGACCCTCTAGTCCCCGGCCCACTTGAATACAACACTTCCTAAACCCAGGGTCTAGTCCCATGTCACTCCAGTCTGATCCTTATTGGCTGCACCTTGTTCCACAGTGGGAGGCCACGACAAGGCTGGACTTCCTGTGGCGTCTTCAAGCCCAACAGGAAGTGGAGGACATGAGGGAGCTGCGCGAGCACAACGAGTGTCTGCTGCACAACATCCTGCCTGCTCACGTGGTCCGCCACTTCCTGGAGAGGAACAGACACGATGAGGTAGATCCTTAAGGTTCACCGACACCTGGCTCAGGCCACCGTCTCACCTCAGACACTGGGACTGTCCCAAGACCAGGTCCCACTCCCAGCTCCTTGTTGACTAACCCTGCTTCCTGGATAGGTTTGAGTGACATCTGTAGGCCTCAGTGACTGACTGTCTGCGTGGCGTGTCTGTGTTTGAAGGACCTGTACTCCCAGTCCTACGAGGAGGTGGGGGTGCTGTTTGCCTCCGTGGCGGGGTTCAATGAATACTACGAGCAGAAGGAGATCAAACACGAGGGAGTGGACTCCCTGAGGCTGCTCAATGAGATCATTGCAGGGTTCGATGAGGTGAGTCAGGAAACCAGAGCACCTGGGTTTAGGGGGGGGGGCGGAATCATTATTACAAGACTATTATAACTTTGTCCTCTCTCTCTCTCTGTCTTTCCGTCTCTCTCTCTCTCTCCCATCTCTCTTAATCTCTGCCTCTCTTTCTATAGCTGCTGGAAGAGTCCTATTTTCACTACATAGAGAAGATCAAGACTATTGGCAGCTGCTACATGGCAGCTTCAGGCCTGGCCCCAGAGAGACAGGTGGGTCACCATACATCCACACTGGCTAAAGGGAGATCAACAGCTGCACAACATGGACAGTATATTTACTGACAAGAAAAAGAATGAGATGTGTAACTGCTGTAGATTTGTAACTACTTGTGTTGAGCAACATTCTGTCTCTCTTCATCTTTATCAATCTCTCTCCATCTCTTTCTCTCTCTATCTCTCCTTCTCCATCTCTCTCCTTCTCTCTCTCTGTCTCTGTCTCTCTCTCTCTGTCTCTCTCTCTCTCTCTCTCTCTCTCTCTCAGGGCCGTGTAAATGACTGGAACCACCTGAGTGAGCTGATCCTGTTTGCCTTAGCCATGCAGGAGACCCTGAGAGAGATCAACAGATTCTCCTCCAAAAACTTCCAGCTGCGAGTGGGTAAGACTACGGTGGCCCTGAAGTGCAAAACACACCCCCTAATATGAATGCATCCCCCAAATTAAAACACTCCCCCCAAATACGAGTCAACTCCCCCCAAATAGGATGACTTGCTCACCTCCCCCCAATACAAGGACACACTCCCCCAAATGGAAAACATTAAATTACTGTAACTCAACGTTTAAAAACCCGTTCCATAGGGCTGCGCTTTACCATCGCTATCTAGTGGTTTACTGTTAGAACTGCACTTGTAATTCACACTTTAAACCAGTAGATAGCGGAAATGAAGCGCAGCCCAATGGTGCTGTCGAAACAGTGCCCTCTTAACACCCAATTAATACTTTTGCATAAGTAGGCCTACTTGCTACCTGCTGCTTCGATAGATAAACAACTGTCCTGGTAAACGTAACTCTGTCAGGCTATTGCATTTCGTACGTCTGTCTATCAATTTCTTATTCCCATGTTAGTTACTGCATCCATTCAGCGACGAAAGTGTTGTACCAACCATTTCCGATTAGAGTTAATGTAATGTGGTTTGAAAGAGTGTGTCTTTGTATTGGGGGGAGTTGACTCGTATTTGAGGGGTGTTTTCATTTGGGGGGACGATCTGTTACCCCAAACAAACCAGGGGAACATCGGAGTAAGTCTATATGTTACTACAATTGGTTTGTGTTTTAATTGAGAAGATCTCAGTTTTATGCTAGATTCTCACTCCAGAAGACGACATACATTACATCATAGATATAGGCCACTGGACTATCCCACTGTGGGTGAAATCTCCCCCTTTGACCTTTGACTGAGCCCATCTCTCGTGATTCGTAATGAAGGTCGCTTGTCCGTGTCATCCAGGTATTGCCCACGGGCCTGTGGTTGCCGGGGTGATCGGCGCCACCAAGCCGCAGTACGACATCTGGGGGACCACGGTGAACCTGGCGAGCCGCATGGACAGCACGGGGGTGAGCGGCCGCATCCAGGTGCCCGAGGCCACGCGCAAGATCCTGGTGGACTGGGGCTTTGTGCTGGAGCTCCGGGGAGAGATCTTCATCAAAGGGGTGAGTCCTGATCCAGCTGGGCCGGCCTGGTGCTGCTGTGGGGATGTCAGGCTGTTTGGAGTTGACACCATCCATTCAGAATTCAAAACAGGACATTTTGGACGGGCAATTCCCAGCCCTGCTCCTCCATGGCCCAGGTTACTGGTCTGAGCTGTTATGAGGTCCTTGTGTATTAACCATGGAGTCTATCAAAAGCAGGAGAACTAACACCTGGGATACATTTTTGAGGCCAGGGAGAAAATAACCGCCACTAGGCAGTTGCTCTTCCGATCGTCACTTCTGTTTCATTCCTCTCATCTGTACTCTGCTCTCCTTTACAACGCAGTGGGAGTGTGAATGAACATCGCGTCCACTGGAGGGCGCCACTGTCTTATCTGTCCCCGTCTCTTCCCAGGTGAGCGAGTGTCAGGGCAAGGTGCGCACCTACTTCATCAACAGCAGCCGTGGCCAGAGGATGAGCACTCTGGTGGGGCGCTCTGGAGGCCGCTCCGGGGGACGCAGCACGCTGGCGGCGGTGGTGTTCGGCCTGGTGCAGGCCAGGAACAAGGAGAAGCAGAGAGAGGCCAACGGGGGCTTCAGTCTGCCCTCTGCTAAGAGCCCCTAGGGTCAAAGTTCACGGAGTGATGACTTCCTGTGGCAGAGTTGAGTCACTTCCTCTGAGTAGGGGTTCAGTGTTTGTTCTGGGAGAGAGGATGGGTGGTTGACCTAGTCTGCTGCCACGTGATGGAGGGTGTTTGTGTGAGAGAGATGGACATGGTGGGGAAGGATTGGATTCAGCATGGACGTATTCTCACAGACACCACGGGAGAGGAAGCCTGTTTTGTAGGGCTTTTCTCATAATACTTTGTCTGGAAGTTTCTCTGAAGGGATATATCCTTTCGGCTTAAACAGACTTTAAATTGTCTCCTTCACAGATTTCTCTTTTTCTACTGCCATGTTCGTTCAGTTTTTTTATTCAGTTGTGTACCATGATTTAGCCAACATGTATTTACTTTGTGATACAAAAATCCTGCCGTTTACATCCGCAGTACATCATAAGCCATGGAAAGCCATAATTACAAAAATACCTCACTATTCTAACACTACTGTTTTACACAACTTTGTTACATAGTTCTTGAGTGAGATGGATTGCTATTTTATCGTTTTTATAATCATATTTATTTTCAGATTGTGCTGTTTTATCTTTGTAGCAGTAATAGGAAGGCCCGTGTTAATACTTTCATTCAGATCTACCTTATCATTTGCGGAATACCTCACAAATGTACCCAACTTTTAGACTTGAGACACAACTTATGTATTCTATTCCGCAAAATTGAAAATATAGTTAGTTCTGGAATATTGACATTTCCAAATCTAAATTGTTCAAATTATTTCCCCCCCCCACCTTAGGTGTTGATGTACATCCCATAAATGACAGTGCTAATGCACACATTTTGATCTTTGTTTAACATGTCTTTACATCAGTGTCAAACCATTTGTGAACAATTACAATGTAGTCATCAGTCTTTGCCTTTGGTATAGCCTATTTCATTACACTAGTCTTGAATAACATGACATGTCTGTAACCATAGGGATTAAAACAGTTTGTATCGGTTCTGTTTATCCATCTATCTGTAGCCTTCTGACTCAGTGCTCTGCACAGCAAAGCTGTTTTGCAAGGACACACCAGTTCATACTGCTTTCCTTACACAGAATTGCCAAATATACTATTATGTTCTTCATGTTGTCAATTACATTCATTGTTTAAATTTCTGCTTTACGACAGGGGAAATACGTTTAGTTGTCTACACTTTATTCATCACTAAAACATTGTGATTATGAGATCCTAGGTTTACACAACACAGTATATTTTTTTCAATCATTTGTATACAAATTAGAATTTTCTGATGATTAAAAAGACCAATGAAGAACAAAATTTGATCTTTTTTCTCTTTCTGATACTTCGTCAAACTCCTCCTTGTTTACAGCGGTCTCCAACCATTTCTGGAGAGATCATTTTCTGGAGCTTTGCTGTTACCATTGTTGGAACTAAACAGAATCACATCATCAACCAGTTCATTCTTAGAATCAAGTAGGCCTGAATATGATTTGAGCAAAAACCTGTAGATAGATTCTATTGGGGTTGAGGCCATAGACAAACTGTCAAAGAAAAGCCAACTGCTTAAGTATATTACCTATTGATATAAGTAATGAATGACACCATGCTAATGCTGTAACTTTATTCACGATCAGACATTACATGTGAGTCCATGAAGAAGGTGTTCCATTCACTCAACATCATGATGCTCTTGTCAACGTTCTGCCTCTAAACACACAGTAGGAAGCGTGGCACCTGATCTAATGTTGGAAGTCAGGAAAGAATTAAGAGCAGAAGCAAAGATACAGAGTTTTGACCACAATAGAACTGCAAGCTACCCTTGAAATATGTCTGCCAATACATCAGAAACTGTTTGATACACCTTTATCTTTTGTAACAATTCAGTTTGGTAAAAAGAAAAGAGAGAAAGAATGACAAAGGGCATCAAGTACATCACCAGCTTGTTTAGAATGCAGTCAGAGGAGGTTGTTTACTCATTATTAGGATTATTTAGACACATGTACCAGCTGGAAAAAGTTTTCCAATATCTTTATGTATATTGTAAAGATCAGACAGACTGATTGGTTTAATTGGGGGGGCTTTAGGCTTCTCCTCCTTGTTTTCTGCCCAGTGTGCCTTTGACACCCATTTGCCATTATTATCTTTGCAACAGTAGGCTGTCCACATGAATTTAGGAATGTTGACACGTTTCTTCATTTCATTCTCAGGGTTTGTGCTAGGCACAGCTCCTGTTATCACATAAGCCTTATTATCTGTATGTTGATTAATGTTGCAATTCTGATTCATGAGCTTCATGGCAGTTTCCTCCATGAGTCTCCAGCTCCCTTGATTAAAGGTACTTATTTGAGGGACGATGTTGGTCAGTGTATATGTGGACTGGGCAGTATAAACATCATCACCGTGCGCGTCCGGGAAGATATGACCTCTGTCTAAACCTTGGTTGTTATCTTTGTAATCAGCATCGGTAGCTTGATCTTTGCCAAGTTGTTCCTGGAAAAAAACAGTATAGTGTGAGACAAGTTATATCAGTAGAGCCATAGAGTTGATTCACAATTTAACAGGAACATCCAGAGCATGCTTATATACATGTACCATTTAGTAACAGTCGACAAACAATAGCACAAAAATGCAAGTATAAGACATTTTACACAGCTGAAATACAAACATGTAATCATGCAAATACCTCTATTCTCCACTCATTTACTGTTTTTCCATCATCAGTACGCTTGCCTTTGTATATATATGCAGAAAACACTGGGATCTTGTTGTGTGTATCATACAGCGTTGCAAACCTTTCTTTTTTGTTTTCTTCTACAATATCTTCAGAGGGATCGTCATATTCATCATTAACATATTTCTGGCAAATGAGCTTGTACTTGTCTTTATCTTGAACTTCACCGTCTTTCAAAACACCTGGGATCTCTGGAGTTTTCAATCCTGCAAAGAATTGCAGGCAGTGGTTGTTGTCAAACTTGTCCACTACATCAGAGAGGCAGAGAGGAGTGTGGAGGACGAGCAGGAGGAGGCAGAGTTCCACAGCCAGCATCATCTTCATCATCTTCATCAGGACTAGAGGTCTCTGTGTCACATTCAGAGGATGTAACCCACAGTAGCTCTGTAGAAGAGCTGCTGTTCTTATACTCACAGAGATCCCACCCTCTGACACAGACTAAGATCCAACCCTCTGAGTTCAGATACACTGGTGAACATTCTGATCATTTGACTAGATACACGCCTCTTGGACAACATTGACTTTGAGTTTTTCCCTGCCCCATTGTTTCCTTGTTTTTCCCTGTGTATGCTTAACTCACTCATGTTATGTTAAGTGTCTCTATGAGGTTTCATTTCCTTGTTCCTTGTAGTTGGTTTCACCTGTGTCTAGTTTGGTCCTTGTGTGTATTTATGGTCCCCCCCTAGTCTTTGTACTTTCCTTGTTGTCTCTGCACTTGAGTGTTCCTTTGTGTTTCTCGAGTTGTGTACATTAAATATCTTTGAGTTTTGATCCTTCCTTGCCTGCCTCTCTCTCTGCGTTTCGGTCCACCTCCTGCACTCACCCTTGACAGTCGGAACTGACCATAAAGCGATGGACCCAGCTGACACAGTGCCTCTTCTTGCCTGGATCCTCTCCTCCAAGCTGTTGCCAGCCAAGGCAACCTCCGAGGGCAGCACGATGCAGCCCTCCAGTCCATCTCCTTTATTCTCAAGGACGTTTTTGCCACCGTCCACACTCTCCCAGTTGGACCCCTTCCCAGAATCCTCCCCCAGAACCCAATCTTGTTTCGAGAGCCACTGCTCATCCGGTGTTCCCTGGTATCCGACCTCCGAGACCCTAATGACCCCACAGGGATCCTGCCTGACCCCAGAGTCCCCCAAGCCCCCCTACTCCTCAGGACCGGCACGGCTTTCGCCCCCTGAGGATCTTTGCCTTTGGGCTCAGCCTCCAGGTCGTCCTCCAGGCCCTGGCCTTGTGTCTCTGGTGGAACGTCCCGTACTGTCCTTTGACAGCGTGCCCCTATTTGAGTTTGTATTTCCCTGCCATAGTTCACCTACTTTGGCTGATAATCATTCCAGTTTGCCACTGCTGTTGACTGGAAGAGGTGCAGAAAGGTAAGAAAACTCCACATCTTCATTTGGTTACCCTCCTTTAATGATTGAGTACAAGCACTAGTTTCAGATCACTGCACCTTTTTATGGATTTGCTTCTCTTTAAACACTGTACATAGAAATGTCTTATACACTGAATAGATTGTCCTAATTGTTTCTGTTTTGAATGTCTTGTATACTTGCCTCCTGTCACTGCCTCCAGGTCTTCATCGTAAATGAGAATTTGTTCTCAATCGACTTAAATAACATTACATGCATGGTGGCTCTTTAGAGAGCATGCCTGATCTCACAGAATCTGATAGGGGTGTCTGACAGTTTCATTCTGAAAGTATGCTCTAATGTGATTCTATACATGTTCTGAACTTCAGTCTACATAGAAAATTACAAAAGCTTTCGGATTTCATAGAATCACAAACATTAATATTTCATGCATTTGCTGTTTTTAACTGGCTACAGTTACATGGTTAATCTCATCACATTTTCCCTGCCAGTGTGGTTTAAATTTGAATTATTTGCACAAGTACAGTACATCCACCAATACAAAGATGTACACACACGTATTCAAACAAGGAAATCAAGCACATTTACGAACTGTTTAAATAAGACCTTAATAATATGCAATAACAATGAGGTCTTTAAGCAGACACTTTTATGCAAATAGACTTACAGGGAATTTTACCTACAACCTCTTGAGCTGCAGTCAAACGCTCTGCCACGGAGCTTTGGGCTTCAGCAAAGGGTGAAATCAACTTCTTCTCTTAGAACTCAAAGTTGTTTGCAATGAGATTTGAACCCACACATCCAGAGGAGACTGCCACTCACTAGATGTTTTGACGTTTGTCAGAAGCATAGTAGCCTATATTTTTTCAACCACTTAATTTTTAGAATCAAGTAGGCCTGAATATGATTGGAGCAAAAACCTGTAGATGGCTCCAGATGCCACCAGTCTGGCTAACTTTCAAGTCAGTATGGCACCACCTAGTGGACACAGTGTGCTACAACAACAAAGTGTCACTGCGAAGTAGGCCTGCGGTCAAAAAACGATGTTAACTTTAGCAAGCTTGCAATATAGACTTACTTGACCTTAATAATGTCCTTATAGGTATATTATTGTCCAAGATAATTGTCATTTTGTATTTTGTTAGTGCGAAGCAATGAGCAAACTAGCCCGTAAACCTTGGAGAAAGGGACAAAGGTAGGAACCTTAAAAACAGTTAAAATGGTGTGTACGATTTAGCCTACATCCACTAATACAAAAGATGTCAGGTACACACACGTTCACATGTATTCCCACAAGGAAATTAAGCATGTTTAACAAACTTCTTAAATCATACTTAATAATGTCTAATAAGAATGAGTTCATTTAGCAGACACTTTTATGCTAAGAGACTTCTCAGATCTGAAGTTGTCGGAAAGTTTAAACCTTCACATCCAGAGGAGACTGCGACTTAGTAGATTCATCACAGTATGTCAGAATCAAATCAGAAGCATTTCTGTTAGGGTTGAGGCCATAGACAAACTGTCAAAGAAAAGCCAACTGCTTAAAGTATTACCTATTGATAGGCCTAAGTAATGAATGACACCATGCTAATGCTATAATTGTATTCACGATCAGACATTACATGTACATGTGAGTCCATAAAGAAGGTGACATGTTCCATTCACTCAACATCATGATGCTCTTGTCAACGTTCTGCCTCTAAACACACAGTAGGAAGCGTGGCACCTGATCTAATGTTGAAAGTCAGGAAAGAATTAAGAGCAGAAGCATAGATACAGGGTATTGTCCACAATAGAACTGCAAGCTACCCTAAAAATGTCTGCCAATACATCAGAAACTGGTTGATACACCTTTATCTTTTGTAACAATTCAGTTTGGTAAAAAGAGAGAGAAAGAATCACAAAGGGACATCAAGTACATCACCAGCTTGTTTAGAAAGCAGTCAGAGAAGGTTGTCTACTCATTATTAGGATTAGGTACACATGTACCCGCTGGAAAGAGTTGTCCAAATGTATTTTGATATTTCTTGTAAAGTACAGACAGAGTGATTGTTTTAATTATTTCTTTTTTGTCTTTACGGTCCTCCTTGTTTTCTGCCCAGTGTGCCTTTGACACCCATTTGCCATTTTTATTTTTGCAACAGAAGGCTGTCCACATGAATTTAGGAATGTTGACACTTTTATTCATTTTGTTCTCAGGGTCTTTGCTAGGCACAGCTCCAGTTATCACATAAGCCTTAACTTTATTATTATTATCCTTGCAATGTATGGTAATAAGTTCAATGACATTCGTCTCCATGCGTTTCCAGCTCCCACCATTGAAGCTTTTCTTTTGAGGGACGATGTTAGTCAGGGTACATGTTGACATTTGGGTTTCCTGGTCTTTTGCATGCAAACGTGGGAAAATGTGGCCTCTGTTTACCGTGGGGTCATCTACTATTCCATCTTTATAATCTTTCTTGGTGGCTTGTAGTCCTTCAAGGCCCGCCTGCAACAAGACAGTATATCTTAAGTCACATGTAAATATGTGACTCTTACATCACTTCTCTTCATCATAAATAAAGATCATTGTCAGCATTATTACCAGCTTACAAACTGTTTCTCAGATATCCAGATATAGTATCAACATCCAAGACAATTGGAAAACAAAAATAAATAAAACAATTAAATTGTAAGACTCACCTCAATTCTCCATTTGCCACTACATTTATAAACATCACCTGTATGTTTTCCCTCGAAGATATATGCAGAAAACACTGGGATCTTGTTGCGTGTATCATACAACGTTGCAAACCTATCAACTCTGTTGGGCTTATGGCAAATTAACTTGTAATTTGTATCCAAAACGACACCGTCTTCCAAAACACCTGGGATCTCTGGAGTTTTTGATTCTACAAAGAATTGCAGGCAGTTTTTGTCGTCAAACTTCTTCACTACATCAGAGAGGCAGAGAGGAGTGTGGAGGACGAGCAGGAGGAGGCAGAGTTCCACAGCCAGCATCATCTTCATCACCATCATCTTCATCAGGACTAGAGGTCTCTGTGTCACATTCAGAGGATGTAACCCACAGTAGCTCTGTAGAAGAGCTGCTGTTCTTATACTCACAGAGATCCCACCCTCTGACACAGACTAAGATCCAACCCTCTGAGTTCAGATACACTGATGAACATTCTGAGAACTTGAATAGATACACCCCTCTTGGACAACAGAGCCTTCTATGGACCGTGTGGTTCATAATATCTTGTCTGATACAAACACATGCACATACACTCACATGCCATTGTAGCCCTATTATCACGCCCATACCCATGCCTCTGTTTGAGTTTCCTTGTTTTTCCCTGTGTATGAATAACTGGATTAACTGAGTTCATCATACTACTGTATGATTAACCCATGTTGTGTTAAGTGTCTGTATGATGTTTCATTTCCTTGTTCCTTGTAGTTGGTTTCACCTGTGTCCAGTTTGGTCCTTGTGTGTATCTATGGTGCCCCCCATGGACAGTCTTTGTACTTTCCTTGTTGTCTCTGCACTTGAGTGTTCCTTTGTGTTTCTCGAGTTGTGTACATTAAATATATTTTAGTTTTGATCCGTCCTTGCCTGCCTCTATCTCTCTGCGTTTCAGTCCACCTCCTTCTATGGTCGTTTTGGTCATGAATGCGTCTTGTCTTACACACACACACACAACATCCTGTTACTTTAACAGCTTTCATTTGTAATTTGCAGAAGCTTCTTCAGCATACAGAGCAATTGTGGTGGAATTGTTTTCATTATAAGTCTGAGGTCAGAAGAATTTGTCTTATCTGTTTATTCTTGCATCCATGAGGAGCAGTTCTAAGACAGTACCAAATTGATGTTTGGAATAGAAGGGCTCTCTGACGTGACATTACCTGAGCACTCCTTTAAATTCCAGACAGTTCCATAATCAGTTCAACAGTTCATGTCTATCAAACGAGGAACTCCACAATATGCAAGGAAGCAAAAAAGAAACTGCAGAACTTAATGCAGATGTTCAACACTGGAGACAGAGCTTCCAGTAAGACAAGAAAGAGGAACTTCTGGGGTGTGGGCAAAACAACCAGGGTCAAAACTGCTTAGAAGTTTGTCAGTAAGTGTAAACTTAAGCAATACTGTCTTAGGCCCAAAGGTTACCTAAACCTAAACAATAACTGTTCTAGACCTAATAATATTATAGACATCTTAAAGAAAGTAATTTTGTATTACAGCAATTAAGCAAGGTAAAATCCAGAAATAAAGTCTTACCAGTGGTTGGAGACAGGTCAGGTAACACAGCCTTCCTGACCTGACCTGACCTGTCCTACTCTGTCAGCATATTCAGCCCCTGCTCTGGGATCCCAGGCCTTGGTGATCCAAGATATCTTCTGTAAGATTGTTGACCTCTTTGAATGTTCATTGAGATCGCAACATTCTCTTTGAATCTTGAGGTCTCTGCTTGTTGGTGTCTAGTCTGGGGAAGGTTGGTCTTCATCTGTGCAGGTTTCTTAGCATCTAGTTGAGCAAATCCAAATGTCTCTAGTTTACATCTACCTTTATCCATGTTCCTAACCTTTTCTCCTCCTTCGCCCACACACTTTTCCTTCACAACAATCAACCACTTAGTTAATTACACAGTTATCAGTTTATTAAAATCAACCATAAAATTCCTTAGTCAGTCCGTCTTCCAATTGTCTTCAACCATTATCCTGACAAAGTTATTACGCTTTTTTAGTTTCCACACTGGCCGTCATACTTCTTCTATCAATGGTTCTGCTGACATATTTTATATTGTATTATAGTCTTTCATATATTTCATTTCAGAACCTTTACAAGATCCCACCACTACTTCCCTTGTTTAACTGCCTCATTTGTTTTTGTCACTTACTGAATATCACCCACAACCAAGCAGGGCGTTTTACAGATAACCATGGTTTCAGCATGCGTTAGCAGCACACTATGTTTTCAAAAT
>CAEFZP010005786.1:0-16173 GCA_903064625.1 Mallotus villosus | reverse complement strand
TTTTTATTAAGGCCCAGGGGGGTATTCCAGGTAGCCGGTTTTGTGAAAACTCTGAGTTGTTTAACCCTGAAAATAGGCAAACTCCGAGGTTTCCGTTCCAGAAAGAGAGGTAACGAAACCTTTTGGTAAGTTGCCATGGTAACTTACGCTGTGAAACTAACCTGGTCGCGAGCAGGTTAGTTCCATGCCAAACTCTGAGTTTTACCTATCCCCTCCCACTTTCTGAGTTTGATAGCGTTGGAAGACATGGGATATCGTTTCCTGGTTCAGCCGAGCGATCTCGAACAAAATTAAATTCGCTTAGTTATACGCCAGGAGACGATTTCAAGACTGCGATTTGATGTGCTTTAATTCCCTGATGAATGCCTAAGTTAACGTTACCGTTTCCCGTCACGATCTGTAATTTATTTGAGCAACATTCTCAGCCCTTGGGTCTTCATCGCTAGTGTTATACGCCGTGGACGTGCACACATAATTGACCAAAAGCTTTTTGGCACTGAAATAAAGAAAAATCATTGAAATTGTAGGATTTGATCTTCTTCATTGCCTACAAATAGAAATCTAACAATGAGTAGCCTTGGTTTGAAGGAAGATGGGAAACTGAACAGTAGGCCTATTAACATTAACCAAATAATGCCAATAGCCTACCAATTGCAGTTATTTGACTCTTTGGGTTAAATCAAAGCAAGAATGGTCAAATTAAAGTGAAATAATATAATCATGTAATCATATTGCAAATGAATGAAATCAATGAAAGTTAACTAGGCCTACTCTACCATGACTAGGCCTATTGTAAACCAGAGATACAAAGCCAGAGCTGAGGAGAAGGTCTCAGGAGATCAATCATCCACAGAAAAATGCTTCACAATTCCTTTTAATACCCAAGAACAACTACAATCACACCACAATCTTGACCCTTTCTTATCAACATGACTATGCTACAGTAAGTTACACAATGAGATGTGAGAGCCATCAAGTTGAGACTCCATCCAGTAACTCCATAGTTTACCATATGAGAGGTGGGGGCAGGTTGATAGCCTTACAAGGTCAGCCTCTATTCTTCTGCCCTAAGTCCTACACCATCTCTTGGTCAAAATAGAAATTCAGCAAATTCAATAATTAATTTTCATAGCCTATAGGTTATTGTTCCTACAATTAACATCACCTTTGACCATGCATTCTCCCGTAACTGGAGTTCCAGTAAATCGTTTTCGAGATTAGTCTTTATTCGTCTACCCAATGACGGATTACCGCATGGGCAAAGTGGGCAAATGTCCAGGGCCCTGGCCAATGGGGGGGGCCCTTGATTTTAATAAATCAATTGGCCAAGCCTTTGGTCATCAAAGGAATTTGAATGTTTTTGATTTGCAAAATATATACATTGATTTTTTTTTAAATAAATCCATCACAGGACGTGACGTGAATGTGTGAATCATGAATGTCGTATTGCTTGGTCAACGGTCAATTTCACCGTGAAAATGGAGAAACGGGTGCTAAGCGGGTCGGCAAAGCGTAAACGAAAGAAGGAAAAAGAAACTAAAGATACTGCCTTAGTACAACAGATACCGTCCATCTCAACATTTTTTAACAAAAAGCGAGAACAAGGTGAGGCTGCGGAATTAATTAGCCTAGACAACGTCCACCCAGCACCAGCAGATGTTACAGCGCTGGATGCTACTCATGCAAGTGCTAAATCCTATCCTAGCCCGAGCGCGGAGTTGCCGTCCGAGACGAGCGGTGGAGCAGCAGCTCAGCCTCCACTTGCATTTGCCACTGCCAACGACGTCACCAGAGACTTTCTCACATCGCCTGTGAAGCAAACTGAAGAAATGGGGGTCGAAAATGAAATTGGGGATGCAGATCTCTGGTGTGAAACAGTCACCGATCCTGCGTTATGGGAAAACTATGCTAGTGACAAAGCTAAAACCATTCTCATTGAAAGAGGGGCCTCAACGTTTCAGAACAGACGAGCGAAATATCCCGCATCTGCAAGAGACTGTGGTATAGGTGGTCGGGTTCGCTCGTTAACAAATGAAATGTTGTGCAGCCGACTACCTAATGGACAACCCGCAACGCGAGAATGGCTGTTGTATTCACCATCATCTGGACATGTATTCTGCTTCGCCTGCAAACTTTTTGGGACAAAAAAGAATGCGTTTGTGGAGGGTTTTTGCGACTGGAAACATCCACACCGCATCTCTGAACACGAGAGGAACCCAGACCATATGTCCAACATGCTCATACTGATGAAGAGAATAAGCAGCACCGGGGCAATTGACTCAGCCATCATAAAGCAAACTTTGGATGCGAGGGAATATTGGAGGGACGTTCTGCGACGTGTTGTGGCAGTGATAAAGTTTCTAGGAGAAAGAGGACTGGCATTTAGAGGGAACGACGAGCTCCTTGAATCGCCACACAATGGGAACTACTTGGGGATTTTGGAATTAATTTCTAAATTTGACCCTTTTCTGGCAGAACATTTTAAGATGTATGGTCAAAAAGGCAGAGGAAGTGTTTCGTACCTATCGTCAACAACATGCGAGGAATTCATCGACTTGATGGGAGAAAAAACCAGGCAAGTGATTGCAGAGGAGCTTCGTGATGCAAAATATTTTTCTGTTATTGTTGACTCTACTCCTGACCTCTCTCATGTGGATCAGTTAACATTTATATTTAGATTTGTTAGCAAGCAAGGGAAAACAGTTGAGCGTTTTCTGGCTTTTGAGCCAATTCACAGCCATACAGGGCAAAGTTTGGCAGATTGTGTGGTTGCGATGGTAAACAGTCTTGGTCTCGAAATGTCAAATTGTAGAGGCCAATCATATGACAACGCTAGCAATATGTCAGGTCGCTACAATGGAGTGCAGGCGCACTTGAAGAAAATTAATCCATTAATCCATTACGTGCCTTGCGCTGCTCATTCCCTAAATTTAGTGGGCGTTAACAGCATAGAGGGCAGCAGTCCGGAGGTGGGACAGTATTTCGATCTACTGCAAAGCTTATATACATTCTGTTCTGCATCTACACATAGGTGGCAACGAGTTTTTAGGAACTCCGGGATAGATTTAACATTGAAGGCACTGTCAGACACTCGGTGGAGTTGTCGAGCTGACTCGACAAAAGCTCTCTGGCAAAATTATGGTAAAATTAGAGAGGCCTTAAAAAGTATATCAGTGGACGAAAACGAGAAAAGAGACACCCGAAGTGAAGCCAGCACACTCGGTGTCAAATTAGAAAAGCTCGAAACTGCATTCATGACACATTTTTGGAATACCATTCTTACTCGATTCCAATTGACAAGTTTACAGCTTCAAAAATCAGATATACATCTAATGACAGCGGTGCAGCTACTTAGGTCTCTGCGTGATTTTGTGTCAGCACAAAGAGATCGTTTTGAAGACTTTGAAAGGGAAGCGCTTGCGGTGCCAGGCGTGTGCCAGTCATACAAACATGACCTCCAGCGCAACAGAAAGCGCAAAAAATTTGACGACGAATGTAGAGCAGAACATCATGATTCAGATGCTGTATTCGATGGGAAAAGGAAATTCCACATAGACACGTTCAATACAGTTATTGACAAATTAGTAAGCTGTCTTGGCCATAGACTCGATGCATACACGCACCTATGTGACCTGTTCGGAGTTTTTTTCATGCCAGAGGCCGCATCCACCAGTGAGGTAACCGAAAAGGCAAACACGCTTTCGTGTTCATATCCCTCTGATTTAAACATAAATCTGGCAGGGGAACTCATTCACTTCAGGTCTTTCAGTAGAGCAGACGGAATGAACACACCTCCACCATCAAAGCTGTTGAAAATAATACTCGAATGTGGATTACAGTCCACATTCCCCAATGTATTCATTGCGTTAAAACTGTACCTGACCCTACCTGTCAGTAACTGCGAGGGAGAGCGGTCATTTTCTAAGCTGGCTAGAATCAAAAATGAACTTAGGACAAGGATGACACAGGGACGCCTTAACAATCTGTCCCTCATGGCCATTGAGTCTGAACTCGTCCGGGAGTTAGATTTCGATGGATTAATCAATGACTTTTCTTCCAAAAAGTCCAGGAAAAGACAGCTTATTTAGGTAGGCTAAGACATGTTTAACGGTGCCTGTTGACTCTGTAAGCAATAGCAGACCACTTCTGATGGTCATTTATTAATGGTTCACTTGCTATGCACTTTGCTGTGTTTTCCTCTTATAAATGTAGGCCTATGGTAACGATAAGATGTTCAAATTTTATGTTGGGCGATGTTAAAACATTTTTTTATGTTACAAACCTGTGAAAGTTTTTATAGGCTACATGTCTAAATAAAAAAAAACGCTTGACTCAGTAAGCAATAGCAGACCGCATTTTATTTTAATTTATTAATGGTTCACTTGCTATGCACTTTGCTGTGTTTTCCTCTTATAAATGTAGGCCTATGGTAACGATAAGATGTTAAAATTTTATGTTGGGCGATGTTAAAAAAAAATGTAATGTTACAAACCTGTGAAAGTTGTTAGCCTATAGGCTATGTGTGAATAAAAAAAAAGTCTCCATACGGCTCCCTTTTTAAATGTTACGTAGCCTATGCTTAGGCTTACTACTGATGATCCGCCAGATTCTGACTAACAGCCTCATGGAAATTATATTTTACAATTCTTTATATTTTAAACTAACAAAATTCGTTAAAGGAAGTGCTTTTAAAGTCATGATATTAACCTGACCGTTAAAGTTGAAAGTTTCTTTTGCAATTAGTTGTAATTTTTCCCACCACAACCGCAACCCTTTTAATTGAATCAGGTGTCAGTCACAATGAAAATATCTCTGTCTAATATTTATTGTTATCAAACTTATTAGGTTATTTCCCATTTAACTTGCAAAAAATCCCTTTTCTATTTTAGGCATATCTTTTTAAGTCAGATTTTTCTGACGATAGGATAGAGAGAGGGAGAGAGAGAAAACGGAGTTTGAGAATGTTGCTCATCACGTGAGCTGATGTTGCGATATGCGGTTTGAATTGAGAGCAAGCGTGTGTGCGCACTGTGAGAATACAGTAGGCTAAAAAGGCACGTTAAATCGCCAAAGAGCTCAACAAGCAGCACTGAATTCTAAGCCTCGACTCGTTATGTTGTGAGTCAGTCAACGTATCAGAGGCATGAATCGGCGCAGCGATCAGACAGTGGCTTCTCTGCTGTGGAGACGCGCTGCGTCGCTCAGACGGGGCTTTGAGTAGCCTATAGGCCCAGGCGCAATGAGTTATAATGTGCGACCAAATTCGGTGTGCTAGTGTGTGTATTTGCGTGTTGGTAGGGGTCCATGGCTGGTTTGTGTCCAGGGCCCGTGGTCATGTTAATCCGTCCCTGCGTCTACCCTAAGTAGGCCTACACCATCTCTTGGTCAGTTTTTGGCACTTTCTTCATGAGGTACAGTTTGTACAACTCATTTATTTGTAACTATATAGGAATACATGAGATTACATTAGCTACATTTCACAGTTCCACATGCAAAATACACCTGCCATTAAATGAACATCTCACTGTAGCATCCATGCTCTGTTCAACAGGATTAGAATGTGCAAATCGTTTTTATACGATGTAAATAATAGTAAACTACATGGGGAGAGAACTACCAGCTACCACATAATTCTCTGCATCCATTTCTACGGCAGCAGTCAATGTCTTTTCGTCATCATCATCTTTTGATGAAAAGCATTCTGTTGGGGGAAACTGCTTGAAATAGGCACCAATTGATATTGAATTAGTATCATGTCGAATATGATTAAAACCAAGGTGACGTCGAGGCTACAATCACAAGCGTATAGCCTAAGCAAACTATGCATTACCTGCGTAGTATGTTTTTATATTTAATAAAACATTGAACCTGCTATTTTATTAAGGCCAGCACTTTTTCTCCTGTAACATTAACGGACAGTTGGGTTAAATGTTCAATGTATGGACTGGCTATTATATTCAAATGTATGCTCGGCAGCAATTGTCTCCCACGCCACTTGCATACGCTGTGTTGTTTTTTTCCGGAAAATGTACTCGACCATAAACACGAAATGAAACTTGAATCTGAAGTTTGGTGACGTAGGACAACGTTTTTGTCGCGGGGTGGCATGGTGGATCCTAGTATCGGAGCTCCATTGATGTTGGCTTTCAAGAGTTCTCATGCCCGCGCTTAACTCTGAGTTGACGTACTCCGAGTTGAGTTAACTAATTCATATCAGCTTTTCTGGAACCGAATTCTCAGAGTTTCCAATGTTAGAGTAACTCAACTCAGAGTTCAGGGTTAATCTCAGAGTTTGTTAAACCCGCTACCTGGAATACCCCCCAGCTCATGTTGTTCATGTGTTCTCTTCAGGTCAGGATAATCATAACATGATAGTGGTGGCCATCATTGTTCCAATCATCATCTGCGTTTCTGTCATCATTGCGCTTGTGTGTTTAAGGAAGTAAGTGGAAATGTTAGGCTCCATTGTTTATATATGGTATATATAAATAACGCTATAATTATGTTTTCGTTTTCACAGACATGTCTATGGAAATGTAGAAACATATCAGATTTAATAAATGAATGTGGTTGCGATTCCTTTTCAGGCATAAAACCATAATTTTCCCTGACATTCCCAAACCTCAGCTAATATTCAAGGACATAATGAATAACAATAAGGAGACAAAGGTAAAAAAAAACCCCCATCTAAAAACAGGCCTCCAACTTTTGTTTACAATAAATGTCAGAAAGATTTAATGATTAATTTTTAACACTAACTGTATGTACACAACTGTACTATCTACCTCTTGTATCTGTTTAACTCTCTCCGTCCCTCTCTGTACCTCCCTCTGTCTCTCTCACACACACACAAACGTAAAGACACTACTTCTGTAACAGACCCTGACGTTTTACCTGTTCTGTTCCAGAACCCCATAGAGAAGCTGTATGTTCCAGTACCAGAGGAGGTGTATATTCTAGTGCCAGAGAACGTGAAATGAAATGAAATCCACCTAGAGACCAACCCTCTACCTACCCATCCAGACTAGGCACACAAACCTTACATGTATGGTTTTCTTGGTCTGAGAGAAAAGTCGGACATGCGACTAATGCCGGAATTCTAATTTGACAACTCATCGTGAAAGGCAGCGTTCAAGCGTTGTGGTGATGCCAGTCTAACTCAGAAAGGCATTAAATTATGGCACTGATCTGACATGGTGACCATCATGAAATACTCAATTACTGTGTTACATCCCGGCATAACCCAACCTCAGCGACTACAGGGATACTTGTGGGTGGGCTACAGCCCAGTGTTCAGTTAAGTGATCCACCTTAAAATTAAGGAATGGAAATGATTTATTATTTTTATTGCCTGTGTTCCTCTCGGGGCTGTTGCTGTAAGAGATGGCAGCTTTCAGACAAGTGTGCCGTATTCTTGTGTGTAGATCGTAAGAAGGGCTTGTCGAGAAATGGACTCAATGGACTCAATGGCCTCTCCCAGTGAATGTGTTGAAGGTAAATGTACAAGACTGTCCAGCTGGTACCACAGTATGAACCACTCAAGAAGTCTCATGTTGCCAATCTGAAGAACGACTAAGAGATGCTTTTGGCAACAGAGACCCTTAATGCTACTTCACCTATTTGGACATTGTAACAGTGTCAACACTTGATGACTACAACCCTGTCTTTGCTACTGCTATAATTCATTTTGTACATGTTTTTAAGGCTCATCAATTTTGTACATATTTTTGGGAAATATAATAAGTTGATGTATTGTACAGTAGGCTACAACCCTTTGTACAGTCAAATGTTGCATACTATGTTGTTAATATATTTATTTGCAGAATGTACAGTGTATGTTTTATTTGTTTTGTAGGAAGCACTTGGGAAGTGTTTTCTGGCATATACATTTGAATTTGTGAATTGTTTTTATTTTCTTAGCATTTCTGTTTACTCTGTCACGGTGAGTGTAGGATAGATGAAACCAAGAGCAAGGAGACGAGGCAGGAATACAGACTTTACTATACTTGGATAAAACAGACTAAATTTGGCACTCAGTGTGCAAGGGCCTTTAGTCTATTAATATTCTATGACTAAAGGCCCCTTGCACACTGAGTGCTAAAGTTTTTTCTCAATCGTCAGCCTCAAAATTCGGTGGCTCTGAATTGCCAAAAACAACTATCAAAATGCTGGCTATAGGAATGCGAAAAACACAGAAAATCCAACCCGATCCGAACTTTTTTTTGACGGACAAAAGTTTCTGAGGCAGTGTGTAAGCGCGATTGACATACATTTACATTTAGTCATTTAGCAGACGCGCTTATCCAGAGCGACTTACAGTATTATCCCCGAGGCAAGTAGGGTGAAGAGCCTTGCCCAAGGACACAACGTCATTTTGCACAACCGGGAATCGCAACCTTCGGATTACTAGCCCAATTCCCTAACCGCTCAGCCACCTGACTTCCACAACATAACATGAGGTCTTATTTTATTTTTTACGTACCCACATTTCGGACATGAATTTCAGACTCACTGTGCAAGGGCTTACTGTAGTCTAAGACAACGTTTTGTGTTCCCTGTTCTTGAGTGCGTAAAGTAACTTCAGTATTTCCTTCCTAAAGGATTCAAACTGTTCTTGGCTCCAAGCCAGTCATGTCCCAGAACTTCTGCTCAATTACTGGTGAGAACTGCTTGACTTCCTGGCCATAGTTGCATGACAAACATTGAGCTTTTTTTGTAGGCAGACCAGTCTGTAATGGCTGCCAGTTAAAATAGGATCCAAGTGCAGCTTTAATCAATAGAAGGCATAATAAGGCAGGCAGGCTCGATAATGGAGTAACAGAGAATGATCCAAAAAGGGTAATCAGGTCCAGTGGCGGACTCTTATCTGAGGGGCAAGGGCAAAAACAATGAAAAGGGTACCAGCTGCATATGATGGGGTACAGTGGTGTAGTGACATAAAGCTCTACTGGGGCACCGGCCCCTCATATAGCTACTCATCGCTTTGTTGTTTTCTTCCAATCTTGCAAGAAGTGTACAATACAATGCACCATACAAACTTCCCTTGCTTAACCTAGTAGGCTATAGTGTACAGTTCAGGGACGTAAATTTGATATGAGCTTTCGCAGGGACATCAATATGGCCATTTCTTTCCCAATAATTTGTGGGCAAAAATAAATTATCCACTGGTAGGGCATCAAAAGGGCATTGCGTAATGTTTTTATCTACTGAAAAGGCTTTATCAAATATTTTCACACATGGGCACCCTAGAGGGCACTGCATCACGTTTTTTCCACAGGTAGGGCACTCTAGAAGGGACCTTATCATGTTTTCTTGCACACTGGGCCACCAGGACCATTTATCATGTTTAATTTACGTACGATAGGGGCATCCAGGGGTTAGACTCTTTTTACTGGAGCAGGTGCCCCAGTATAAATCTGCTGTGCCCCAGGAAAAAGTTTGAGTTTTAACTATGTACTTTATCAGTGGATTAATTTAAATGTATAATCCTGGACAAAAGAAATGCAGTATCCCAATCAACGCTTGTAAAATCAAAGCAGTTTAACCGAAAACACAAACCGATTCCCGCAGAATTCCATGTCAGAACGCTCTTCTGAGCTTGCCGAATAGCCACTGCAGCGCGCACACAGAAGTCCGGGTGTCGGACTCGGCACAAAAGTAAGAATTGAGGTAGGCTAAGAAAACATCAAAAGCTAAAAAACAAAACAGTATTTGCGCTCAAATGAATACGAAAATAATTGCACGCTGGCATTAGGCCTAATTATTGATGTTCCTGCTAAAGCTGATATTAAATTTGCGTTCCTGAACTGTTGTGTAGTGGGTTAAGCAAGGGAAGTTTCTATAGCCTAGTAGTGCATTACTTGAAAGAAAAAAAAATGATATTCATAGGGGCCTGCCTGTGCCCATAGGGGCCTGTGCACCAGTAGCGTTTTATGTCTAACAACGCCTCTAGGGGCATCCAAGAGGGCACTTGTGCTCGTGCCGCTCTTGGACTGGTGCTGTGACGCCAACAACTGTCCTAGTGACAACAACTGGCCTAGGGACCCGGCCGGGACTGTTACATAGAAGAAACAGAAATGGTTCGTTCTTTCACGTTACTGTTTAGAGACGTGAATAATTCGTTCACAATTCATAACTCACAGTTCAGTGTAGTGTAATTGTTTGCCGTGATAATTAAATGATATATACTATGTGATGATGAATCATTTCAAATACAAACTGTCATGATGTAGGCGTGCCTGTTGTAGGTTATTTAAAAGGAGGCAGAAATGAAAATATGAATGAAGGTAGGCTAGAAACGAAACTGAAAGGAGGGGGCGAATAGGGGATTCCAGGTTAATTCAATGTTACGTAGAGAAAACGCAATCAATGATCAATCATTGTAGCCTACTGCTTGGCTATAGGCTATACTTGACAAAGGAGAGGAAGGAAAGGCGGCGGGGAGCCTAGTTTCACTCTGAATTTATAGTTCATGGATGTGAGTTGAATAAATATGAAATCGGGCCGGTGGAAAGGTCTCAGCAGTATCCTGTCTCTTCTTTGTGTTTTTCTGGATCTCCACTTGGATGGTAAGCAAAGACAATTTACCAGTTTGCAGCCATTGGTTGGATGTAGATGGGATAGTATATAGATGTAGATTTATTTCATGTGTTCACATTTATTTATTTATACTTTCATTTCCACGGACGGTGTAACTTGTTGCAGCAAAATAAATCTGTCACCATCTGTCAAAAGTCAGGGGGCGGGTTAAAGCTTGATGTGGTTCAACTTAAATCGACTGCTTTTGACTAATTCAAGATGGTAGGCAATTAGGGTTAAAAAAACGAAGAGACCTTTCTACTGACTCTGAAAAACATCAAAAGGAAGATACCCAGGGTCCCTGCTCATCTGCGTGAAACATGTCTTAGGCATGCTGCAAGGAGCCATGTTGCCAGGGCAATGAATTGCAATGTCTGTACTTTGAGACACCCAAAACAGCGCTACAGGGAGACAGGAAGGACAGCTGATCGTCCTCACAGGCTTGTAGGCTCGAGGACTCCGCACATCCCTTGTGGTGTGGGGGGTTTGAGCTGTCAGCACCTGCCTGGTCATCGGTCTGCCAACGCTGGACCTGGTCACCAACCGGAAACCAGTCTCTGTGATGGGCAACAGCGAGTTTCTCGGTCCCTTCCTACATCTTTGAACAATGGATTTTGGTGTTTCAAAACCCATTGACACTTCCCTGTTGTATTAATATGTTTAGCCTGTGTTCTGCTCCTCTCTTTCACCAACCGTCTCTGGAGGAGGGGATCCCTCACTGAATTGCTCCTCCCAAGGGTTCTTCCATTTTTTTCTCTTGCATTGAGTTTTTCTGGGAGTTTTTTCTTGTCTTCCTTGAGGGTTTAGGTTGGTTGAGGGGCAGTTCCATGGGCGTATGTGAAGCCCTCTGTGACATGCTTGCGTGTAAAAAGGGCTATACAAATACATTTTGATTTGACTTGTAGGCCTGTTGTAGGGCAGGTCCTTATTAGACATCACCGACAACAGCATTGCCTATGGACACAAACCCGCGAGGATTGGCAAAAAGTGCTCTTGGAATGAGCGTACAAAGCCTGTACTCTGGAGGTGCAGGGTCCATCATGGGTGGTGTGTCACAGCATCATCAGACTGAGCTGTCAACGTTAATCATTACAGGAAGAGGGTGGTTCCCTACCGGCAGGCTCATCCTCACATGACCCTCCAGAATGACAATGCCACCTGCCATACTGCTGCTTCTCTGTGGGATTTCCTACAAGACAGCAAAGTCAGTGTTCTGCCAAGGCTAGCGAAGAGCACAGATCTCAAACCCATTGAGCACGACTGGAACCTGTTCGATCGGAGGGTGAGGGCTAGAGCCATTACACCCAGAAATGTCCAGGAACTTGCAAGTGCTTTGTTGGAAAAGTGGGGTCCCCACTCTGGGCTAACATCTCACAGCAAGAACTAATACATCTACAGTCCATGAGGAGGAGATGCACTGCAGTACTTAATGAAGCTGGTTGCCACACCAGATACTGACAATGAAAACAGTTTAAAGTGAGAGGATGTTTATTTCAGGTGTCTTGGCAGCCACTCATGTAGAGATTGAGCAGCACTTGGAGATGGGCCGTAAGCTGTTTGCAGCTGGTCAACTGGCGGAGGCTCTATCCCACTACCACTCTGCCGTGGGTAAGGTTACCAGTCATCTTCATCAACATCTTCTTTCTGCATGTTTGTCTGTATCTGCAAGGCCTTCATACTTCAGTGCCTTCAAGTTAAGGAGCTATTGTTTCTTATTTTACTGTTATTGACTGTATGTATTTTGTTTTTACTATGTATTTCATGGTCTTGTTGTGCTTTTGTTCGTTTTGTTTGCCTGGTTGTGTTAGTGTGCTTTATAAATAAAATGTACTCACTTACTTACTAACTTGATAGATTCCCTGTTCTACACAATTCAGTTTTTAAACAATACATTTATACACTTAACAGTGATTTACATTACTTTACTCTCAGAGGGGGACTCCAAGAACTATCTAGCTTATTACAAGAGGGCAACTGTGTTCCTGGCCATGGGGAAGTCCAAGTCTGCCCTTTCAGACCTGACCAGGGCCATCCAGCACGAACAAGACTTCCTGGCTGTGAGGTTCCACAACCTTCCTTGGAAATGACTTCCTTAGATTTTAGCTAGCGTAAATTTTATGACATTAACAGTGATATACAGAGGTTATTTTCTCTCTCTTGCCCCTCTCTACACACCTGCTAATCTCTTATTCTCTCTGTTCCCTTTCTCCCTTGTGATGTTACCAGGCCAGACTACAGAGGGGGAATATCCTCCTGAAACTTGGCAACATCCAAGAGGCTAGGAAGGGCGTCCGTGCAGTGGTAATTAGTGTCATATCTAGTGTATATTATACAGCTGTGAATCAAAACAATATCCTCACGGTTAATTATGAGCTACCGTCATATACTTCAATTGGTTGCACAGTAAGACTGTAATAGATCAAAGGTAATAGCAAAGATAAAAGCAAATAACTCAATTTTCCTTGTTATGCCCAGCTGCAGCGCTCCCCCGACCAGGAGGAGGCGCAGGACCAGCTCCTGAGAGCCAACGAGCTGGAGGAGCTGAGGGAGGAGGCGCACGCTGGACACCACAGAGGAGACTACAGCATCACCATCAGTGTGCTGGACAGAGTCATTGAGGTACAGGCTGTGGGAGCTAGCCAGGGGGCCTGGTCATGGACGCTGGGTTAGCTCTACTGCAGGGCCTAGCTTTTAGGCATAAACGTAGACTTGGCTCAGGAACAGTGTAGTTATTCAACCTGGGGATTAAGGTCATCACCATAGCTTCTCCTGGGCTTGGTCAGGAAGGGGTAAGTTTACTGTTTACAGTCATGGCCAACCATATTGGATTTGGAACATATTGGAATACTTACATTTTACTCAAATATCACACCATTTCTTTCAGAAAATTGTGAATTCAAAACATATTTTGGTACCCATGTGTATGTTTCTTTGGTTTGCAGAGGAACATAACAAAAAAGCGGGAAACAATACTGAATCGTAATTTACTCCACACAGAAATTGAAAAATGGCCTGGACAATGCAATTGGCACCTTTTTAGAAGGTACAAAAAAATTATGGATTTCAAGAACGTGATTCAAGTTTTTATTGTCAGGTGTACAGAACAACACAAGGTCAGACTGGGCACTGAAATTCTTGGGACAAGACAACGCAAGCAACCTGGCGTAACATAACATATAAGTACTAAGAACATAGATTACATCTATGATAATCTAAAATTAAATAAGATTAAAAAAATAATATGATAAACATCCTAATATACAAAATAGTATGCAATATACAATATACTACACCTCTAATACACATACTGACCTTTACTAACCTTATAGACCTATACTAACCTAAGAAAAGACCTATACTAACCTAAGACAAGTGGGGTACAGTTGGTGCAATAGTGCAATATTGAGCTGAAAGTGACAGTGTGTAAAGTGACTAGTGAGAAATGTATCAATGTAAAGTGACTAGTGATAAATCAGTGTCCATATCAATGTCCATTCAGAAGCCTGCTGACCCTTGGATAGAAACTATTGTCCAGTCTGCTTGTGAGACACTGAATGCTACGGTAGCGCCTGCCAGCAGGCAACGGGGTAAAGAGACAGTCTCTTAGAATCCTGCCAGCTTTCCTGAGGCATCGTGTGTGGTAGGTGTCTTGAACCTCTTGAGCCTCCTGCCAATGATGAACTCAGCAGACCTGACCACACTACGTAGGGCCTGTCTGTGCAGCCCCCATACCACACTGACAGGTGAGTTTTTCCCTCCTCAGCTGTCCCCATGGGACCCCGACATGTGGGAGTTCCGAGCGGAAGGCTACGACCGTCTTGGAGACCTTCTGAAGGCCATCCAGGACCTCACGCCTACCACAAGGTTACGGAATGACAACCGTGCCGCCTTCTTGAAGCTTAGCATGCTACACTACAGACTTGGGGAGCACCAAAACTCACTCAAGTACGATTACTTGGAAAGTTGGAACTGAAGGGCAAATGCATTGACCAATTATATGTGCATTGACCAGATAAATGTATGTAAAACCTTTTAAATTAGGTTGTGATGTTTCTTTTTTAATTGTTGTTGGAGTTTTTGGTTCCCTAGATATAAAACACAAATTGACATGTGCCCTTCTTTTCTTGGTCTTCATACATTAAAAAATGTTCCTTGATTTCCCTGTCTTTTAATATATTTGTTTCTTCTCTTTTTTCCAGCCATGTACGGGAGTGTCTGAAGCTGGACCAGGACGATAAGGAGTGCTTCTCTCACTACAAGCTGGTGAAGAAGCTGAGCAAGCAGCTGGACGTTGCTGAAGAGCTCATCCATGAGCAAAGGTGATTTCCTCCCCCTCTCTGTAAGCTGTAGGGATTTGTTTATATTGTACAACAGTATGTTCATGAAATGATTTACTTTAAAAAAATAAATAATTAATGATTATATATTTCTGCTTGTGAGTGAGTCCTTCCTTCATGCTGGTGTGTAAATATCAACTTTAGTACTTTCAATAAAGCAACTGTACAGAGTTACCACTCTAGTGGAGAAAAGACAGGCACACGTGTTGAAACTTTCTGAGAAAAGAGTTCTGTACCATACCTCAAATTGAATTTAAGCAGCTTTTATATTTTTACATGATGTCTTTTTTAAAGGTATCGAAAGGCAATTGACAAGTATGAGTCAGTGATGAGAACTGAGCCTAACATACCCTTCTACACAAACTTGGCCAAGGAGAGAATCTGCTACTGCCTTGTCAAGGTGAGTTACTTACACTGTTAAATGTAAAATAGTTAAGAGATAGTTTGAGCTCTGCCTTTTGAATTTCATAATTATTACTACATTTCATATCCCATTCTTGTGGGAATAGTATATTTTTTGGTTCTGGCCTTCACCTGTCTTCAACATTTGTTCCAATCTGTGTAGAACAAGATCGTGAGTAAGGCGATAGATGTCTGCTCCGAAGCCCACCAGATAGACTCCCGCAATGTCAACATTCTCAGAGACCGAGCCGAGGCCTTCATCATGAACCAGGACTACGAGAAAGGCACATTGTATCTCATTATCTACACAACACGTTACAGATTTTACTTTCTACTTTACACCCTCATCAATTTTAATCACTGTAAACATGAGTCATACGTACCTTTTCATATCTCATCTCTCAGCGGTGGAGGACTACCAGGAGGCGAGGGAATTTGATGGAAAGAACACTGAGATCAGGGAAGGTCTGGAGCGGGCCCAGAAACTACTCAAAGTCTCACAGAGAGGGAGAGAGAAAGATTCTGGACATCAATAGGTATTTAAAACTATTCTGTGGTAGCATAACATTACACTTGGCCCCTATATGAATTGTTTTTTAGGGTTTGAACATTTAATAATTTGTATTTCATCCGATAATTCAAATTTCATTTTAAACCACGTGGCACATGTCAGGAAGGTAACGTTCATATCAACTCACATTTAGTTTTGTTGTTTCTCAGGAATGCCAACAAACAGGAAATCATCAAGGCCTACAGGAAGCTGGCCCAACAGTGGCACCCTGACAACTTCCAGTCAGAATACGACAAGTTGTTGGCAGAGAAGAGGTTTATCGACATCGCCTCGGCCAAAGAGGTC
>CAEFZP010005785.1:0-72324 GCA_903064625.1 Mallotus villosus | reverse complement strand
GACAGGAAGGGTGTTGCGTAAGAGCAGACAGGAAGATCCTATATCTGGACAGGAGAGTCACCAGATGCTGCATCGGTCTGGGTCACGCTGCAGGCCCTGCCGGGCGTCTGTCCACGCGGCTCGTCACGCGCTGGCGAGGGACCACCAGGGCGGTTCATGTAGAGCCATCAGCCCAGTATTCACCTCTGTCTGACCTCCTCTGCTCAGAGTGGAGTCCAGGGGATCAGAGCATTGGAATAGCACAGTACTCACATTGTAGGCAATTACATTTCATCTGCGGTACTTGGTAGAGACGGTGATCAGGTGTGTGTTGGCAGTGGGTGCTGAGGTACGGGTGTGGATGTGCTCAGTGTGTGTTTCCATGGTGGTAGTGTGTACTGGAGAGTCTCAGTGTGTTGTCTCTGGTTAGGGTTGTAATGTAGAGTCCTCCTCGTGTGTGCTCATGGTCGTGTGTACTGTAGAGTCCTCAGCAGTGTGGTGTCTCCATGGTAGTGGTGTACGTAGAGTCCTCAGTGTGTTGCTCTGGTGTGGTGTACTGTAGAGTCCTCAGTGTGTTGTCTCCATGTGGTAGTGTGTACTGTAGAGTCTCAGGTGTTGTCTCATGGTAGTGGCCGGCCGATCTGCTACATGACGGCTTGCCTGTGTCTTGCAGCGCTCGTGCATGTTGCGATCAGGGCGTCATGGTTACATGCTGTTGACAGTGACGTGCTGTGTCATGTGATACTGAACGGGTGTCCTCCCCCCTCTCCCCAGCACACACCATCTCCAGGCTGGAGTCCAGGGTCCGGGTCAGAGTCCAGTCTGCGACGTCACGGCTCACATGCTGTCCCTCACCTCAGCCACCAGCGATACTCCACACCTCCACACTCCTCTTCAAGTGTGAGACCCACCTACAGAGTGTGTGTGTGTGTGATGTGTGTGTACTCCACTCTTCAAGTGTGACCCGCCATCCAGACGAGAGTGGTGTGTGTGTGTGTACTCCACCTCCTTCAAGGTGTGACCCACCTTCACTGAGGCACCACTCAGTAAAGGTAGCCCACAGGATCAAACATGTTTAAGAAATTTCTCTGGCATTTCAATTATGATATATATTTTTTGCTGTATCGAAAACGTATCGAACCTTGACACCGCTTATCGCTTGAACCGAAGCGTGAAATTGGCAAGACTGTTTCTAGCTATTAACCTTATAACCAAACACTTGGCTGTGAAAGTCGAATGCACTTTTGAGTGTAAGTTCGGACCTTGTATTCGTGCAAGATGGTTGAGGGAAACCCTGCATCCAATGAACCTCTCACAAACTCCCCTCTCACCATCTATATCCTCTCTCGATCCCCTCTCCCCCTGTCTCTCTCTACACCCTCTCCCATGTCTCTCTCTACCTCCCTCTCCCCCTGTCTCTCTCTACCTCCTCTCACCCTGTCTCTCTCTACCTCTCTATCTCCCTCCTCCCTGTCTCTCTCTACCTCTCTCTCCCCCTGTCTCTCTCTCACCTCCCTCTCCCACCTGTCTCTCTATCCTCTCTTCCCTCTCCCCTCTCTCCCTCCTGGTCTCCCCGTTCTCTCTCCTCGCTCCTCTCCCCCTGTCTCTCTACCTCCCTCTCCTTTCCCTCCCTCTCCTTCTGTCTCGCTCTACCTCTCTCTCCCCTCTCTCCCTCCTGGTCTCCCTCTCTCTCTCTCCAGGGCCACAGTCTGAAGGAGAGGCTGTCTGAGATGGAGACGTTCCGGGACATTCTGTGCCGCCAGGTGGGACACGCTGCAGAAGGTGTTTGACGGCTGTGCGGACGTCTTGTCCAAGGACGAGCTGCACAGAGACAGGAGTAAGAGACCCAGCGGCCTGGGGAATGTGGAGCTCTCTCTCTGTCTCTCTCTCTCTCTCTCTCTCTCTCCCTCCTCGCCCTGTCTCTCTCTCTCTTCCTCCTCTCTCCCCCACCCTTCACCCACTCTGGCCGGGGCGTGGCAGCCCGGGGCGGGGGGATGGGCGGGGCGGGGCCAGCCCGGGAGACACACTGAGCATGTGTGGATCCTAGAGCTGGTCACCGGAGCCAAGAGGGAAACATTTGCAGGACCGTATGGAATGTGTTTCGTCTTCCCTACCAGATGAAGTCATTTCTCTGTCCATCCTCTTTCTCTCTCTCTCTCTTCTCTCTCTCTCTCTCTCTCTCTCTCTCTCTCTCTACTCTATCTCTCTCTCTGTCTCTCTGTCTCTCTGTCTCTCTCTCCCTTCTCCTCTCTGTCTCTGTGTCTCTTGGCTGCCTGAGCTTATGTGTATGGTAGACTTGTGCTTTGTCACAACACTAAGGGCCTGTGGATGACCACAGAGAATTCATCTTTTGTTGCCCATAACCCCCCTCCCCCTATCCTCCCCCTTTCTCTCCTCTCCTCCACCCCCTCCACCCTCCAGCGGATGAAGCTGGGTCATTGTTGTGGTGGGCAGCACAGTAGAAGTCTGTCAGCCTGCTAGCGTGCTGTGCAGTGCTGGGTTAGCTGTGTTCAACTGGCCTTCTAGGACTGGATCTCCATTCTGAGCCCCATAACTAACTCTCTCTCTCTTTCTCTCTCTCCCTACCGCTCCCTCTCTCCCTACCGCTCCCTACCTCTCTCTCTACTTCTCTCGCCCCTCTCTCTCTCTCTCTCTCCGTGTCTCAGTGGTGGAGGATGACGAGGACGACTTCCCCAGCACTCGGACGGACGGGGAGTTGGTGCACAACAACAACGGCAGCAAGGAGAAGCGTGAGTAGGGTTAGGGTTAGGGTAGACACGGTCAGGGGGAGGGGGTCGTAGGTCGGTCGTAGGTCGGTCGTAGACGACCCACTCGCTTAGCCTCTCCGCCGTGGTGTGATCCTCTCTCTAGTGCTCTATCTCTCTGGTCTCTCTCTATCGTCTCTCATCTCTCTCTCTGCTCTCTCTCTACGCCTCTCTCTCTCTCTCTCGCTATCTCTCTCTCTCTCTCACCCCCCCCAGTGTTCCAGTCCTCTCTGAGCCCCAGGGGCATCAACGGGATCGACTTCAAGGGCGAGGCGATCACCTTCAAGGCCACCACGGCGGGCATCCTGGCCACGCTGTCGCACTGCATCGACCTCATGGTGAAGAGAGAGGACAGCTGGCAGAAGAGGCTGGACAAGGTAGGCGCCGCTCACACACACACACACACACACACTCACACACACACACACTCTCACTCACACACTCACACACACACACACACTCACACTCCACACACTCACACACACACACACACTCACACACACAGTCACTCACACACCGTGTCGCGTGGAGGTGAAGGTGTCTAACGACTGTGTGTGTGTGTGTGTGTGTGTGTGTGTAGGAGATGGAGAAGAGGAGGAGGATAGAAGACGGCTATAAATCCGCCCTCACTGACCTGAAGAAGAAGTCTCACTTCGGAGGGCCGGACTACGAGGTGAGCAGGTCGTCTGAGCAGGTCGTCTGGAGCTCTGGTGTTCTCCCACGAGGACTCGTGTCCCACTAGGGAAGCTTTTGGTACCTCACAATTCGATTTGAATCGATTCTTGGGGTCACTAATCGATTTTAATCCCCCCAAAAATGTATATAAATGATTTTTTTACTATAAATATAATCCTGCATGTCTTCCCTCTCTATCACATCACATGTCCTGTCTCATCTCTAACAGTCTCGATAAAGACACAACCCCTCCCAAAACGATACCTTGAAGATGCAGACGCGCTGTGTTGAGAGTGTCTGTGTGTCGTCTCTCTACAGGAGGGCCCCAACAGCCTGATCAACGAGGACGAGTTCTTCGACGCCGTGGAAGCCGCCCTGGACAGACAAGACAAGATCGAAGAGCAGGTACCGGAACGTTCCGACCGCAGGCCTCCTGAAAGCACTCATACTGATACAGACATGTTACTGTTTCGATCTGTAAGAGAAAATAGCTACCAGATCCATATTACTGGTACTGCATGTTTTCATATCGGGAGAAAAGTTTGTGTTTGTTGGTGCCTTTAGGTAATGTTGTGTGTGTGTGTGTAGTCCCAGACAGACAAGTCCAGGATACAGAGGTCCAGTCCTGTCCCTACAGGAGACGTGTATTCCACCACAGGCTCTCACAGATACGCTGACAAGGTCAGTCTCCCCCTTCCTCCTCGAAACACTTTATCAACATCCTCTTCATCATCATCATCATCATCATCATCATCATCCTGTCTTAATGGATCTAGAGCCGTCTTCTTCTGTCGCCCCCTGTCTGGGTTTACATCCTGAACTATACTCTCTCTATGTCTCTCTCTCTCTCCTCTCTCTCTGTCTCTCTCTCTCTCCTCTCTCTCTCCCCTCTCTCCTGCTCACTTCACTTCGGTCTACTTCTGACATTTTTTCTCTTCTCTCCTGCTCTCCCTCGCCCCCCTCTCCTCTCCTCCCCCCGTAGACCCGCAGTCACTCCTCCCCTCCTCTGATAGTCACGGCCCCCCCCTCACGACGTCCACAGATTCAGCGCAGAGGTAACTCCCCACATATGGCACGACCCCTGTCCCCTCCGCCCCGTCCCTCTGCCTCCCCATCTGTGCCCCCTTGCATGAGCCCCAGGGGCGTACGTCAAGCCCTCTGTGACACTGCTGTACAGAGGGCAGTACAGACACTCTCCAGTCCTTCCTCTCCAGCCACAATGCTAGCTTTGAATGAAGGCATGAGGCTACTCCCTGTGCTACATCCACAGTAACCCACCCAGCACCCAGTACTGCTGCTAGTCCTCCCAGTAACCCAGCACCAGTACTGCCTGCTAGTCCTCCCAGTAACCCAGCACCAGTACTGCCTGCTAGTCCTCCCAGTAACCCAGCACCAGTACTGCCTCTGCTCAGCCTGGCATGAAGTGTGTGTGCCCCCTGCCCCCCCCTCTCACAGTAGACAGTAGGCTCACATCCAAGCCCTCCGGTCTTCAGTAATGCCTGGTCTTCTCCCTCCTCCCCTGTGTGTTTCCGTTACCACACCTCCTAACTCTCATCCCCACCAACCAACCACATCCACTCTACCGAATAAACGAAGTAATGTATATTAATACACGTTCGGTGTGTGTGTGTGTGCATACCTGTCTGATCTGGGCTTCACTTCCTGTTCCTGGTCCTCTGTGATAGGTGGAGGAGATGGTGCAGAACCACATGACCTACTCCCTGCAGGACATGGGTGGAGATGCCAACTGGCAGCTGGTGGTGGAGGAGGGAGAGATGAAGGTCAGCGCTGCCGTCCGGTCGGACGGGCCTAGTTAGGACCGCTCTGCTAGGACCCTTCAACCTGAATCACCTAGAGAGGAAGACCCCCGTTTTCACTGTTGTGGTTCTGTCTGTGTGTGTGTGTGTGTGTGTGTGGCAGGTGTACCGGAGGGAGGTGGAGGAGAACGGCATCGTGCTGGACCCCCTGAAGGCCACCCACTCTGTGAGGGGGGTGACGGGCCACGAGCTGTGCCACTACTTCTGGGACACGGAGTACCGCAACGACTGGGAGAGTGAGTCAGCTGCCCCGCCGTGAAGCACCGTGAAGCACGTCACCGTCACACCGCTGGGACGGGGGTTTGAACTTTCTCTCCTCTGTTTCAGCCACTATCGAGAACTTCAACGTGGTGGAGCCGCTGTCAGAGAGTGCTGTGATCGTCTATCAGACGCATAAGGTGTGAGAGTAGGGAATGATACACACACACTCTCACAGTCACACACACACTCACAGACACACGCTCACAGACACACTCACAGACACACGCTCACAGACACACTCACAGACACACGCTCACAGAGAGACACAGTCACATGCACACACCTTCATCTACTGTATCTTACTGTGATGTGTGTGTGTGTGTTGCAGAGGGTGTGGCCTGCGTCCCAGAGGGACGTCCTGTACCTGTCGGCCATGAGGAAGATCCTGGCCAACAACGAGAACGACCCCGACACCTGGCTGGTGTGCAACTTCTCTGTGGACCACGACAACGCCCAGGTGAGGAGCCCAGCCCGCCTATGCTCCAGTGCACCCAGCTCCCCTCTGCTCCAGTGCACCCTGCTGCCTTCAGATGTTCAGACACGTGGGACTGGGATACTGAACACCCTGCTGCCTTCAGACGCTGAACGAAGCTCAACGTTTGGTGTGATCTGAATCAGGTGTCAAGCTCACAGTTTTGACCCTGTGGTCCCACTCCTCCTCCCTCCTCCCTCCCTCCTCCTCCCTCCTCCTCCCCCCTCCTCCTCCTCCCTCCTCCTCCCCCCTCCAGCCCACCAACAGGTGTGTCCGTGCCAAAATCAACATCGCCATGATCTGCCAGACCCTGGTCAGCCCCCCGGAGGGAGACAAAGAGATCAGCCGAGACAACATCCTCTGTAAGATCACCTACGTAGCCAATGGTGAGTCCTCGTTCCCAGACAGCTGCAAGGCCTCTTCTGCAAGGAGACGGACACTAGGGGTGGGGGGGGAATGGATTCCCATTCGAATCGCGATTCAGTCTTCTAGCGATTCACATCGATTCACACATTTCCAAAGTCTTGGAAAAATCGTGAATCAATTTGTAATCGAATCGTGACCCCAAGAATCGATTTGAATCGAATCGTAAGGTACCTAAAGATTCCCACCCCTAGTTGACACTCGTGAACTGGAGGGTTGTTTGACGGGGCGTGTGACATCACATCCTGTCTCCTCCCTCAGTGAACCCTGGAGGCTGGGCCCCAGCCTCCGTCCTGCGGGCGGTGGCTAAGAGGGAGTACCCCAAGTTCCTGAAGCGCTTCACCTCCTACGTCCAGGAGAAGACCGCTGGAAAACCCATCCTCTTCTGAGGCGACAGGTGACGACAACAACTGGGCCCATTCAGTTATTACCCGTATGACAGTTGGCTCTGTAGACTAAGGATGTGGAGCTCTTTACCTCTTTAGTTTAACAACTTAACTCCTTTCTTCTTCTTCTACAGACTACCTGGCCTCGCCAGTGACTGGCCTGAGCACAACTCCTCCCCCTGGGCTCCAGCGCCCCCACTAGGCCCTATTGACACACTGCACCTCCGATCTCCCTGACAACAGACTGTTGATGACTTCTCTGCCTTTGCGGCCGCCGTCATTGTTCCTCACGCAAACTCCTAGGCTAGCCTTTCATCCTATCGTTTGCTTCGTTGATAGCTCCTGTTGCTAGCTCCAGTGCTAAACTTTAAGCTGGTTTCCCCCCTAGCGCTAATGATCATGCTAGCATCGATGCTAATTTGCGAGGGTAGCCAAATGTCAGCTCTATCGGGGGTTTTTTTTTGGGGTTCCTTACAAGAGATATATCAATGTAATATATAAATGTACGTATGTGTTATAAGATGTTTATAAGATGAAAGACACCTTCCTGGCTAGTAACAGACGGAACGGTGGCTATATTTTAGTCTTGCGATTAGTCTTCTTTTCTTTTTTTTAAGAAATAGGGTTCGTGCCCTTTTCTGTATTGATTTTGCTTTTGATAAATAATCACAGCTGTCTGTCACAGCTTATTCATGCTGCTAACATTTTGCTAATAGGACAAAGAAACAAGGTGACTCAATAGCTGGTGTGATTTTAGGTTGTAAATAAGTAACACAAGGAAGTCCTGAGGGTTGTCATAGTTACATGATCCCTATGATATAAGACTTTACCTTTTTGACGTCGTCTCTCTAGTGAAGTCACCACTCGTTGGTACTGATGGAGGGACGAGGCAAAACGTTTATTTTGTGTCCCCCCCACCCCCTTTCAAAAGTACAAAAATCCCCATATTTCTTCGTGTTGGGGGTGTACCTGTGTGTTGTTGCACATTTCTAAATGGGGTGATGGATGTTTTGATTTAGTGTATATTATGTATAGGACACCAGCCATTTCACTTTAGTTACACCTGGAGAAATCTCTGCAAACGCTTTTTATTGTGAC
This sequence comes from Mallotus villosus, assembly GCA_903064625.1. Classification (NCBI taxonomy): domain Eukaryota; kingdom Metazoa; phylum Chordata; class Actinopteri; order Osmeriformes; family Salangidae; genus Mallotus; species Mallotus villosus. The sequence goes on along the minus strand of CAEFZP010005785.1, from coordinate 64,448 downwards.
TGAATCAACCCTGTATGCCTTAGAGAGGAAACGCATTTCAGGGTGAGGTAGTATACCTATGAACTCCCTAGAGAGGTGCTTATAATGAGCTGCGTATGTATTATCATTGTCACGGCGACATTTTCCTTCTAGTCTTCATGGGTGAATATCTAGATTGATAGGGAGAGAAACTGGAGCCTTTCTATGATGTCTATAACTGGACGGCAGAGAGCTATCAGTCTCTTGTTAGTCACTTATGTGGAATGTTACAAATATTTGTACAAAACCAAGGGTTAGGTGTTATAATCGTCAAAATTCATTTCAAAATACGTTTTTATTCAGACTTTTGAATTCCCAATCAGTGGAGGCAGATTTTCTGATTTGACCGTTTTTAGCGTGACATATCCAGCCGACCACTACACGCACGCAATTCACATGGACTTTTTGGATTAACATTCAAAGGCACAAGCAATGTACGAGGTTACGTTTTCTATCGGAATGTTACGTCGCTTCAGATTCTCTTTCAAGCTTCTCTACCAGTGTAAACTCGTCACAGGCCATTAGACCCTATTAGCTAACCCTCCCAGAATTAGTCGGGCCGGGCCACAGGTAATTGATAATGCTGTAAAGTGGGAAGAGGTTTTAATCCCACCACTCAGCTAAATGGAGAGCGTCCTACTTGTGAAGCAGCTTCGACTGTGTTAAGAGTCCCCCTCCCCTGAGAATCTGGGTGACGGTTGCTTCTTTTGCACTGAATGTAACGGGGGAATGATTGTGTGGATAGAGAGAAAAAGTCACTCTAAAGCTGAGGATTCAACAGCAACCTGTACTGTGAAATGTGGCAATTCTTCAGACCTGTTTAGAAATAAATGACATTCTTATCCTTATGTTGTGTGGGTGTGACTTCGTCAGACACGGATACAAACAAACCAAACATAAACGGTCTTTACTGGAAACAGTACATTTGTATTTGTGTTTTGTAGCAAAATACACTCAGTGGGAACAGACAAGTTATTGGACTGATGGGTATTAGTTGTACAGTAGCGTTACTTTTAGAACAAGCTGAATCTTCTGAATTAATAAGGCCACTAGTGAGTGGTTTTGTGTTTAACCGATAGCAAACAAGCCTCAATAAGCCCACTGCAAATACCAATCTCTTTCACATTGAGCGTCCACTGCCTTCCCGTCAACGAACGCTAACGTCTAAAGAAGCAATGAAGGCGGTTTGTATGGCTTTTTAAGTTTCCAGTTTTCCCCATTCTCACAGTTGAGACAAACACACATGATTGCGCGTCTACTGTTGAAATGACCAGGAGTCTGTATTGATTGGTTCAGTCAAGCAGCTGCGCACAACCATCATTAAGCTCGTCAGTACACATGCACGCCCTGCTGAGGGGAGACAGTGAAACTACCGTTCCTGATACAAAAAACAACAATCACCTAATCAAACTGTATACGTTTAACACTTCCATTTAGAAATGCCTGGGGTTGCAGCTTCCCCGCATACGGCAACATTATCGACATTCGTAAAACAACTCCATTAAATAAAAACATTCAAAACACAAATTAATCGTTTCAACGCTAAAACGAAATGTCACTTTTCATGGTTGTCGTCTCAGTTATTTGGCAAGTGCAAACGGAGCAAGCACTCTGTGGGGAGGAGAGCGACATCGTGAAAGTGGGATTTCTGATCGTCTGCGTGTCGTATTCTCGCGGTATTTGGTACAACCCGCTGAACAGTAGATGTTGACTGGACTCGTCCTTGGACATGATTGTCTGAGCATCGCAGGAGTTGTGACTCAGACGCTGAGTATTCACAACAGGAGTTCCTCCTGCTGCGAAACTCGTGTCTGAAATCAACTTGTCATCTACCGACAAGAACCGTCATTCGTGGGTTTCCATTTAAACACAACTATCAAAAAAAAACTAAATGAAAAACAATCGTTCACCATCGGGGCCAACTCGACACCACACGGGTATCCGATCTGCAGTGCGTGTGTGTGACAGTCAGCAGGCTGTCAGAAATGTGCCTTTCAAAGCTTTAGGATGCATTTCTGCCCAGGCCCACAACTTCCTCTTCCTCCTGGGAGAGTGAGTCTTGTGGGCCTTTGAGCAGGGCCTGAGTCCTCTCTCTCACACTACAACTCCCAGAAGTCACAAGTCCTCTGTAGTCACGAGATGCTCTCCTCCGATTGGTTGATGCCTCGTGTGTGACATGCTGCCTTCTCAGAGTGTGACGGGCGCATTTCCGGCAAGTTCACCTTCGATCTGAAATACAAAGGGGTGGGAAAAACATTAGCTAGCCACCTCCACCAGCTACAGCTTGCATAGGGATTGACTACCACTTCATGTACACAACATAAAAAGATTTGTCAGATAAGACTTGGGCACGTACCGGTTGTGTGTGAGGTGGCTTTTGACCAGGTGACCGGCTGCCAGGGCAGCCATGAGGGACAGCTCTCCGGCCAGGACGGTGCCACACACCACCCTGGCCAGCTGCCGGGCGTTCTGACCCGGCTGGTCGGGGCTGGAGCCCTGGACGCCCAGGATCTGAAACACAACACGGGACCGGTCAGAGAGAGAGAGCAGGGGGGGCTGTCTTTTTGCTCGCACCACACTCGCTCGCTCTTTCTCCGTCATCCTCTCTTTCTGTCGCCCCTCAACCTCTCATTCCTCTCGCCTCTCTTCTCTCCCTTTCTCTATCACACCTCTCCCCCCTCTCTCTCACCCCCTCTCTCCCCCTCCCTCCCTCACCCACCTGCAGGCAGGCTTGTTGGGGCTCCAGGTTGGTGCCGCCCCCCACCGTGCCCAGCTCTATGGAGGGCATGGTGCAGCTGATGTGCAGGTCCTCTCCCCCGGGACCTGCAGCCTCCATGAGGGTGATGCAGTTGGAGCTGCCCACCGTCTGGGCCGGGTCCTGCACACGGAGAGAGAGAGAGGGAGAGCGAGAGACAATCAGTTGCTGGGTAGACTAGGGGTTAGGGGGTTAGGGGTTAGGGGTCAGGGTAGCGCACCTGCCCGCAGGCGATGTAGATGGCCGCCACGATGTTGGCGGCGTGGGCGTTGAAGCCCCCGATGCTGCCGGCCATGGCCGAGCCCACCAGGTTCTTGTTGAGGTTCAGCTCCACCAGCGCCGCCGTGCTGCTCTTCAGGACCTGGGAACCAGCAGAGGAGGAGACCCGGGGGAGAGCTTTAAAACACGGCCACAACACGGGTGCATCTCGACGGTCTGAGGCAACACACTTTCCCCGGTCCTCCCCTCTCTCCTAATTGACCACAGAAGGGGCGTACCTCTCGGACGACCTTGGCGGGGACGGTGGCCTCGCACACGGCAGACTTGCCCCGGCCCAGGATCCAGTTTATGGCGGCGGGCTTCTTGTCGGTGCAGTAGTTCCCGCTGACGGACAAACACCTGCAGGTCTGGGAACTGCTGCTGCAGGATAGATACAGCCTGCTCTGTACCCTGGAGAAGGGAGAGAGGGGGGGGAAGAAAGAGAAACGTAAGCGGCAGTTGTATCTTCGTAACTGAGTGCCCCTGTCACATGATCCCACCAGAGGTCACATGATCCCACCAGGGCCTTACCTTGGAGAGCATGTTCATGCCCATGGCGTCTCCTGTCTGCGACTGGAAACGGACGTACAGGTTCTTTCCAGCCAGGCCTATCTGCAGCTTATCCAGACGGGCAAACCTGAAACACACACACACACATCATCATCTTCTGTCGCAGAAACCCCCTCAGTGGTCCTGAGAGGACTGGAGGCCTCCTGAGAGGCAGGGCTGGGCGTGGCCTGTGGGGCGTGGCCTGTGGGGTGTGGCCTGTGGGGCGTGGCCTGACCTGCTGGTGTGGTCGAAGGCCTGCTTGATGGTGCTGAAGCCCTCTGGGGTCTCCAGCCAGGCCTTGACCTCGGCTGCCCGGCAGGCGGAGGGCAGCCGGACCACGGGGCCGCGGGTCATCCCGTCGCCTAGGATACGACTGCTGCAGCCTCCGCTCAGCTGGGGAGCACGGGAGGGTTAGGACACACACCTGAAAACACACACTCTCACAAACACACACAGACAGTCCTTCATACTCACAGCAACGGCTCGACATCCTCTGTTGGTGCTGGCCACCAGGCAGCCCTCTGTGGTCGCCATGGGAACGTGAAACTCCTTCCCGTCCAATAGGAGCGGACCGGCCACTCCCACCGGAACGGGCATGTAGCCAATGACGTTCTCGCAGCAGGTCCCCATCACCTGAGACACACGTCAGTCACATGGAGCATATCGGAGCACACGCAGGATGGAGGGAGGATGGAGGGAGGATGGAGGGAGGGAGGGAGGATGGAGGATGTGACACGCACCTTTGAAAAGTCGTAGCCCTTGTATGGCAGGCCCACCAGGGCGGAGGGGTCGGACAGCTTGGACGACAGCATCTCTCTTCGGATAGCCACGCCCCTCTCCGGCGTTTCCATGACGGCCTCCAGCTTATAGGTCGGGATGTTCCTGGAGGTCACCAGCAGCCTGACCTCTGTGTCGCTAAGGGAACGGGCGCCCCTCTGGGAGAGAAAGAGAGAGAGAGATGATCACGATCGTTCGACTTCTCACCGGTTTGCATCCATCGCCTTCACTGCCGCAAGCACAGCAATTTCAGAATGCTTTAGAGGTCTGTGGGGGACGGACATAGCTCAGGAGATAGAGAAGTAGAGATAGAGAAGTTTGAATTCATGGAATGTATCAAATTGTATCCTTGTTGTTCCTCCCTGTCCGCTGGACGCTCACCTCGGGGTCCGACAGGATGGCCAGGCATTCCTCCAGGGGGCGGGGGGAGGACGGGGGAGGTGCGGGGGGGGAGCGGGGCGAGGCGGCGGCGGCGGCGACGCGGGAGCCGGGAGAACAGGGTCCGTTCTGCTGGGGCGGCGGGACCACCAGACGAGGGCCCGTCGCCTCGCCTCTGGAGCCCCCCGAGGGAGGCTCCGACCCTGGGCTCGGAGCGGGGGAGACGGCTGTCCTCCGTGGGGCCTTGTGGGGGGCTGAGCGGAGGCTGCAGCAGTCCTCCACCAGACGCAGGGCAGGAGGGGGGCTGGCGATGGGGCTCTTCAGGGACAAGGGGGAGTCGGTCTCGGCCGGCTCGAAGAAGATGTATTTGACGGCCAGGAGGAGAGCCAACGCGAGGGTTATCACCTGCTCCAGATCCATACTGGAGAGAGAGAGAGAGAGAGAGAGAGGGGAGGGGAGGGGAGAGGGAGAGAGAGAGGGGGGGAGAGGGAGAGAGAGAGAGAGAGAGAGAGAGAGAGAGAGAGAGAGAGAGAGAGAGAGAGAGAGAGGGGAGGGGAGGGGAGGGGAGAGGGAGAGAGAGAGAGAGAGAGAGAAGGAAAGAGAGTTGTGTTACTGTTTCATGAGTGAAATAATTACGTCACGTACCAAGTCCAACAGTATAAAACCACTCATCGTGGTGTGCACTTTCAAGAGAATCCATGACATGGCAGTTTCCTCTGGGGGTTGCCCTGGTTACCTGAAGACAGACAGAGGAGGCCAGAGGCTCTGATTGGGTCCCAGCCTCTTGACCATCTGCCCCTCCGTGGTGCGGTTCTGGCCAGAGTTCTCCGCGGCCAGGTGACTGTGGGCGTGGACCAGGACCAAGCCCAGAGACTGTGAGGACAGGGAGAGCAGACAACTGAAACAGGGGCTCTTCCGGTAAGACCCTTTCTGATTGGCTTGTGTCCGGTAAGACCCTTTCTGATTGGCCCGTGTCCGGTAAGACCCTTTCTGATGGGCCTGGGTCAAATAAGACCCTGTCTGATTGGCCCGTGAGTGTGTGTGCCGCCTGACCCCTGGTGTTGAGGTAGTGTGCTCTTGCGGTTCTCACCATGATGATCTTGACCCTCTGGGTGACGGGGTTGGGCTTGTTGTCCTCCTCTTCAGCCAGCACGCGGGCAAAGTGGCTCAGCTGCCAGATCGGACGCCCCTCACGGCTCTCCCTGGATAACTGCACACACACACACACACACACACACACACACAAGGTAAAGAACAGGGAGTTTACACACACTATAAAAGGTTAAGGACAGGGAACTTGCACACACACACACACATAGGTGTTCCTTACCTCCAGGACCAGAGACACGCAGGCTGGGAAGAAGGTCATGAAGACAAAGTAGTTGGCCAGGACAGACATGCAGCCGAAGCAGCACATGATCTCCAGCTGGGGCACTCCTGGAGGGCGGAGACACAGTCACCCATCAGAACACAGTCACCCATCAGAACACAGTCACCCATCAGAACACAGTCACCCATCAGAACACAGTCACCCATCAGAACACAGTTACCCATCAGAACACAGTACTCATCAGAACACAGTCACCCATCAGAACACACACACCCCTCAGAACACAGTTACCCATCAGAACACACACCCCTCAGAACACACACACCCCTCAGAACACACACCCATCAGAACACAGTCACCCATCAGAACACACACCCCTCAGAACACAGTCACCCATCAGAACACAGTCACCCATCAGAACACAGTCACCCATCAGAACACACACCCCTCAGAACACACACCCATCAGAACACACACCCCTCAGAACACACACCCCTCAGAACACACACCCCTCAGAACACACACCCATCAGAACACAGTCACCCATCAGAACACACACCCCTAGCCTTCCCAGGGCCACACCGACAGGACAGAAGGCCAGGCTGAAGACCAACAACACACTGAGAAACACTCTGAACCCAAACGGAGCTGTTTGTACATAACTGACCTGACATGGTGCCTATGCCAATGACCAGACACTCCACCAGGGCGTCTAGGGTGAATGTGGGGCCCAGGATGGCCATGCCCTGGGAGATGTTCTCCCTCACCTCCTCCTGCAAGGACAAAACCACCAGGCCTACTTTAACACGGATGGCGTAGCTCAGCATTATCTGATTGCAGATTGAGAGGTCGCAGGTTTGCGTGAAAGTGTTTGCGAAATGAACTTCACGTTGTTATTATTAGTGTGAAGTATTACTGACAAAATTGTTAAGTTTGACACCATTTTTACCTGTACTCTAAGGCTTTTTAAAGACTGCCTTGGGTCTTTCAATTACCTGAGAGTTTGAGCTGAGGGCGAACTTGGCCAGGGCGCACGCCTTGGACAAGTCGATGAGCAAGAGAAAGAACGGGAGCGCTTCACTGAGGGAGAAAAACGGAGGTTGATTCAGAAACTGAGTCGGATTCTTGGTACTGTAAATACAGATAGTTTAGCTGTTAACTACCTATTGTAAAATGCTTACTTAAGGCCCGTCAACTCTTTCCCCAGGAAGTGGATTACCACCGTGCTGAAAACCAAGCTGGAAAACACCGTGAATAATCCCGCAATACCTGAGGCAAGAAACATTCAGATTACTTTCCAAAAGCACACCAGCGCTAAGCATCCATGTTGGATGGGAAACCGAAACCATCACACCCACCAAGTATGTATTTGGAGCCAAGCTGTCGAAGATTCTGGAACTGGATATAGATGTAAATGATGGCCATGCAGCGAGTGACTGTTAGAATGATGATGTCACTGCTCAGGATTCGCTGTAAAGCATAGAGACACACCACTCATTTGACATGTGTACTTTCAGACACAACCAACACATTCTGACGTTTATTCTATGTGTGTGCAAAGGCAGAATATATTCAACACTGGGGAAAAAGTACAGTAACAGTATATGGTCACTAGTGGAACCTGTAGATCAAAATAAATAAATCAGATAAATAAATCAGAGCTGCAGCAACCATGTTGAATGGTTTCGTTTTTACCCAACACTTGATTCAAGCCAAACAACGTAGACTCACCTCCTGAAGTTTTGGACACTCCTCGTTCCAGCTGCAGACCTGGTTGGTGGCTGCCAGGCTGTTCATGGACATAAGGCACACGGTGAGCACGACGGTGCCCACGATCACCTCCCATGGGTGTGACGCCACCACCAGGCCGTGCAGTCTGAACACACTAGTCAACATGGTTCCGGCGGCCACGAAAACCTGATGTTAGCCAGCCGTTTGAGGTCACTGACTCACCTAGAACGAAGAAAGAGGAAGGGTCAGCCTAGATCATGGGTAACGGTAGCTAGCCTAACCTCTTTATTGCTTTGCATTAGGGACACGTACGGATATGGACAGTACATGTTACAACTGGCAAGACTGCTGCTATGTCAGTCTAACTGGGCAAGCTGTCTCACAGCTGTCAGTCACACCCACTACCGTTAGCTAGCCGCTAGCTAGCCAACCTTTTTCGTGTCGTTCGCTAGCTAAATATCAAACTCACTGCCCGATCGTTCCTTTACTCTCGGAGAGATAAATGACAATGTATTTATATTTGAACTGGATAGCTGTCGGACTCGTTCACAAGGTTTCACAGCAATGAATGCAGCTGTTTGTAGCTAGCTAGCTAGCTAGCTAGCTAGTGCTAGTTAGCTTGCTATTGACTGTTCCTTTCCTGGTGACAGTCATGTTAAACAGGCTATGTGGCTGGCTAACGTCTGACACGTTCCTGTCAGTGTCTCTAGTACTACCCTCTAGTCTCACCAAGGTCAGATAAAGCTACCTTATCACTAAACATATCACGTACATGAAATCCATTAGTTCGCTTAGATATTAAGTTAATTGTTTACCTTCATTTGAACGTTCTTCCCCAAATTGTGACATCCACAAACTGATGTAATCATATTAGCTAGTAGCTACTTAAATGGTGACTACTTGTAAATGTTCATGTGTCATCATCGGCAAGGCGTGGCCAAGAACGTAACAGACTAGACTCCGTATATAAGTCTTTGACTAGACCACACAGTCAACAGAAGGACAATAGGACGTATTCGCTCAATAGAAAACGAGGGTCCTAGAACTGTGGTCCTGAAACTGCGGTCCTGTAACTGCAGCTCTCCGGCTCTCCGGGTTCTACGGCTTTGCAGGTTCATACTCTATTCGCTGACATCGGGAAACCACGCACAAGCTCGTCTGGATGTCAATCAAAATGCGTAATCGTATGGTTCTCGTTTAAAATTCCCGGTGCACGCCATGGGCGTACGTGTTACTTTTTGCCATTGTCAAGTGCCCAGAAGAGAAATCCCCGCTCAGCCGGCGTGCAACTGACTCATAAACAAATATATTATTCATATTAGGTCCCTGTGTGTAATCGAGCTTTTTCCTCAATGTACAGTTCTCTCGCACGCAACCAATAGGACACACATGAACCTCGTTCAGTAAAATTACATAACTTTTTGTCGAGGAAGACTGTCAACTAAACGTATTACTATTACTGTCATTCTGACCAGTGCTGTGTGTTTTTGCTTCCACACAAATCGCATATTATGTCATGGGTCTGGAACCAAGTCATAATTACATTATCGTAAACATATTTTGTATTATATGTAAAGCACTCATTCAAAAAGTTCCTCTAACCTACTAAATGGGTCTATATATCCTGTAATTTCATTTTCAATTGTAAACAAAGAGGGCTTTCATGTTTTATATACACACAATAGTAGCCAACAAAGTGATAAGTAGCTAATACAATTGTGCTATCAAGTAGATTAGATGCAGGGATTTTCCAAAGCATCTCTATTCAAACGTTATCCTAATCATAAAATGTGTTTTTCAGTCTGAAATGTTATCAAGATGTAGGTCATATACACAAATGTCATTTTAACATGTCTCCGCCGGGTCAAAATCGACAAACTCCGAGAGCACGTGCTGAAAGGCCTCAACCGTCTCCCCCAGACCAACGCCTCCACCAACATCCCCTCGCTGTCCACCCGCCCCCAGGACCTCCCCACCTCTCCGTCTCCCTACACCAACGGCTCACCCTCGCCCCTCTACACACAGGCCGCTCCACACCCACCTCACCCCTTCCCCGGCCTGGCTTCAACAGGTTACCCTTACATGACAGAGAATGTCATTTCAACTATTAGATTACATGGAATGTGGAACTCCAATAAAATGATCTGCCTGCCAACAAAGACATATTCTTAACAAGAATGCAATCAAATTGAGCTCTTTCATTCTCAGCTACATTTAATTAAATACAAAGTTCTTCTTTCCTAATCTTGTGCATGTACACCATGTAGACATGTAGTCCTAGGAAAGAGGATGTTATCCTCTAACACATGATAGAGTATGTACAAAGTAGTACCGAAATTCACATCCCAGTAAACATACTGTAGCATGAATTCCAACTGTCTGATTCCCACTCTCAAACTGTTTTAAATCTGGACTGTACTAGAATCCCTAGGAAAACACAATCCCAGGCGCAGGACTGTGAATGTGGGTGGCCTAATTATGGAGGGCAAGGGAGGTTGGCCTACTCAAATCCATTTGCAAGTTTAAGCATACTGTCCTAGCTGCACTGAAGGAGCTGTAAGCTGCTTTGTCCAGGAATAGGCCTCACAAAGGCTCCCCAGTCACACATGCATCAATGGGTGCCCATACCTCTTAAATACTGTGTAAGGGACCAACAGGACAAACCTAAAAGTGTTGATGTTAAGGAAACTGGTTTAAAATGGAGATGAGAGATTTGAGTCCTGTTTTAATTGGACTGCCATCCCGACTGATTCATGCGCTCCGCTAAATTGAACTAAGCTGTTCATCTTATCTTAAACTATTGTTTCTTTTTTATATGGTTTCAGGTGACCTCATTTTACACACATTAGTTGTAATACAGTATACATAGTGACGTAGAAAAACAAATGTTTTATGAATCTCCTTTTGAAGAAAAATGAGAAAAACATTGCTTGCTGTTGTCTGTTTTCCGAGATGACAAGAAACCGTTTATTTTGGTGCTCATAGATACCCAGTTGTTAATATTTAACCCGTATTATGTAAACTGTAATTCCTTGTTTATCTTCACCATTGTCTTCACCTACAGGTCAAAGTTTTCCAAGACAGGTGCAGTGTGAAATCTACTTTCTTTCTTATTTAAAGCACACGTACGTCTAGTAGGCTACCTTTGACAGGCATGGATATAGGATTTGGTGGTCTGTTGACAATGATGGAAAATACAATTTGAACCACTAGACCATATAATCTTTACATTCACCCCCCTGATTAAATAGTGGATGAAGAGAATAGTTAAATAGAGAATAGTAAAATAAATTCTGTCCATCTATCTACAAATAATGGGTCCTGATTTTTTTGTTGTCTGATGCGAGAGATTATTTACTTGAAAAATGCAAGTTTGAAAAATAACAAGTCGCTGCTCATTTTGTCCAATCACACAACTTGAGCGTAAGTACAACCGTTGACGTTAACATTTTGAAATCGTGTCATAAACCAATGACCAATGAATAAATGTTGATTGACAGGTGTCTTCATAACGTATAGCCAATTAACATACAAAGGGGAGGGTCCACCTTTAAACTTGCTATTTAAACGGGAATGCGTATTTTTTCAAAGATTTTGGCAGTTAACCGTTGCAAGTAACAGCGACAAGGCAGTCATTTAGACCGTTAAAGTTAGCTAAGTAGTCAACAGAAACGTTCTTTTCTTTCTCATTACTTATATTTTTGTCAACATCAAAATGGTAAGTCATAATGGGGAAGATTTGGAACACTTTGATAATATGAGCAAACGGTAGCTAAGATTAGCTAGCTAGAGCTAGCTAGTTTGCTAGAGCTAGCTACTGTATCAATTTATTGATTGGTTGCGTTCGCTCTCATTAAGTCAAAATACGTCAACTAAAAGCAAAAACGAATAAAATGCAAAAAGGTTAAGTCAACATGGTAATTAATGCACATTTCAGACTAAATACGCGTCTATTTTCATTCTTGTCCATCTAGCGCGAGTGCATTTCCATTCACGTCGGCCAGGCCGGAGTTCAGATCGGAAACGCTTGCTGGGAGCTCTACTGTTTGGAGCATGGTATCCAGCCAGATGGCAAAATGCCCAGCGACAAGACAATCGGTGGAGGAGATGATTCCTATAATACCTTTTTCAACGAAACCGGAGCGGGGAAACATGTACCCCGTACTGTATTTGTGGACCTCGAACCAACGGTTGTTGGTAAGGTCACACCGCCAACATATTCTAACAAAGCTAGCTAGCTACAATCAACCACGTTTACTAGCCAGGAAAGTGGTCTACCATGGATTTTTTAAATCGCCAACAGGCTCTACAGGTAGTATTTGGCCAATTTAGCTAAAGACGGTTAACATAAGGCGTCGAGTACTTGTTATTAATATCTTGATTTATTAACAGATGAGGTCCGCACGGGGACCTACAGACAGTTGTTCCACCCCGAGCAGCTGATCACAGGCAAGGAGGATGCCGCTAACAATTACGCGCGTGGCCACTACACCATCGGGAAAGAGATCGTTGATCTGGTGCTGGACCGAGTCCGCAAACTGGTAAGTAACGGTCTGATCAACGGATCGACATTGTGCTTGAATAAATCAAGTGCAGATTTGTCGTGTTATTTATTTGACTTCATTGCTGGTTTGTTTCTCCAGTCGGACCAGTGCACGGGGCTGCAGGGGTTTCTGATCTTCCACAGCTTTGGTGGAGGAACTGGATCCGGCTTTGCCTCTCTGCTGATGGAGCGCCTGTCTGTAGACTATGGCAAGAAAAGCAAGCTGGAGTTTGCCATTTACCCTGCTCCTCAGGTAAGATGGTAGTCTTGCATTTGTGTTGTATTTTCTTCAGCAATTCAATGTTTGTGGACACATTGTGATAATATGCGATTTAAGGTTTCCACAGCTGTTGTGGAGCCCTATAACTCGATCCTGACCACCCACACCACCCTGGAGCACTCTGACTGTTCCTTCTTGGTGGACAACGAGGCCATCTACGACATCTGCCGCCGCAATCTGGACATCGAGCGACCCACCTACACAAACCTGAATCGCCTGATTGGACAGATCGTCTCCTCCATCACCGCTTCGCTGCGTTTCGACGGGGCTCTGAACGTGGACCTGACCGAGTTCCAGACCAACCTGGTGCCCTACCCCCGCATCCACTTCCCTCTGGTGACCTACGCCCCGGTCATCTCTGCTGAGAAGGCCTACCACGAGATGCTGTCGGTGGCAGAAATCACCAACGCCTGCTTCGAGCCTGCCAACCAGATGGTGAAGTGCGACCCTCGTCACGGGAAGTACATGGCCTGCTGCATGCTGTACCGTGGCGACGTGGTGCCCAAGGACGTCAACGCTGCCATCGCCACCATCAAGACCAAACGCACCATCCAGTTTGTAGACTGGTGTCCCACCGGCTTCAAGGTAGGTTAAACACTTTCGACTGAGCTAGAACACACCTAGACACGCTTCAGATTGATAATATTCCTCATCTGTGGTCTGGTTTGCAGGTGGGCATCAACTACCAGCCCCCCACCGCGGTTCCTGGAGGAGACCTGGCCAAGGTGCAGAGGGCTGTGTGCATGCTGAGCAACACCACCGCCATCGCTGAGGCCTGGGCCAGGCTGGACCACAAGTTTCGACCTGATGTACGCCAAGCGGGCCTTTGTGCACTGGTACGTGGGAGAGGGCATGGAGGAGGGGGAGTTCTCTGAGGCCAGAGAGGATCTGGCGGCCCTGGAGAAGGACTACGAGGAAGTGGGAGTGGACTCTGTCGAGGGAGAGGCTGAGGAGGGAGAAGAGTACTAAACGAGGTTGATTTGATTTTAAAATGTCTTGGTTTTTACTAGCAGTTCAATAAAGTTGTTTTCATTCATGTCTCAGTGTTGTGGTTTTTGCAGGTTGTCTGCATTTCCTTTTGAATGTTGGCCTACTTTTACAGCAAGACAGTATTGCCACGTCTACACACGTGGAACAGGAACTGCACATCAGTGTTTTAAGAAAATAATTTTATTGGTTAGGATAGAAAGACAGGGTGTCAAGTCATGACAATGCTATAATATGGCAATAGTACCTAGAGTTGTACTGGACGAAATTACCAGAAGTAGGCTATGTACCTTTTCTTTTTTTCCTAGAGATTTCTTAAATCTTAACTTTCAAATCGGTCTATATAGACCCCTTATCAGTCTACGTCACACAGCGTCACTCCGCGCTCTACTGCGCGTGTCCGTTGCAGAAAGAGACAAGAGCGACACTACATAGCCACAATCATGTCGTGTTGTGTAGTGTGATGCACAAACCGTTTTAATAAGCTTAACAAAACGAGGAAGTTTTACAGGATACCATCAACTCGCACCCCATTTAAGGCAAACAGGAGACGTCTTTGGATACAAGCTATCAGAAGAAGCGATTGGAACGAACAGATTATTCAAAATGCCTCAATCTGCAGCGATCACTTCATATCAGGTAAGCCTTAGCTCACAAGCTAATCAGTACAGTTGGTTTTATAATGAACACACTTACTGAGTCCTACATACATATAACAATGTTAATAATGAACGATTGTAAACAATAGAGTAATCGTTCAAATTGGAGTAGAACTAGCTTGAAAGCTAATGTAACAGTAACTTGATTGTGTTGCTAAATTGCGTTGCTAAACAGTTAGCACGGTTTCTAACTGATGTAGGCCAATTACATCTAGCCAACCATGAGGTGTTACCATTTGTACAGGAGAGGCATCTGAAGACTTCAACAGCCCTGCATTTGTCCCGTCAATCTTCCCCTACTCAACCCAGTCTGGCAAAGACGGCGAAACAAAATTGGAGCGGTAAATATGATCCATGTGATTTGTTGTTGACTGATCAACAAGCATGACTCGACTTAGTATGATTGGGAGTGCAAAGATAACTGTTGAGTGATTTAATATAACTATATTTGTTAAGGGTTAAAGGGCCAAGGGTTATAAAGGTTACCTGTCAGGCCATATAGCTTCTGTTATGTCTACATTATCTCAAAGCTGATTGAGACATGATATGGGATTTGTACACTTAAGGATGAAATAAACTTGTGTTTAACTGCTTTCTTTGTACTATATGATCTCTCTCTTCTGTGTGTTACAGATATAAGAGGAAAAAACAGGGAAAAAAACAAAAAAACAAAGGGATGAACCCTCCTGCAGAAGTCCAGACAATGGACTTCAGTCCACACCCACTTCCCTCTCTCCAACTGATTGTGAAATGGAGCCTGGTGCTGATCTTTGTACTGGTAAGAACCCTTAAGACTAACCCGACCAAGACTGTCTGTGAACCTGTTTGGATTTTTAAAAGGGAAATAACCTCTGTTTTCTATATTTGTTGTGAAGAAGTATTTAATCATGGCACAATATGAATGATCACCCAGATACATTTGTAGTAAATTTGCTAGATATGAAAAATAGGATGGTGACATTTCTATTTGTCTAATTTATTTTTCAGAAGCTATGGTCCCGAAGGTTGTCCATGATGACCTGAAACAGAAATACAGCCAACTTCATACCGAGTGTGACAACCTGCGTGTAGACATCAACAAACTGAAAGCAGAAAATGAACAGTTAAAAGCAACAGTTAGGAGTACACAGTTCTCCTTTGCTTCTATCAAGTGTAAAGCAGCACAGTTTCTGTTTTTCACAGGCTTGACCAGTGCCCTCTTTAGTTGGACCCTACAGCTAGTTAAAGACAGTGTAGAGGTTGTGCGTGGCTCTCTGACCCTGGAGGACCATCTATTGGCCGTCCTCCTGAAACTCCGATTATGGCTCACCAATAAGGATATTGCATTCAGATTTAAAGTTAGCGAATGTGACATCTCAAACATTTTGAGAAGTTGGCTCCCTGTTTTAGCTCAGTCTTTGTAATTAATTTTCTTTGTCAAGAACAAAATTAAAATAATCTTTCCTACACATGTGGTTCTATATAATATTAACTTGTGTATAAGGTAATAACAGATGCAAATACATGGAAAATAACAAACATTTACAGTAAATACAGTATAATGGCTAACGTTTTTTTTTCTTTTAGGCCTACATCTAAACTTAGTAAGGTGCAAGTTTCACAATATAAACACAACGGCTAGATGGGCATGATGGCACATTTGCTGTTCGGGCTATTCAACATTTCAAAGGCAAATACTCTTATGACTATACACTTACAAACCCTCTTTAGTGCACTAAGATATGTCCACATATGTCCTGAACATGATTGTCTGTGACATAACTGTAGGCATCCAGTGTCGTGTGGGACATCAGTCTCTCTCGGGAATAGAGATGTGTGTCTCGATCAGGTATGAATGGATGTCCGGACACGGAAGTCGTCGGGGCCATTTCTTCTCATCATTTATCTACTCAACTGCCGGCAACGCGTATGGGTCATTATGACGTATCTCGTCGAATAGAATCATAGACCTATATGTGAATAGGATACGCTGGTGCACTTCAATTTAAAAATACATTCATGTCAGCATACTGCAGTACAAAACGAACATATAAACAATCATTTACCTATTGCAAAGATAAATATTCTAAGCAAGTGACCTCCGTGACCTTATTTTTTTTGACTAACATTTTTAAAGGGCATGCAACTGTTTTTATACCAGATAACAGGAGCTCTTAACAAGTCACATTTATTGCAAACACCATCAACCCAATTTGACACAAAAAACTATTCAGCATTTCTGTTAATAGGCCTACATTTTTTCAGTAGGCTATACATAGTATCACCAGAAGAGGGCAGTATTTGTCAATGTATGGTTGCGTTACACGTCATATGAGTTGGCTAATGTTTCAAACCTAGTCGTCAAGGAAACAAATAAACAGCCTACTCCCATGCCTAGGTTGTGAAATATCTATTCTGCTGTCGCTGTCTCAATATTTGGTATTGTGTAGTTTACTGATAACAGCTCAAAGACATGTTCACATGTTTCACACAAGTAAACACTAGGCAACATTTGAACATAGACCAGTGCTTTTCTCTTTGATCTTTCTTTCTTACAAGAAGGCTGATGGACTAGAAGAAAAGCCTTTTGAACGTTTGAAAAACTCCCTTGAAACCTTTGGAGGAGCAGAACACAGGCTGTTTAGCCTTTTTAGCCTGTGTAAATTGAAGGACTGAAATTCTTTGTGTCTATTCCAATAAGTAATGATGGTATCCTATGACACAAGTCTGTGTTCTAGAAAGAGTGGTCTGGAGTCGCAGAGGTCTGATAAGCTTTAATGCATCAGTTGGAAATCAAGTACAGAGCTCTGGGGTTGTCTACGTTTCCCTACCCGCAACAGTGTTCGGGCTGGTTCACGAAGTCCAACTGGCTATCTGTCCCTGCCCCAGGATATATTATACAAGTGCAGCAATACAGAATAATACAAGGAGGGTTGAGCTTTCTCATGCGTCAGGGAGTTGTTCTTGCTGGTGCATCCCACGCTCGAGTGCCATATCTCAGCCCAGCTTCAAGGTTGCTCCTAAAATGAAGAGATTAAGACACCAAATACAGCCTGTTCCCCCCCACCCTGAGGGAGACACAAGCCTAAGCAAACTTCTAAGTTCATAAAACATAACTTTAATAAGCACAATATATTCTTTAAGACATGCATCCTTTATAAAGTAGTACGAACATCGTTCCTGTTGCCATATCCACCGGTGCACAGTGCCCGTGATGCATTGGGTGGTTAAGATGCCACACATACTGATAACTTGAACTAGCCTATAGATAATGAATGCCCTTGATAGAATTGGTGGCACACAGAAGTCTGGAATCATAGAAGTTGCAGTGCCTGTGATGCAGCTGGTGATGACAGTTCATGTATTGTGCTGTAATGTATTGTACATTCTTTAAAATGCATACATGTAAATGTATTACAGGCTATACAGGTAGGCTACTGAAACTACACTGCCCTTTGCCTGACCTTAGATCCTTAATCATCTGCTGTAGGTTTCTATGCACTTTTTCCCCCGATGGAGCCAAATGTAGCCTACACAATTTACCTAACGCGTTGCACAATTATAGCCTACAGGGGCCTAGTGTAAACAGATCTTCTCTCAACAAGTGTATGATTATTGTGATACCCGATTATCTGCATGAATCTAACACGTTTTCACACCCCTTTGTTCCAACTGGTTTAACTTGAAAATGAACTCAAGTCTTAAGTCAATTCAAGTTTTGTCAGCGTACAGTAATGCGTACATGCTCGTCTTTGTTATTGTTGAAAAGAATAGAGCGTGGCCATGCTAAGAGCATAATGAATAGAACAGCTATGCTGTTTTTATGACGTTCCGCTAAATTCTTCCCGTCAGAATGTATGCAGAGTAGGAGGAGTGCATTTAGGCTATAAAAATGTCCTGGTGGGGACATTTATACTGGACTCCTATTGTGGCAGTTGTTGTTAAACTACAGTATTATTAATCATTGTTCCAAACCTGCATATTTCCCTTGCTGAGACAAACACTAGGCTAGTTTTGGCTTCCTGAGTTTTCATAATTCCAATTCATGAGAGATAGGCATTGATTTCTACATTGCAGTTTGAATGGACAGTTTAAAGTGTTCCAGCGGCCGATACTACAATGCTTAGTGTTTTTAGAGTAGCCATGGGGGGTCTTTCTGATTGTCCTAGTCGATTGATAATAGTCAATTAAGGTAGGCCTATAGTTGTAGCCTACAGCGAAAATGTCATTATAGGCTACAATATATTCCGACTATGAATCCAATATTCCAATGTTCTCTGCTCTGAAAAAAAAGGTTTCGGTTATTTTAAAAGAAAAACAAATACGATCCTAACCAATGTTGGGTTTAAGGTTAAACCGCGTCATGAAGTTCCTCCCTTCAACGGCCACTCCTCCCTTCAAATGCTTCGTGCGCCACTGAAGAAGTTCCTGTTCATCAGTCGTGCTTACCGTAACAACTTTCACACCTACTGGGAGCAACTTTCTTGGCAATGATAATGCGGAAGATGCGTTCGTAATCCAAAGATTTTTGACAATGAAAGAAACAGAAAAACTCATAGACCCTGCACATGAAAAATGTAAGTGGCAAGTTAAATGCTTAAAATGAAGAGAAACCGAGCTTCTTTAGATTATGCATAATGATTTGTAAACTTCTACAAATGTTTTACAGTTTTACATATATATTTTTATTGCAGCCATTTTTTATCAAACACGTTATGGTTTAATTTCAAACACATTATTTAATGATGATTTTAATGTTTAAAAAGTTAGGCTATAAATACAAATTAATTTCAAACTTTTCAATTCAGTAAATTAGCTGTGGCCCCAACATCGTGGGGCCCGTTATTGTTATAGAAAATGTGACACTTTGGTCACTGATATGACATCATTTTCATTCAAATTAATTTCCAGTTACCTGCATCTTTACATAACTTTAGAAAACGGATTTGACAAACCTGAATGACAAGACTCCTGCTGTGATGTAAGAAGAATAAAACAATTCAAGGAATTATTGAGGAAATACACCCTGAGGTGATTATTTTTGACAGTGAAAGCAGTTAGTGAAGAATCTAGTTCTCTAAAGAATGTGAACAAGTTTTTATTTTTTATTTCCCTCAGAATGAGATGCACCTTTTTGAAAAGACTGAGCAGAAGTTTTTCTTCTGGATGGATGCTGGCTGTGTGTGCCCTGCTGTTGGTGTGTTTAATGGTTTCTCTCAGATTTTCTAAAGAACCTTCTGAACTCACCGCAACAGTCGACGACATCCAGACATACCACAAATACGACATAGATTGCTCCGCCATCTACGATCTCGACCCCGTGGAAGTGGGCAAGTCTCTGGTCATCAGGAAGAACGCCGTGGCGGACAAGGACGCCACTCTGGTCAACATCACCTCCAACTGTCAACGCTACCTCAAGTCCAGGGGATATGGCGCCATCCCCGTGTCGGAGGAGGAAAGGCATTTCCCTCTGGCGTATTCCATGGTGGTGCACAAGTCTGCCTGGATGGTTGAGAGAATCCTCCGATCCGTGTACTCCCCTAACAACCTCTACTGTATCCACTACGACCAGAAGTCCTCGGCGGAGTTCAAGTCTGCTATGGAGGGCCTGTCTCGCTGCCTGCCCAACGTCTTCATCGCCTCCAAGCTGGAGAACGTCGTCTACGCCAGCATCACTCGGCTGAAGGCCGACCTCAACTGCCTGTTTGACCTGCTGAGGTCGGAGGTCAAGTGGAGGTACGTCATCAACCTGTGTGGGCAGGACTTCCCTCTCAGGGCCAATGGGGAGCTTGTGTCAGAGCTGAGGGCCCTGCGAGGCTCCAACATGCTGGAGTCCTCCCGCCCCCCTTATTACAAGACCCAGAGGTACGCCTTCCAGTACAAGCTGGTAGACGCTAACTTCGAGTACCACAAGATTCCCATTCAAACGGACGTAGCCAAAGCCCCGCCGCCGCACAACATCGAGATGTTCATCGGCAGCGCTTACTTCACGCTCTCGCGGGAGTTTCGTCAACTACGTGATCAACTCGCCGCACGCCAAGGACTTTCTCAAATGGTCGGAGGACACCTTCTCCCCTGACGAACACTTCTGGGCCACTCTGGCACGCGTACCCGGGGTACCGGGAGAACTGCCCAGGTCCCAGCCCGACGTGTCGGACCTGATGAGCAGGACGAGGCTAGTGAAGTGGTACTACCTAGAGGGGGCTCTGTACCCCGAGTGCACTGGCAGCCACGTCCGCGCCGTGTGTATTTACGGGGCGGGGGAAATACGCTGGCTGCTTGAAAACGGTCACTGGTTCGCCAACAAGTTCGATCCCATGGTGGACCCTGTGCTCATTCAGTGCCTGGAAGAGAAACTGCAAGAAAGACAGAGACGTCTGGTGACTAACTAACTGAGTCTAAGTTAAGACGACTCCAGAATCCCAGAATCCGAATGAAGGCCTAGTAAGACCTGATGCAGTTATGAACTCTTCCCAGGCCTGACCTTTATGTAACAGCGCTATCTTCTATGAAGAAAAACAGCAGGAAATAGTGGGTGGCGATGCAAATACTCTGAAGAATCCAGGGAAGTTAGAGAGTAAGTTACAAACATGATTTACCTGAATATCAGGAGGTCAACATTACCTTTACATGATCTCTGTCTAGCTTATGGCTCTCTTTTCTTTCTATTATAAACAGTAAATTAAATCAAATTTGAAAGCAGGTGTGCATAAAAGACGTTGGTTTTGACAGTAAGTAATGAAGTAGTTGTATATTTCCCTGCTACGCCTTATTCAAACAAATGGGTCATTATTAAAAGCCTGATAACGACTCATTCATTTGAATCAGGTGTGTTGGAGCAGGGAAACAAGTCAAACATGCAGGACAGGGGGGCCGAAGACCAAGATGGAGAATCATTGCCTCATAGGATTGTGCACAATATACAGCATGTGACTTTGCAATAGTTTATTTATGTCAGCCATAAAACATAGAGGGACAATGTCTTTTGCCACATTTGCCACCACACAACAGCTGGACTTAACTGTGTCTGCTTTATTTATAAGGAGGTGAGGATATATTATGGTGTGGAGAGATAAAACAGTCCGTTTGATTACAGTGTTGATGGGGAACCCACTTGTGTAGCAGATTAAGACATGTTCGTAGGTAGGCTACCTAGCGAAAGGTAACCTCAACTTTCCTAGACTTAACTACGGTAATGCTGAAGGCTCGCTCGCTGATATCGCGTGTGCAGACGTTGTTACTGTGTGTGTGTATGTGAGAGACGCGTGAGTGACAGAGATACGGAGGGAGAGCAGGGAACGGAAATGCAGTTAAATACGAATACGCTGCTTGTTTTAGATAGCGTTAAAAATATATTTTTATAACGAAACGCAATATGTGGCGCACCGCCACAAATAAGTCTATGTGTGGGAAACACCGTGGTTATCAAACTGTCACATGACAAAAGTTAAACCTGTTCCTGTCAAAAGTTCTCCCTCACATTTTTAAATCTCCATTAGTGACAGTTCAAGAAAATACCAACATGGAACTAACTAACGATGTTATGTTGAAAATCAGGAACTGCAGGAAAGCTGTGGTTAAATATGCAGACTAGGTGTGTTTCTCTTTGACCCTTTATGTGTGAGTATAAGGACCGGTTATGTATAGAGACAACCAGCTCTTTGTAGACCTTTAGCCCTATGAACTTTTCAGTCTTATCTATAAATATAAATATGTGTTCTCTGATGATTCTGATATCCCCATTCAATAAACACAATAGCAAATTCTGTGGAATGTAGCATTGACAAAACACGTGTGAATTCTTAAGTGTGGGCTATTTACCCTGCAAATACATGTTTGTATTGAAAACACTGCATTTAAAACACCTCCATAGCATACAAACCGTGTCCCTTTTATGTATGTACATAGGTGCATGGTAATAGAACTTCAAACATATACATTGACACATGAACACACACAATCACAGAACCAGCTTGTGCTGTAGCTGCATGATGTCACGTTTTCGTTGCAATTTGACGGCTCTCACACCCCATTGTGTAACTTACTGTCATATGTTGATAAGTAAGGGTCAAGACGTGGTCTGATTGGTTGTCCTTGTGTATAAAAGGAATGGTGAAGCATTGTTCTGTGGATTCTTGATATCATGAGATCTTCTCCTCAGCTCTGGCTTGTCCACTCATTCTCCTTGCTAACCTCTTGCTGTCTGATTTACAATAGTCATGGTAACGTAGGTAAGAGTTAACCTTTATTTTGTAACATTTCATTTATTAGCAATCTTATTAAATGTATATTTCAGTTGACCTCACTTTGACTATTCTTGCTCTGATTTAACCCATTGAGTCAAATAACTATAATTCCATTGGTATTGGCATTATTAAATTTATCCTCCAAGAAAAACAGCAGATCGTCCAAGAATTAAAAGCCGTACTGCAAGTTCAACAGAATAGGCCCTATGTTCACAAAAGCTACAACTAAAACACTATGCTTTTACATCGTTACTGACGTTACATCGTTGTTACAACTGGCCCTTTGAAGGCAACCATAATGCTGATGTGACCCGTTTTTATATTTGTCAAATGAACCAACTTCCTCACAGGCCTACATGCGAAACTGGGTGAGGTGAAGCAGAAGTAGCTTGTGGTGGAAAATATTTGAACGCCAACGAACTTTCAAAAGGTTAGGCTGATACTGTTGTGTATTAACTGGGACTTGTTCAGTTTCACATGCCCTCATTCAAAATGTCTGCTTTGCATGTTGCATCTCTCTGGAAATCTGGAAATGTGTTTCCATAGAACGACAGATCCTGTAGGCTACACGTTTTATTATCTTGTGAGTGCCACCATTTTTTAAGCACTCGACTCCAATACATACAAAACCTGATTGTAACCTCTAGCAGTAGCACCCCATACTCGATGAAGTAGTATTATCAGACATGGAGGTGATGCGTGTCACGTGGTCTGCCAATGAAATCCAGATGAGTGGCCCAGGCCCAGGCGCTGGCACCCCGAACCCGCCAACCGCCGAGCGCTCTTCACCTTGTCCGCTAACACACAGGGGTGTTTGTTGGCACTTGGGTATCACATTCGGGGTGTTATTAAGTCTGGGCCTCTGCCTGTCCTCTCTGCCGCTGTAAGCGGTTTAAGTAATGAAGAACTGAATACTCCTGACTGATGGATGAGACAGCCAAGAGAGATTACGGTTGCAGTTAATTATTCATTTCAGAGAGATGGCGAGCGAACGTGTGTGTTGTGGCTGTTTGAGCGGTAGTATTCGTGGATGTGGGTGCAGTTAATCTATGATTTAGTGGGGGTGATATCTACACTGGTGTGTGTCAATACGCATGGCCTGTCTTATTATCCAATTGCATTATCCTCGAGTGTCAAGAAAAATACAATTAAATCCGTAAACTGTTGTTTTGTTTATTTGCCTGATTTTATTCACAACATCATTAGAAATAATATGTTTATACTGTTAGATACCTAAATATGACTATAATAGGGTGTCATTGAATTTACAGACGCCCCCTTCTTTATAAATAGGCTATCTGAGCTAATTATTCAGCAATGACTGTAAAAGAGGGACATCTGGTGGTATGAAGAAAGAACTGCACCTCTACAGAAACAGGTGCCAAACAGGCTCAGACTACCACGGACCGATTTCTGGATTAAACGGACATATTTAAGATTGATTTGAAAGTTATGGATTTGAAATGCACTTGAAAACCTTTTCAATTATAAAATATTAAAAAAAATATTTAACTGAAAATTGCAAGCTGATTTTGAAATTGTATTTCACATATTAACATTAAATTAAACAGTTTTGATAAGGTCTGATCATGTGAACTGGTAGCCTACTGCTGGGATAAATGTACTTAGACTATATTTAGCCCATCCTTGGGAAAAACTTGTGACCTAGCCGGCTAGCCTACTATGTCTGTACGAAACATTTCAGTAATAACTCTCATCAATAAGAAATTATGAGTAAATTACAGGTTAAACACAGGTGTCAAAAATTATAATTGTTCAAATAAGCAATAATGTAAACTCATTACAAACTACGTCAAACTCTTGCAAGCGTCCCGTTTCAACACCTGTGACCTGATGGATTAACGTCCTATCGCAGAAAATATTATATATACATTTATTTTAAGCACAAACGTCAGCACAAGAATAAAGCTAGAACTATGCAGCATAACGGTTTTATCTAGCCTACAATAAATACCACTGAATTGTATAGGCCACCATGTACATTTCTAGGAAAATTTCTATCGTATAGGATACTGTATTTTCCATGAAAAACAACACGCACACAATAAAAGGTGTGCAGATTGTCACGAAACCTTTGTAACGTGATTAAGCATAATTCTCTGTCCCAGCACAGCAGCCATTCGGCAACGTATAGAGCGCGCATCGTCACAGGGAGCGTGCGTCGTGTCGCAGACTAGACTGCATTTTAATATCACGGTACCTTTATCCACGGCGCTTGCTCGGTTTTGTATGGTTCAATAAACAAAACGGAGTTTCGCTTAAGAAGGAAAGACTACCTCCGTGACTGTAGAGAGGTACGTTGTTTTCTTAACCGAGTCTGATGTTTTAAATTGTTGTTGTGAGAATGGTGGAGGACTCGGAATGTGCACGGGCCCTCTCGGTTTTAAGGCAGAACTATAGATTTTAACTAATAATTATGTCTTAATAACCCGTCATTATGCTGGACATGCACGTGTAGTTTGTGACAATGGGAACTATAGAAAACAGGCGTAGTTTATTTTAATTGTCTCGTGTTTGTCACCTCACGGCCTGTGCGTTTGAATCAAGCGATCTGGGGATTAGAATGTTTTGGATCGGGTAAGATGGGTGTTATGACAAAATGTAGCAGTTTTCATATCATATGTGAATCAAATAAAACAAATGGCCAACTGGTTTCTGTGTTAAAATAGTTCGCATGGACTTTACATTAACTTTTGCTCGCCTGCAACCCGTACCTTTTAATGCAACTGCCCCGCCCCTTTACATATCTATTATAAGAGCCTACATATATTCCTGCGTAGGTGAAAAAGTTTTCCTAAATTGTTCCTGGAAACTGGACTGGAATTTGCCTATAAAACAAATGTGTAGCGAACATATTCAATTCATTTACTTACAGACTATCCCACCGTTGAAGAATTGTTGATCAAATTGAGTGCCCTTGCATGCCCCCGTAGGGTTTCTCTCTCTCTCAAAAACACGTCTACCCCCTTGTTTTCGGCAGTTCCTTCTTTGTTCACATCAAGATCTTGACTTACAAAGACGTTGAATAGTATTCAAGGATGTCTGTTAGTTATGGAACGTTCTGGATCGTTTTATGTTTTCTTTTGCCATTTGATAAAAAACCTTGACGGTTTTCATCACTGTCACGGTTTATTTGAATTCATGTGTTGAATGTCCTTCCTAACAGTTGCGTGATAATCTTAAACCTAGCCAATGTAACCCAACTATGATCATCCTAACAACCGTTCACAGAGACTAAGTGCTCTTAAATTTGACTTAAGACATGCAACCCTCAGACTAGTTGGGGTCTGTATGACCTGTCGCAAGAACCAGTCAACTCCTCCTCAACGGTGTGAGGAATCTACTGTCCTCCATGTTGGGTCAGAACTACAAAGTTCTACACTGACCGGACCTTTCTACAGGCCACAGATCACGCCAGCTACTTGGGCCGCAAACAAAGAAGAAGCTATATATTAAAAAAACAATATTCCATTTATTCGGTTGCAAAAAGGCTGTGGGAATCTGCGCAGCCACAAACGTAGGCTACAGTGGGATGCTACTCTAGCTAGTTAAATGCTGGTGGGTGAGAGTGTTTCCTACTGCATGTCTATAAGTCTAGCAGGGATGTTCGAGGGAGTGCAGTTAGCCCTAAATGTGCCCGATCTTCTGCCTGACTGCTAACGCTCTCTGACAGGATGTTGTGTTTGGGTGTGTGCGAGAGAACGAGGGAGAGAGACAGGATCGGGGGGGGCACGCTGGGGCAACCGAAGGGTAGGCAGAGGCCTGTTGGAATCATACCTGCTTCACTCTGTCAGGATATATGCTCATATTCTCTCTCTCCACACACACACGATGTAACTGTACTCAATCCAACTGTTGATTTTGTAGGTTCAAGAAAACAAAGGGTAAGATTACATTTTAGATGAATTCATTGGTATATATGTTTAATATGAGTGTGCGTCTATGGGCGTGAGTCTCTCTCTGGCCAGGAAGGGGGGGTCTTTGCATAGGGGGAGGCATGGGGTCCGGGGTTAAAGGAGGAATGTGGCTCTCTCCATCCAAAATAAGGGGTACATTACCCTCTGTGTGTGGTGTGTGTGCACGTATTGTAAGAATGTTTGGAAAAACACAGCCGAGGCAGAGTGTTTGTGTGTGTTCTGGCCGTCAGTGTGACAGTGGAGATATGCGAGAACATGTCCAGCAGCTAGCTCGGAGCGTTTGTGTCCCAGCAGTCGGTTTACCGACTCCTGCTATTTTGCTTTTGTGTATGTGAGGGGTGTCTATCCACAAAAGCAATGAAAGGTCGGTAACAGGGGCCCCTTTGTGGGTGAGCACGTGTGTGTGTATATGTGTGTGTGTGTGTGTGAGCATGTGTGTGTATATGTGTGAGCACGTGTGTGTGTGTGTGTGTATATGTGTGTGTGGTGCAATAGAACTGCATCTGTTCTGTGACATCACACAGCACGAGAGAGGCCCTCGCTGGGTGACCTGCTTCTTGTGCTTCTCTAAAGGTTCGTTCCTAAAGGTTCATTTTCTAAGGGTTCTAAGGGTTAAGCACAGATGCTACATGACCTGCAGTAGTTATCTGATCCCTTATGCTTCTCTTGTTTGAGTTTTGTTGTCCAGTAGAATCTCTTGTTCTGGAACTTAATGTTATTCAAAGTACGCTGATATGTGCATCATGTCAGATGCAAGTGCATACACGTAAAGATGTAGCTGTACATCGAAACTTGACACACACACACACACACACACACAATCCAACACATGGATCTATCAGTAAAACCTACTCAACTTGTTTGTACCCTACTTGAATCAGGAAGTTGGTGTCATAGTGCCACGCCCCTCCCGGTCCCACGCTCTCTCAGCGAGGATGGAGCGAGGTGTGTTTGCATAGGCTGCATTCTGGAAGGGCAGAGGTGGGGGGGTGCAGGATTGAATGATCGTGACCCCCCAACCGCGACCCCCGACCCCTCGGTATTGTTTACTCCAAATGTTGTTGCTGTCCTCAAGGGCCCCTAAAGTCGACAGCAGAGACACATGCCAACCCCCCCCCCAAAGAGCAGTTGGAACCAGTTGGAACCAGTTGGAACCGAATCCTTGTAGCGGGCGGGGGGGGGGAGAGGGAGGGGTATAAGAGCTATGCAGAGGGGGAGGATGTTCCTCAGAAGTCATGTTGGAAAGTTCCGTGGAAGTGAAGTGAAGGTGTTGCGCAATTGCATTTTTGTTGTTCCCCCCCCTCAAGGAATGTCAAACCTTTTACCTGTAGCGTTAGATGTCTGTGGGAACTGCCTGACAGCCTGTAGATCATTTTTTCTACCTGTGTCTCTCTCTCTCTCTGTGTTTTCTCTCTCTGTGTTTTCTCTCTCTCTCTCTCTCTCTCTGTGTTTCTCTCTTTCTCTCTCTCTCTCAGTGCTCTCTCTCTCTCTCTCTCTCTCTCTCTCTCTCTCTGTGTTTTCTCTCTCTCTCTCTGTGCCTCTCTCTCTCTCTCTCTCTCTCTCTCTCTCTCTCTCTCTCTCTCTCTCTCTCTCTGTGTTTTCTCTTTCTCTCTCTCTCTCATTGCCTCTCTCTCTCTCTCCCCGACACTCTATGATTTCCATGTCTCAGACTAGATATATGGGTTGAATCCCCCTGTGCTGTTCACCGAGGGGAGAAGAAGATTACAGAGTTTGCCCGTAGCACAGACGTGTAAAGGGGCCTGTTATTATCCACAGGGGAGGTGAAGAGTTCCATGCAGAGGTGCGTGAGCCATCTGGCACGCGTCAGGCGCACACCAATCAGAGCGCTCGAACCCTTTCATACAGTAGTACCCTCGTAGGCTTTTGACAGTTTAACAATATAACGCAGTGCAACGACAACAGCGCCATTGCAGTAGCTAGCAGATCCGTGAATCATAAGTGAAACTACAGTGAGTCGCAGTAATGTCACAGTTCAATGTGCGACCTTTGACCTTGTTGCGTCTTTTTAAGCTCGAGTCAAAAAATGTAATAAAGTAGGCGTGGCCTGTGCCTTGAGTGTGACCTGTGACCTGTCGCTGGACCTACAGGCTCTCACACCAGAGTGCTTCCGGGTTGACCTTTACCCTTTTAGCCTAAAGAGACTTCTATTGCCACCAACCTGTTGGGTTCTAAGTTAGGGCGGAGGCTACAGTAGCTCATTGTCTACACTGAAAGATCCATTGCGTCGTATACTAATTTTCAGGTGACATTTCAACGGTGAAAAATATGTCGTGTTTATGTCTGTCATTTTCAACTTGTAGATCTTTCACTTCACCCTACTTGCCTCTGGGAAATGTCCCTGTACTTACTGTAAGTCGCTCTGGATAAGAGCGTCTGCTAAATGTAGATAGATGGAACGACGGATTGACCGACTGACTGACATCCGCTGGACTACGCTATGAATCGTATCGAACGAGCGCTTGATGAATCCGTGGTTCTCCAGAGTGTCTGACGCTGTGACTCTCCCCTCAGGCATGGACCTGCCTGTGGACGTGTTGGGTTCCGTAAGCCACGAGGGCCTGGAACAGGAGGCCCAGGCCTGCATGAACGACCTCAGATACGTCAGCCTCGACAAGGCCCAAAGCTTCACCCTCAACAACCACAGAAAGGTCTGCGCGCACACACACACACACACACACACATATACACACACACGCACATTCAGTCTCTATCTGTCTTGTTCTGTCAGCCACACACACTCTACATCTCTCTCACCCTCTCTCTTTCTCTCTCTCTGTGTCACACACTTTAACTCCTTCTCTGTCTCATTCCCACATACACACACACACGCATTGAATTCTCTCTGTCAGACAGACAGCAAAAAAGACCCAGAAACACATGTTCTCCCCGTCTCATGGTGTGTATCTCTCAGATCAGGATAACTCTGTCCAATGTGGGCTTTGTTCCGATCTACGGAGGAGACCTGAAGCACAAGGTTCTTGCTCTGTTTGCCCCAGAAGACCAGCTCACAGGTAACCACACCACACAGCTGACTCACATGCTACTCTAGTTCAAATCTGTGGACTCCTGATTGATCCGGAAATATATTTTCTCCCTTTCTTTCTCGTTGTCTCCCCTATCTTTTCTCCATTTCTCTCTTCTCTCTCCTACCCTCTCTCTGTCATTATCTCTCTGTCTCCCTCTCCCTCTCTCCTATCTTTCCTTCTCTCCTATCTCTCTCCTCTCTCCCTCCCTCCTATCTCTCCTCTCTCCTATCTCCTCTCTCTCTCTCCTCCCTCTCCCTCCCTCCTATCTCTCCCTCTCTCCTATCTCTGTCTACCTCTCTCTCCCTCTCTCTCTCTCTCCTCTCTCTCTCTCTCTCTCTCCCCCCGGTCAGCGGTGGCCCTCCTCCTGGCCGGTCAGTGGTGGTCTGTGGACGACATCCTCACGACCTCCGACCCCTCCAGGACCGGCCTTCTCAAGGTACCCAAACACTCCCAGAATGCCCTTGGGCGCTTACAGGGCGCGCGCGTGTGTGTGGAACATGTCGTCGGCTAGTCCCCAAGTCTCCATGTCCCAGTGTGTTGCCGTAGCAGCTGAAGAACAATGCTAGCACTATGGAAACGGGCTTCCTGTCTGTTTCATGCACTCTGGACATTCTGTACATTCTGTGCATTCCTGTGCTCCGTATGTTCTATGTGAAATGGCATTAGGAACCAGTTTATCTGGGGGCTTTAACATGTATGTAAAGGTTGTAGTTGTGCTGCGCTTCTCGTAGTCTCGGTACTGGGACGACTTAAAGACCTGAGGCCTCAACGTTTTTTTGTTTTTTTTCATCTCTGCCAACAAGTCAGTTGCTGACGTTTTCAGATTTACAGTTCTTTTAAAACGACCCTGAGCCCTGTAACTGCCTTTTACGACAGCTACACTTTCTACTGGCGTGTACTAACAGAAATCAACATGTTACACATGTTTGTCTTTGAGTGTGTGTGTGTGTGTTGTTTCCTGCTAATCAGAACCAGTTGCTGTTCAGACCCTGGCAATGTTCCACGAGCACATGTGTGTGTGTGTGGTGTGAGTGCTGCCTTTGTATTCCGACGCACAAACACACACACACACACTTTCATTCTCTGGAAACAAAGCTCCGCAAATGAAAGGCATGAGAGGGAGCTGTTGAACGGGGGCTCTGAGCTGTCTCCTGGGGCTGCTGCCAGGGGTGTGAGGGGGCTGGATGGTGGAGGAGACCTCGATCAGGCTCTCGCTCTCTCTGGGGGAGGGGGGCTGGCACCGCTGTCTGCCTCTGTTGTTTTAGCGTCCAGGAGAGTCTCTGGGTCCACTCATCTCCCGTGGGAGACGAACGGACACGCTCTCCTCGAGTCAGATGAACTCAATATCCTGTCTCGCAGTCGTTGTGTAACTTTGTCGCCGGCGGCGACGTGTGGGTGTTTGTACTTTCGGAACCGACAAAAGAATGATATGAGAAAGGTGTGGTTAATCTCAATACCAAACAAATGGATTTCTCTAAAGGTCGTAAATCACACTTGAAAACAAAGAACTTCACAGTAGCTTATCGCATCAGTCGGGCTGTGTGTGACCTGTGTGTGTGGTGTGACCTGTGTGTGACCTGTGTGTGACCTGCTGTGGTCTTGTGTGTGTGTGTCCCAGGTCAAGAGCGTCGTGGAGAGGATCGTTCTGTACGTCCTGAACCGTATCGTGTACCGCGTCGGCGAGATGGAGAGACCCGAGATTCCCTTCCTGTGCCACGGCCAGCGGGACTTCGCCAAGATCCTGTGGAAGAACGGCCAGGCGGTGGGGTTCTACTCAGTCAAACCCAAAGGTTTGGTTCGGGGAGACGGGAAAGATCTCTGTGAATCGTCGTTCGTTTACCAACGCCTGTTTTCCCTCTCGCCACAGACAGCTTGTGTAATCACTTCGTGACCCAGTGCTACCAACTTCCTGTCATGGACTCCATCTTCATCAGGAAGTGTCACCGTGGAAACGGCCATGGCCTGGAGATGCTGGAGGACTTGGTGGATTCTTTTAAAGAGGATCAGCTGGGTTTGAAATACCCTCTGTCCATTCCCCATGTACAAAGGCAGGTACCCTCTCTGTCTCTGACTGCAGCACAAACGGTTTACAGTTTACATTTGTATTCATTTATCAGACGCTCTTATCCAGAGCGACTTACAGTAAGTACAGGGACATTCCCCTGAGGCAAGTAGGGTTCCTTGCCCACGACACAACGTGCCGGGAATCGAATCAGCAACCTTCTGATTACTAGCTGTCTTTTCTCCTTATAACCCTGTTGCACATACATACACGGTCAGTCTCAAGACCAAGGGTGACCTGAGTTGGTGAGGTTGTGTTTTACCGACTGCTCTCCCCCCCCCTCTCCAGTGTGCAGCAAGTACCTGAGTCGATACCCCGCTGACGAGGACCTGCTGTGGGTGGTGGAGGGGGGTCGGGGGGCCCTACCAGAGAGAGAGCGTGGCCGGCAAGCTGAGGAACCTCCGACTGAAAGGTACCACAAACAGAAACACGTGTGACGCCGAGCGAGGAGGACGTACAGCCGCGTGCAGCGCTGGCTTTTAACGTTGACCTTCAGTGACACGCTGAATACAATATCCGTGCAAACATTTGATTCATGAGCTTGCTTGTGTGTCGATACGTGTGAGCGCTTGGAGAACAGAACAGGGATTCATCTGATGGGTACATGGAGATATCCCAATTTGACCTGTCACTCCTTTCGTGACTCCTGATTGGCCTGTTGTCCTGTCACTCTTCACGCAGTCCCACAGACCCTGGCTACAGCCAATGGAGACCATGGTGTAACGGTGCTGACGGGAGACTTGGACAGCCAGAAGATGGAGGACGGAGACACACACCTCAGCTGTCTGGACATCACTGTATGGGGGTCCCTCTGTCTGTCTGTCACTGTCTGTCTGTCTGTCTCTCTCTCTCTCTCTCTCGTCTCTCTCTCTCTCTCTCTCTCTCTCTCTCTCTCTCTCTCTCTCTCTCTCTCTCTCTCTCTCTCCTGCTGTCTCTCTCTCTCTCTGTTTCTCTCTCTTTGTATGTCAGTCTCTTCCCTCTCACTCTCTGTCTCTCTCTCTCTCTCTCTCTCTCTCAGTCTCTTCCCTCTCTCTCTATCTATCTCACACTCTTTGAGTTGCTGGATATTACGTTGATATCATGTGTGTTTACTATAGAGTTTGAGTTCATGAAATATTCATGTTTTGTAATTGCAGGAGGATATCCTGGTGGTGAATAAGCATCTGAAGCTAGCTGAAGGTAAATACCAGCCATGAGAGAGAACCTCGTCTGTGCCTTTCACTGTGCTGCCCAGTCACACACACACCTGTGCTGCCCAGTCCCACACACACCTGTGCTGCCCAGTCACACTCACACCTGTGCTGCCCAGTCACTCACACCTGTGCTGCCCAGTCACTCACACCTGTGCTGCCCAGTCACACACACACCTGTGTTGCCCAGTCACACACACCTGTGTTGCCCAGTCACACACACCTGTGTTGCCCAGTCACACACACCTGTGTTGCCCAGTCACACACACACCTGTGTTGCCCAGTCACACACACACCTGTGCTGCCCAGTCCCACACACACCTGTGCTGCCCAGTCCCACACACACCTGTGCTGCCCAGTCACACACACACCTGTGTTGCCCAGTCACACACACACCTGTGTTGCCCAGTCACACACAAACCTGTGTTGCCCAGTCTCACACACACCTGTGCTGCCCAGTCCCACACACACCTGTGCTGCCCAGTCCCACACACACCTGTGCTGCCCAGTCACACACACACCTGTGTTGCCCAGTCACACACAAACCTGTGTTGCCCAGTCTCACACACCTGTGCTGCCCAGTCCCACACACACCTGTGTTGCCCAGTCACACACACACCTGTGTTGCCCAGTCACACACACACACCTGTGCTGCCCAGTCACACACACCTGGAAGTCAGCTGTCCTTTCCTTCACCTCCCCCCCTCTCCCCAGACTTGGAGGAGACCCCGGTGTCGACTCGTACGAGGAGCAGCGGGGGGAAGAAACGTGACAGGGACCAGACGGAGGACCTGGAGGAGAGCCAGCTTCCCAAGATGAGCAGGTCAGAGAACCTGAGACCGAACCTACTAACCGCTCACGCTGCACGTTTCCTCATTGTTGGGAGAATAAAAATTGCAAAACTTGCAAAGTCAGCTTTTTTTTTACCTGCTAACTTTCACACGATCTGTAATGAGCCTGAAGCTTCGACTGATCTTCTTCAGGTTGGAGGACGGGGAATGTGACACAGAGGCCACTGCCATGGCAACAGAGGGGGACGGAGAGGAGAAGGAGAGCCCAGGTCCTGTGGAGGCAGAGTCCCCAGAAAAGCAGGAGGCCCCCCCCTGCCCTGGAGCGCCCAGCCCTGGTACGAGACAATCTGGGGACCTCATAGGGACAGAACTGCCATGAAGACAGACCTTGCTGACGTCCATGCCTCTGTGTCTTTTCAGGGGGTGGAGGAGGTGAACGGAGAGCTGATGGAGGAGGAGGAGGAGGAGGAGGAGGGGAAGAAGGGAGCGGAGGTGGAAGATAGTCGGGAGCCCGAGAGTGCTTTGGAGAACGGTGCGGCAGAAGAGGACGTGGAGATGGAGGCCGGGAAGGAGGAAGAGGAGGAGGAGGAGGAAAAGAAAGAGGAAGTGCCCAAGGATATGGTATGTTCAAACTTTATTGACTCGACAAAGTTGAGTGAGAGGATGGAAACTCGTAACAAAAATACTTGATTTGAAAGTCAACAATCCTTCGGCCTGGAGGAAGAGCGGACTTGTGTTCACTCAAACGATTTCAAAACTTTCTGTCGTGCAGTTTACAAAAAAAATACATTTATATGAATACCCTGAATTTCATAACGGTCTCTATTGTCCCCCTCAGGACACTGTTGATGCAGCTCCAGTAGAGCCATCGACAGCGGAGGCATCACCACCCCCCTTGTCAGAAGAAGAACCAATCGAGGCTCCCTTGACAGCTCCCCCTGCCCCAGAAGGGGCCTCTCTACCTGGGGAGGAGCCTGAGGAAACCAGGGAGGAACCTCCAGCCTCTCTGGAGCCAGCGACGCCCCAGGAGGCTCCTCCCGCCACGGAGGAGGAAGAGGAGGACATCAGCCCAGCCGACTCTAGCGGGGAGGCAGTGCTCCTCGTCGGGGGTAGCAGAGCTGTCCTACCAGCCCCTGGAGGAGGAGGAGGAGGGGGGAGGGACGACAGGGGGAGGTGGGAGACGAGGGGGAGGCGGCAGGAGAGGAGGAGAAGACGGAGGCGGAAGGAGAGGCCGTCACCACGGAGGACGAGGAGGGGGAGGACGACGCGGGGGATGTTCGGGCGGCGAGGGGGACGGGCAGGGGGGGCAGGCGGGGCGGCTAAACGCGAATCCAAGAGACTGAGCCAAGTGGCAGCTGAGGGCGGAGTCTCTGAGGTCACAGAGGTCAACGAGGAGGAAGAGGAGGCGGCGGAGAAGGCTGTGAAGACTGAGGATGAAGCCCATGCTGGGGAACACACTTTAATCCAGGAGGTGGAGGAGGAGAAGGATGAGGTGGAGGAGGACGAAGAGGAGGAGGAAGAGGAGGAGCCACCTGTAGTCGATCAGAGAGCGCTGAGGAGGAAGAGCAAACCTGTGAAGTCTCCACCCAAATCCAAAGGCAAACGACGTAGCAAGACCTGAACACGCGCGCGCACACACACACACGTACACACACTCGTAGAGTACACACCAAATGACACCCACGTTTAGCACTGGGTGTTTGAAAAAGGGTCTGTTTTCTAAGGAACCCGTAGTTTTAAGATGCCTTCTGTTCTTATTTAGTGTAGATAGATACGTTCTTTTGTACTCTTTCATTTTATCGCAAAGCATGACTGATGCATTTAGCTACTGTGAAGTTCTTTTGTTTTCAATTTACTACCTTTTGAGAAATCCATTTGTTTGGTATTGAGATTAGCCACACCTTTTTAATAGTTTGAAGTTACTGTAATTTCACTGATTACTGATTATTGCCATATTTCACTTTAGGTTTAATGACTACAAAAGTCACGACTACAGAATGGACGGTTTGGCTTTGAAGTTTGGCCGTTTAGTTCAGTAGAGGTGACAGTTTTTATCAGCGGAGCACTGGTGGCTCGTTTCCCAAACAGACCCTGACCCCCCAGATCCTAGTTTCCCAAACAGACCTGACCCCCCAGATCCTAGTTTCCCAAACAGCCCTGACCCCCCAGATCCTAGTTTCCCAAACAGCCCTGACCCCCCAGATCCTAGTTTCCCAAACAGACCTGACCCCCCCAGATCCTAGTTTCCCAAACAGCCCTGACCCCCCAGATCCTAGTTTCCCAAACAGCCCTGACCCCCCCAGATCCTAGTTTCCCAAACAGACGCCCCCCAGATCCTAGTTTTGAGCCTCTGCCTCTCAGAGAACACTTAACTTTGCATCTCAAAGTGTAAAATGGATTCTAGATGTGCTCAAATGTGTTCTTATTGATTTCTTTGTTCAAAGGCTGTGAATGAATCATGGATATGTAGGCAACACAACACAACACACACACACGTATTGATATATACACCTATATAGACACAATCAATATTGAATAATTACATTTTGAAAGAGTAAGATGAATATTGGTAATAAAATGTAATGGTGCAGATATGACCAGATAATTCATGGTTATGGACATGATTTAGGTTTCACTAAATACAATAGCTGTTTAATAAGTTATTATATCAGAACTATTTATATATTAGTGGTATTTTTGGTATAGAAATACAGTGCTTTCATGGAAAATACACTTGTTGAATAGCGAAAGTTATATTATTAAATAACATATACATTTATCAATACTTTTTAGATTGTAATTCTTGGAGTTGATGTTGAGTCATGCACATGAAATGATGATGCAAGTTGAGTCCATGCTGAAAGATAACATTCTGGAGTTCTAGTTCTACATTCTAGTTAGAATCTCATCACTTACAGGAAGTGGTGGGTTATAATGGTTGTTATGGAAACAGAACCCGATTTTCCAAAATGAGCACCCCACTGTGTTTTCGATACCGAAGTCGTTTGTTGACCAAAAATGTGTTATCTATATAACGGCCAACGTAGTATCCTGAATAATGTGTGAATTAATCACCTTTTAGATTCACTTATTTGCCCTGTCGTACGAAAACGACACATCCTATCCTCGTGTCCTTTCCTCGTGTCCTTCCTCGTGTCCTTTCCTCGGGTCCTCTCCTTCAGACGAGGGCAGGTAGAAGCAGACAGGTGCTTGTGGGGGAAGGCCTGTTAAGAGAAGGTTAGAGCAGATTACCCTCTGTGGCAACTAAAGATGCTGTTCTATTTATCCTCATGTATTGAATGTAATGTTATTTTATCTTCTTTTCCTCTGTGTTATTAACTTACACAAATGGGTTTACTGGTTTTAATGCATCCTCACTGCAAACATTATGAAGATACCTTTTTAAGTTTGTGTTTGACTGCTCCATCGGTGTTTTGGAGAGCGTGTTTTGAATTGTCCTCCAATAAAGTTGTGCCCACAGACGGCTTCGTAACTGGGAAGAATGTTTTGAACACCAACACCTTCAGAGAGATGAAACGGATCTCGATGTCTCGTTCCAAACCCAGGACCCCAGAACGAGCTGCGTTTGAATCAGTCGCTTACTACGCCACTGTAGAACTCGACAGAATCTTGACTTTAACTGCAGAGGGAGCCAATGTTGTCATGGTGTTGATCTCTCTCCTGCTGTACCGCCACTGGCCACATGGTGGTGCTATGGCTCTGTGCCAGTGTTGGGGCTGCGGTCCGACAGACTTGTGTCTGATGTCAGCCACACACACACACACACTGCGGTCCAGGTCAGTCCCTCAGGTCAAGGTCACAGCTAGAGGCCTGTGTTTTTAACGTGTGGATATGGGTCGAAAACGCAAGGTTGCCTTGACAACGGACTTCCTAGAAGACTGTTGTGTTCGATCATGGCTGGGAAGGCATTACATTCCACCAGTTGACATGATCAGTGGATTTTTTTTAATGTTCTTCTAGAAGGATCTGTTGTCACACTGTACATCAATCCTAACGTAGAGACTTTAATTTGTTATGTAATGCCATGTTTTTAAAAGTAGTAAAATTTCTCTACTGTTTGAGGTGAGGAATAATCTTTCAGAGCTATTTACAATCTGTGATATCCTTGTGGTCAATAAATATTTCTACTGAAACAACTTCTCTTGTCGTGAACTCCTTGTCATCTCTCAGGTGTATCAGTAATGACGTCTGCTGCTTGCCTCACAGAAAACACGACTAACTTTTTAGGATCGAGTCAGGTGGCTGAGCGGTTAGGGAATTGGGCTAGTAGTCTGAAGGTTGCTGGTTCAATTCCCGGCCGTTCAAAATGACATTGTGTAATTGGGCAAGGCACTTCACCCTACTTGCCTCGGGGGGGGGAACGTCCCTGTACTTACTGTAAGTCGCTCTGGATAAGAGCGTCTGCTAAATGACGAAATGTAAAATGTAGTATTGTGATCCTGTCGGTTGGAGGTGTGAGATCCATGGCTTTCGACTGAGTTGCGGCATAAACAGTAAGAGGCATCGCTGGCTACACATGATATACCTCTCTCTCTCTCTCCTCGCCATCTTCCCCGGGTTTTACAGCGAGCGTACGTCATTTGATAGCGTCCATATATCTGGTAAACCTTGGAGCAGCTGATGTGCGGAAGGGATAAATCTGTGTGTTGTCACGGTGACAGGTCCAAACTTGCCTGTCCCACGAGCTCTCCATGGTGATATCTCTGCCTCATCTTCAGTCCTCCACATGCGGCCTGTCATATCGCCCCTTTGAACGGAAGTGTGTGTGTGTGAGAGAGAGAGGGTGCGTGGCTTTGTGTATTTACGTGTGTGTATGTGTGTGTGTGAGATAGATATAGTGTTTGTGTGTGTGTGTGAGAGAGGGTGCGTGGCTTTGTGTATTTACGTGTGTGTGTGTGTGAGATAGATATAGTGTGTGTGTGTTGTGTCTGTGTGTGCGAGACACACACACTCAGATAACCCCCCAGCGTTTAATCGTCAGTTGTCTTAAGAGCAGCGGTTAAAGGGATGTGCTCTTCTCAGGCTATTCGATGGAGGAACCCTGTTCCCTGTTCCCTGTTTATTTGTATTTTCGGTGGGTGGACCAGTGAGCCGGTCTTAACTCTCATTTACTTTGACGGTGTGTGTCTGTGTGTGTGTGTGCGTGTCAGCAGTTTGGCCTGATTAAGCCTGCCACTGACACGTTTGTGTGTGTGTGTGTGCGTGTGTGTGTCTGGGTGTGTGTGTTTGTAATTAATGATGTGTTCCTCCTCTTCATAGGGTAATAGGATTTCCCCGCCCCAGGCGGCAATGAAGGGAGGCTGGGAGGTGGAATGAGGGGACTGTGTGTGTGTGTTGTGTGTGTGTGTCAGTGTGTTTGCACTGGGGGGTTAGTGATTGGGAACCACAGTATAGCGATGCTGATAGGAGGCAATGGTGTTTGTGTGTGTGTGTTTGTGTGTGTGTGTGTGTGTGGGGGGAGAGGGTTGGGGGAACAAGCAGGTGATTTATAACACAGCTCCACCAGGTCTCTCCTCTCTCCCCATAGCAGCAGAGCAAGCAAATCCATTACAAAAGAAGTGCACTGTTAATGGGCTTTGGCGTCTGCGCGTGTGTGTGTGTGTGTGGTGTGTGTGTGTGTGTGTGTGTGTGTGTGTGTGTGTGTGTGTGTGTGTGAGAGAGAGAGAGAGAGAGAGAGACAGTCAAGAAGAGAGAGAGAGAGAGAGAGAGAGAGAGAGTTTGTGATAAACAGAGCTAGAGGGTGTAAAGAAGGTGAAGGTTATTGAGGGTATGTGTTCCTGTAGAGGCAGGTTGGCCTGAAGGCCCTCGGGACAGGCCTGCGTGTGTGTGTGTGTGTGTGTGTGTGTGTGTGTGTATCCACGTAGCGACACTTTACAGTATTATTTGTTGAGTCTCTTATAGAGTCTTTGCTTCCTGTGTTCTCTCTCCGCTGCCCTCCGAGCAGGAAGAGAAGAGCGAGGGAGAGAGACGAGAAAGAGAGAGAGAGAGATGGAGCGATGAGAAAGAGATGGAGAGATGGAGAGAGAGAGAGATGGAGAGATGGAGAGAGAGAGAGAGAGAGAGAGATGGAGAGATGAGAGAGAGAGAGAGAGAGATGGAGAGATGGAGAGAGATGGAGAGATGGAGAGAGAGATGGAGAGATGGAGAGAGAGAGAGAGAGAGAGAGATGGAGAGATGGAGAGAGAGAGACGGAGAGATGGAGAGATGGAGGCCTGTGTTTTCTCCGAGCGGAGGGACTCTAGGGATTAAACGGAGGAGAGAAGGAATAAATAAAGAGAATGGAGCGCTCCCCGGTAATGGACCAGCAGACGGTGAGGACCACGTCTACCGCTGTGGAGTGTGTGTGTGCCTGTGTGTGTGTGTGTGCCTGTGTGTGTGTGTGTGTGTGTGTGTGTGTGTGCCTGTGTGTGTGTGCCTGTGTGTGTGTGTGCCTGTTTGTGTGTGCTGTGTGTGTGTGTGTCCATGTGTGTGTGTGTCCATGTGTGTATGTGTGCCATGTGTGTGTGTGTGTGTGTGTGTGTGTGTGTGTCCATGTGTGTGTGTGTGTCTTGTGCGTGCGGGTATGTGTGTGTGAGCGCGGCGCGCGACCACGTGGGGGCCCAGTCTCCTCTCACATTACCCTTTACATTAAAATCAGTCAGGGGGAAAATGAGTCCAGACCTGGGCCAGCATCGGCCCACCTGGCCCCTTGGAGCCAGGCTGGAGAGCCAGAGGAGGAGGAGGGGATAAGGAGGTGACAGAGGGGGCGAGCTGAGGGCTGGAACTCACCACCAGGCTGGGGAAGCCGCCTCCAGGCTTGGATCCAGAGTCAGTTACACGCTTCCCCCCCTCGTAATGAGCGGTGCAGGGGCCTGGATCCAGACACAGAGGACAGACTGGGGGATGAATCCGGGATAAGACTCTGACCTACGTCTCTCCTGTGGATCTACTTAAAGGGATAGTTCGCCTGAATAGGGATGATGATATTGTGTTGTGATGTTGTAGAAATCACACGCAACTATGAGTGTTGTTTTTTCGTCGTTTTAATTCACAAGTTGTTTTTGATAAAGTCAAGTAGTGCCCGTATAAGCAAGAGAAGACTTTTATTATCAGTAATATTTACATTGAAACAGCAGCACCCTTTCTGTCCCTTAATCCTTAATGCATTCATGTACACACACACACACACACCAAACACACACATACGTACCACAAACACACACGCAAAGCAAGCACTCACACACACACACACGCTCCAGCTTCATGTTACATCGAGGAGAAACCTCGATCCGTCTAAAATGAAACCTCTAATGCTCCATGCCCCCCACAATCAGACAGAAACCCAGAGTGGACCAAATGATAGATAATAGTATGTATTACATGACTGGCCACTGAAATGGTATACAAAACGCAGGTGCAGAACTGCTTGTGCTTCCTAGTGGATCACCAACGTGGACGTGAATCTCCTGCGATGGACCCCGTGCACAGTTCCTCCATCCCTTCCTCACCAGCTCTGTCCCAGACTTCCTTCTCCGTGTCGTAGACCTCGACAACAACTCAGGCTTTGGTCTCTAGTGCTCTCTGACGGACCGCGCCGATCTCCCGGCTCTGCACGCGCGTCCTGTGGAGTCGTGCTGACCCTCGACCTCCCGGCCCCTGTAGCTGACCACGGACCAAACACGTGTACGGACTGCCAATGCAGAGCGCAGACAATTTTCTAACGATTCAGTCACTGAACCGATCCTCACAAGGTTTCTCTTCCGGGTTTTTTCCCCCTCTCTAAGGTTTCCTGGGAGTGTTTCCTCGTCCTCCTAAGTTGGTTTTGGCGCCAATTCTACAGCCGTAAGCGAATTCCTCGGTGACAGTGCTTGTTAAGAGGGCTGTACAAATCACATTTGATTCGGTTTGTTTGGGGTTGGCTCAATACAGACACCCTTTTCTCTACAGGGGCTTCAACACCAAGAATGTCATCCTTTCAAAATACAAGGAGACTCTGGATTGTATTGTATTGAGGTATGATACTGTATTTCTTTGACAGTTTTACAAGGCTGCTTTAACAATATGTAACTTTCTTTATTCGTCTGCACATTGGGACAATAGGAATCCACCTGGCCCTCACATGCCAACCTTGAGAATTTAATTTTATGAAGTGCATTGTGAAGTTACTGCCTACAGTAGTGGTAGTAGAATGCTTTTTATTCAGAGCTCTGCATAACTAACCACCTCAACCAATCATAACCCTAGGCTTGTCGTCTCCAGAGTTACCACACAAGGATTGTAAACCGGTGTTTTCTCTGCCTCGCTGTCTCTCCCCCTGCAGTTCCCACACTTGACCCATAGATGGCGCCGATCGCTCCGAGCAGACGGCGGTAAGTCACAGATGTTGCCTGTCCCCCTCCTTTTGTTTTTTTCCCTATTGAAGAAGAAGACCTCAGCTGTTGAAGGAGATTCTCCATTATGTGTTCAATGTTCTTTTGAAAATCATTTCCATTAAAACATGTTTTTTTTAAAGGGACAGTGACAAAGGGAAGGTCAGGTGAAGTATTGTGGAGAGAGAGGGGGCTGTCGGGGGCGTCTACACGGAAGGATCTGTGTGTGAGGGAGCCGTAATCAGGGAACGGTATGTGCGGCGTGTGTGTGTACGTGTACGAGTGTAGGTGTGTGTGTGTGTTTGTGCGTGTTGGTTTTGATTGTGTGTCTGGCCCTTTGCTTGCTCGTGTGTGTGTGTGTTGGGGGATGGGGTTCACATTGACGTGTGTGTGTGTGTGTGTGTAGGTAGTATACTTTCGATATTTGTCCTGAATAACCATAGAGATGTCCCTGAAGAAAACATCGATGTATACTTTTTTGGGGGGAGCCGAAGGCTGTGAAGTATTGACGACTGTGTGCGAGAAAGAGAGAGAGTGTGTGTGTGTGAGGGAGAGTGTGTGTGTGTGAGGGAGAGTGTGTGTGAGGGAGAGTGTGTGTGTGAGGGAGAGTGTGTGTGTGTGTGAGGGAGAGTGTGTGTGTGAGGGAGAGTGTGTGTGTGAGGGAGAGTGTGTGTGGGGAGTGTGTGTGTGTGAGGGAGAGTGTGTGTGTGTGTGTGTGAGGGAGAGTGTGTGTGTGAGGGAGAGTGTGTGTGTGAGGGAGAGTGTGTGTGTTGGG
This sequence comes from Mallotus villosus, assembly GCA_903064625.1. NCBI lineage: Eukaryota > Metazoa > Chordata > Actinopteri > Osmeriformes > Salangidae > Mallotus > Mallotus villosus. The sequence continues at coordinate 21,786 of CAEFZP010005785.1, read as the reverse complement.
CAGAGGGACAGACAAAGGCTCCTAGAAAGCCTCCGTAAGAGCGGCAGACAGATTCCCCGATCCAGAAACCCACCCTGCTGTAGCGAGGCCAGAGAGGCCAATCAGCAGAGGAGCTGACAAACAAAGCAAACAAAATCAACAATCGTTATTTTGGTTTGAAAGTGTGTAAAACATGACTGGAAACAATAGACCAGATAGAGGATTTACTCTTTTGGCTTACATTCAGGATCTGACCTCTATACCACAACATGAAGCGTGTCCTTAGTTCATTAATGGATCCTTCCACTGTTTTTGGGGGGCGGGTGGGAGGGAGATGTTTGGGGTGGAAGGGACAGGCCCTGGGTCACCCTCCCAGAGGGGGGCGGGGGGCGGAGAGGGTGGGGGGGGGCTGTTTCTGTTGAGGTTCGAGGGACGATTTGGAGGCAGCAGGCACCAGCACAGTTCAGATTTCCAGCAGACCGCCTCCTCCCTCCATGCCAGTCTCTGTCGGCGTCAGCGCCCTTTGCTCCGTCTCAAACACTCCAGTTCGGAAAGTGGATTGAAATTCAGCTCATGAAATTAAGAAAAGAAATGTCGATGGAATATTTTTTTTGTTCGTTTGTTCGTTGTTTTTTTGCAGTGTGTTTTTTCTTTTCTTTTTTTTTACAAGAAGTGGCACTTTTTTTCAATCCGCAACCTGAATTCTCAAATCTTCTCCTGAACGTATGGAGCAGGACTGGAGCAGAGGCCTTGGGGTGGTACGACCCGCTCCCCCCCCCGGCTCTACCACACTGTGGTCTCCCCCATCTCCTGCCCGGGGTGAGACATAGGAGCGCTGTAACTGGAGTTGCTGGCCATGGAGAACGGAGGACTGGGCCCTCCCCCGTAAGCCTCCCCAGGATGGGGCTGCATGGAGCTGGGTAGGCCCGGCTCGGGGCTGGGGGTGTCTGCGTGGGAGATCATGTCCGTGAACCTTTGGTCGTCTGGGTGGTGGGCCGACACGGAGCCCTCCATTCCTCCGGGACCGGAGCCCAGGATGTAAGGGGACTCTGCCGGAGACTGAGCCTGCGAGGAGGGAGGTCCGTGGGGGAAGAAATCGTAGGTGCTCCCTGGTCCGTAATAGTCGCCCTGGTACTCTGTGGGAAGGGAGGAGAAACAGAGAGTCAGGATCTGCTGCGATTGTCGGAGGGGGAAAACGACACTGACGAACACACATCTATCAGCGTGGAGAACTATTTTCAGGATTCTCAACATGATTACAGTTGCACGTGCATAATCCTTATACATATTCACACCGATTCTGAATCTGAAAGATTTGCGATAATGAGTGCAGGCGAACCCGCATGACATTCACAAACTTCAATTCCCCCTCTCTCTCTACTAGAAGTCAAAATAAACAAGCTAATTATGGAGTCACACAAACAGAGCCCTGCTAGCTTAACAGACCTCAAGAATAGACCTGGGGGCGTTTGCGAGGGGGGGCAGAGGAGAGGGGTGTGAGAATAACCCCTACACACACACACACAGAAACACACACCCACACCACCCCCCACACACACACACACACAGAAACACACACCCAGCCTCCCTGCACACACACACACACACACACAGACACACACACCCAGCCTCCCTTTCCCCTTGCAGCAGACGAACAGAAGGATGGAGGGAGCGGTGGTGGTAAAGGAGAGCAGGCTCCCCTACACCGCCGCGGCACAAAAGAGTGTGAAAAGAGACGTGCTGAGAGAGGAGGGGAGAGAGGAGGGGAGGGCGCTGGAAGAGAGGGATGAAGGTTTTGTCCTCCCCTTACAATCTCTTTCGCGCTCTCTCTCTCTCTCTTTTCCACTCTCTTTTATCGCTTTCTTTCTCTCTCTCTCTTTTTTCACTCTCTTTTATCGCTTTCTTCCCCTCTCTCTCTCTCTCTCTCTCTCTCTCTCTCTCTCTCTCTCTCTCTCTCTCTCTGCTCTCTCTCTCTCGCTCTCTCTGTGTTCTAACCTTCAAGATTCCATTTTCCTTTGACTTCAACACACCACGAGCCATTCAGGAACTAGCAGACAATGCATCTCTCAAAGTGTCTATCAAATCCCAACCGATAATGTTTCACGGCGGCGGCGACGACGACGTCGAACGCACGACTCGCAGGGAGCAGCCTCCGCCGCCGCCCGGCGTGTTCGCGTGATCGCCACAAGACAGATGCCTTTTGTCTTATCGTTCTGAGCGCGCCCCCCCCTTGCCAAGGGCCCGCGTTCACAGACAGTCTGAGAGAGCAGGAGAGCGGATCCGGGATCAGTCTGGCTTTCCGTATCCGGCTGAGATTCTACGGACGGACCTGATCCAGGATCAGATGCAAGGTGCATTTGAGATATTCTCCGTCGACTTCTCAGTCTCTCAAGAGGATGGGGTCGGCCTGTTGCTATGTCTACACAGACATGGCCAACTTCAAGGGATTCAGGTGGCTGAGCGGTTAGGGAATCGGGCTAGTAATCAGAAGGTTGCCGGTTTGATTCCTGGCCGTGTCAAATGATGTTGTGTCCTTGGGCAAGGCACTTCACCCTATACTTGCCTCAGGTACTTGTCCCTGTACATACTGTAAGTCGCTCTGGATAAGAGCGTCTGCTAAATGTAAATGTAAACTGGTTTAGTCTCAGGTGTAACCATCCCATCTGCTCTCTGGTAACTGTCCATGGGATGGAGGGAACATCACTGCAGACACTTCTCTGTGACCCCATCGATTCATTTCCAGCTTACATTTACAAAGCAGTCAGTAGGAAATAATACGAGAAAAAGCTTGAAGCCCAAACAAAACATGATGTGATAATCAGGCAATTAATATGTGCTAATCTAATTACTGTGTAGGAAAATAAGATCAACAGACAATCAAAGAGTAACCCAAACAAGCTTTCCCAAATGAATAATCATCCCAATGAATGAAATATCAATGAAATATCCCCTCCTGAGACAGTCAAACAATCCAGAAAAACATTCATGATTTATTCATTAATAATATATAACGTTACATGTGTACACCGAAATCCACCCTGTGATGTAAACACTCTGTTGCGAATGCCAGAGCTCTCTCTCTACCACACAAGAGCAGTGTCTCTCTACCACACCAGAGCTCTATGTCTACCACACGAGAGCTCTCTCTCTACCACACAAGAGCAGTGTCTCTCTACCACACCAGACAGCACAAGGAGCTCTCTCTCTACCACACAAGAGCAGTGTCTCTCTACCACACAAGAGCAGGTTTCTCACACAGGCTCTCTCTACCACACAAGAGCAGTGTCTCTCTACCACACAAGAGCAGTGTCTCTCTACCACACAAGAGCAGTGTCTCTCTACCACACCAGAGCTCTCTCTCTACCACACAAGAGCAGTGTCTCTCTACCACACCAGAGCTCTCTCTCTACCACACAAGAGCAGTGTCTCTCTACCACACCAGAGCTGTCTCTCTACCACACAAGAGCAGGGTCTCTCTACCACACCAGAGCTCTCTCTCTACACACACAAGAGCAGTGTCTCTCTACCACACCAGAGCGGTGTCTCTCTACCACACAAGGGCAGGGTCTCTCTACCACACCAGAGCTCTCTCTCTACCACACAAGAGCAGTGTCTCTCTACCACACCAGAGCTCTCTCTCTACCACACAAGGGCAGGGTCTCTCTACCACACCAGAGCTGTCTCTCTACCACACAAGAGCAGTGTCTCTCTACCACACCAGAGCTCTCTCTCTACCACACCAGAGCAGTGTCTCTCTACCACACCAGAACTCTCTCTCTACCACACCAGAGCAGTGTCTCTCTACCACACCAGAACTCTCTCTCTACCACACCAGAGCAGTGTCTCTCTACCACACAAGAGCTCTCTCTCTACCACACCAGACAGTGTCTCTCTACCACAGAGCTCTCTCTACCACACCAGACACTGTCTCTCTACCACACTCTGACACCCAGAGCAGTGTCCCCAGCGCCAGGGTCTTACCTCCGTAGTAGCCGTAGGCCCCGGGGCCCCAGGATGTCCGGGTCCTCCAGACGGCCCCCGAGGGGCCTCATCCTGCGGGGCCCTCTGAAGAAGGCATGCCGCCGGGCCCCCAGGGCACTCAGCTGTTTCATACGACGCTCTTTGGACCTCCGGTTCTGGAACCACACCTGGCGGGTCGGAGACAGAAGGCAGGGCAGCCGTTAGTCATCTGAGGGGTCATGTGGAGGGGGGGGTCACGTGGGTGGGTGGGGGGGGGGTTGGATCGTTCAGGAGTCTAAATGAGAAATGGGAGAAGCATTGTTGTTTTCGTGGGTTGTCGTTCGTTTGGTTTGTTTATATCGGTATGGTCGTACTCAAAATCAATTTAGTTCAAACGTTGGAAGAATGTGCCCCTCGCAGAAATGTAATCAGCAGCCATTGACAGATTGAGAAAATCAAGAGCAATGTGTATACGGGGCTGTATGACACACACACACACCGCCGAGAGTTAAAAAATAAATGGAAATATAAGGGTCCAGTCCAAGGCTTAATGAAGACAAATCAAGACGAATCTCCAATGAAATTAGACCCTCAGTTTTAGACCTTAACTTATTCTAGGCTATGTGGCCATGGGCCATTTCAAGGGGTATGTGACAACCAGCCAAGACAAGAGCTATTTTACTCATTGTGTTGCTGTGCTATTATGCCTTCTCTCTCGCACGTTTGTCTTTGTTTAATAACCGTATGTACATTATCCATGCCATTGTCTATTGGATTACCTTCTGCTGCTCTGCTACCTCCTTACAGAACATGTCCAGTAGGACCCTATTCTCCTCTTAACTGTAATCACTGACTTGGATAATCGAGAAATATTCCATGCATTATGTCACGTCCCCAAGACGCCCCGGCTTTCTGAATGAACGCATTAGGAACACTCCTGCCACGATCCCACCGATACATCGATACAAATGACGACGAGCACCTACACGGGTGCCTTGATATGATTGCATATTCTCGAAGCCAACTGACGATAAAGAAACATTGAAATGCGTGGGCATTCATAGAGACAGAAGCGTGTCGGTGGTGTGTGGACGGTGGGGCCTGTATGGAGACGGACTCCCCGCTTCTGTGGAGGATCAAGACTCAAGGTTAGAGGAGCTGGCGTTTGTATCGGAACGTCACAGAGAAACGAGGAATGTTCCGGAACGTGGACGTGAATCGGGGACGGCGAAAGCCATCGTCAAACCAGCGCGGCGATAAATAGAGACGATCGAAACGAGCTGTTTTGAATGGCCTCCCGTGATCTCCGGCCCTGATGAAAACCCTGGAATAGTTAGCTATTTGATTAACTCTGGGTCGTGTAAAGCTGTCTTGTGGCTGTATTCAGAGTTCAGTATTTGTCGGAAGATACTTTCGGGTTGTTGACATGAAACCCTTTGGTCTAATTACAAAGTAACACAGAAAATAACCGATAATTAATTTTTCGACTGGGATTCTGTTAAACATGCCAGGTATCCCACCAACCAAGAGAGGAAGACATCAAATGGTTGATGAACAAAGAAAACATATGAAAGAATAGGTTTGCATTGTAAACACATTCCTGTATTGCTTTGCATCTTCACTGCATAATGATGTATGTTAACACCAGCTAGGCTACACCAGAAGCAGAAACCAACTGTGCTGGAGATTAACAAAAACACACACACACACACGCACCAAAACACACACACGCACCAAAACACACACACACACAAAAACACTTAGGCATTCCTCTCCATGCTCTACCAGCAAAGGCGACACCTGCTTATTGAGAACAATCGTCTAACTGTAGGGTACATTTTTATGGAAATGTTCTCTCTCTCCCCTTGAGAGAGCGTTGCTTAGGGATTACACACACATGCTGGAGCACCGGCATGGCTCCAGAGGGCTCCCCGCGTGGAGAGCAGTCGCAGTTAACACACAGCAAATGAGAAAGGAGATGATGAAATAGGACTCCATTTTGGCACCGTGCATCATTGTGCTCTCCCCATTGTTGACGATCACAAATGAACGTGATGGATTCGGATTAAAACGCACGCCTACATCCGCTGACAAGGATGATGCTATGTTTCTACTGTATATGCTTTGGGCTGGTCTTGAAGGAAGTGATGTATATAGGCTGTAAGTGAAGGGGAACAAGTGGAGGATATATGCAAATGTGAGAAATCAGCGATAATTACAGTAAACTCACAAAAAGCCGCATCTCAGCTGGTAGAGATGGTGCTAATCACCCTGACACAGTTTGAACCCAGACACCAAGTTTGTGTGTGTGTGTGTGTGTGTGTGTGTGTGTGTGTGTGTGTGTGTGTGTGTGTGTTGTGTGTGTGTGTGTGTGTGTGTTTGCATCTGGCATAGAGCAACAGAAGTATTCAATGTGGGGGTGAGAGTTTGACAGCAGAGAGGGTGCGCTTGTTTTGTGAGCTGGACAGAAGGGTTGTTATTGTTTCATGATGTAGTGGCTGTGAACTCAACACAACATGAGAAAACAAACAGCACTTTTTAGAGAAGAGAGATTGATTTTCTTTATCAATGGACCTGTCTATCACAGAGCTGCTCTCATAGATTATGTGCAGTACCTACAAACTTGCATAAACGTCGCAAACTTGCCTTTGGTTCCAAAAGATGTATTACTATAATAGAGGAATGTATATATTATCTGCAGACACCTTGATAATCTATGACCATGGTGTTTTAGGTAGAAAGCCTCCACATCACAATAAAACTGTTTTATTGTGGCATGAAGACTGACAAATGCAATCAACTATGAGTGCAATAAACATCTTGGTTTTTGGTATAAGATGAAAAGATGATTATTTGGTCAAATAGCTTGAGAATAAATAATATTAGATTTTTTTATATATAGGCCTATATATATTTAGCCTTTTATCTTGATATCCACCTTTATATTTTTCAGAACCGTAGGCCTAATAGTTTCAAAATATGACCCTAACATTCCTCTCCACATGGGATATGGAGGTGTTCCATTAATTGTGATTTAATTCCACAGAAACATCTTATTTCTCATCATGTTTTTTCAGTCATCCTGAATACAATAAATAACATTGCCAGAACACCAAGGTAAATGTGGGCCCAATCTATAATCTTCAAATATAAATGTTAGACTTCGCTCTGGGTGGTGTCGCACAATACAAACAATCTAAAACAAATATCAAACAAAGCTATTGAGTGTTACCTGAATAACTCGCATGTTTAATCCAGTTTCTTGGGCCAGCTGTTCGCGAATGTGTCGGGTAGGTTTCGGCGTTGCCACAAAAGCCGCTTTTAACGTTTCCAGTTGCTTGGCTTTGATAGTGGTGCGAGGCCCTCGCCTTTTGGTACCAGAATTCTGCTCCTCGTTCTCATTATTGTTCGTTTCCTTATCGGATGACGTAGAATTGTCTGTCTCTTTTGTGTCGTCCTGTATCGGGTCCTGGAGATCGGGGGATAAACTTCTGTCGGTACACGATGACACTGGGGAATGGTGAAGAGAACAGAAAGGTCAGTGAAGGTGTCGAGGGGCTTTCTGTTTAACCGCCTGCTTAATCACTTCTTAATAAAGATTGAAGAGACACATAGGCCACAGACATCTCATTTTAAACGATTTAGAATTCAGCTAAATATAGCTTATTGCAATTATAACACACCGTGTTGCCTACAATAAGGGCAACAATTTTTTTTTATATATAAAAAGGGTCGACAAAAGTTGTCCCTGTGACCCTGTAGCGGATATGAATAATGAGACAGAAATTATACATGAAACGTGTAACAAAAAGGGTAGGCTAACTATCTCGCGCGTCCCAACGGACCCTCTGCGGCGCACGATAACAGCTTGTCATTGTCCGATGGGAGGGGATGTTTAAACCATTTATCTGACAAGAATGTATAGCCTTGATAAGACTGGCTAGAGTAAAAATGCTCTCAGCTATGCTGCGATTCTTTGTTAGAAATATCTTCAAAAGATTTAACAACACTGTCCTATCGGCCAATTGCAGCGTTAGGGAGGGGGTGTTAGTAGCCTACACGAGGGGGGAAATAGATTGATCTCAGGCTTCGTGTAGGTCTACACGGGATCAGGACGTTTTTGAGATAGCAAATATTTACAAGCAATCTTTTTTAATGTAAGAAATCAAATATAGGATTTGAGCAGATTTGGATCTCATCCAGATGACGCGGTAGTTTTGGTTCAGCCTATATTCACAGGCACTGTGGTGTATTAGTTATACCGGGTTGAATAATAAAGCGTATTGTTTGGGTTAATACACCTCACGTAAGAACGTAAGAAAATATCAGCGTTAAGGTGCACGAGGCCTCGGCGTCTCTTCCAAACACACCCTGTCCATGGTTCTGAATTGTGGGACGTGTGGCTCACGAGGGCCTAAGGCATTATCCGATAGATACAGGCTGGAAACTATGATTTAGAAACCATTTAATCAAATGCCTTTGATTTTGAGAAACAGAAATAAGATATTGATCGAAGACATCAATCTTGCTTAATGTTCGGCTCATCAAATTATATTCATGAGCCTATATACACTAAATGCAGAAATCATATTTTGAAACGTAGGTGTAAACAATAACCCATATGTGACCTGTAGGGTATTACAAAATGTAGGCCTAAATAGGTATGCACGTACAATTATTATTTTATGGAATAAACAAAATGAATGCTTTGTTACCTGAATTCAAGTTGACTTCCTTTATAGCACCTGAGGTCAGGTAATCTTCTTTGCACACAAATTTGTTTTCGTCTATAACGTACAGTTCCTCGCCGGTGGATAGCTGTTTGTTGCACACCATACATGTGAAACAGTTGAGATGGAACACTTTGCTGCGCGCTTTGCGCACGAGGTCGCTAGGTGAGATTCCTTGAAGGCACCCAGCGCATTTTGTGCCAAACCGCCTGGAATGGGAAATAAATCAGAAAACAATTACGATAACTTCAAAGTATTCTTCTACAATTGCAGATTAAGCAGGTATTTTATTTTATGGTATTTAAAAACAACCTGCTATATTAAGCTAACATACAGACCATATTCTTAACCGACAACCCGGAACTGAGTAACGATAATGATAGGCCTATATAAGTAATTATAATGAATCATGTTGCAATTTAAAACAGGTAAACCTACATTTTTTCATGTATTTTTAAACAAAAAACACTATGGGCAAATGCAGTTACAACAAGAATACAAGAACATAAGTATGCTATCAAACTATACCCCAATGTTGACACACCATAGACAGCCAATTCAAATTTGAGCCGTAGGCATTTAATGAAAATAATAATCATGATCACAATAATAAGAAAAATAAGAAGAGGAACCATTGTTGTTAATATATTCAGCCCAACAGCCTTCTTTTTTTATCATTGTGACAGGTAGGCTATTATAATTATTTAAGTTCTTATCAATTTCAATGTTGATAAGAAAGAAAAAAAGAAAATTACATTTATAAAATACATTTTTGTTGCCATTATCAATAATAATTCTTTGAACCTTCAATTAAATCTGCTTTGCAGCAAACAATGCACCTGCGCCAGAATACTTTCAAATATTGAGAGCCATTTAAATAATAATTTTGATTGGCTGTTTCTGGTAATAAACCCACGAAAGAAAAACTATTAGTGACAATCAACACATTGTGACCAGACCGATGTAACAGGATTAAGCAGAATATGAACATTTTAGGAAAGGATAATCCACATTGAACCGCCCTTAAAATGTCGGGTTGGTGATGAATTGATTTTGACACAGGCTAGGTACAAATACGGGAATTTAGACTCATGGTTTCCACGAATAATCATTTAAGAAAATAATGTAGCCAGATCACTCTGTTTACATATATGTATATAGGGTTATATATATTGCCCTTGTGATTTTAATGAATTAATCCACCGTACCATGAGCCCAACCCTCGCCAAATCTGAGAGCTTCATTTTTTTCTCCTCGCTGGGCCTCAGGTAGACAAATAAACAGGCTACAGTTTGATTTTTTTTCAATTATTCAAACGTTTTACTGGTACACGTTGGCCTTTAGTTAAATCCACGTCGGGAGTTGTGAAACAGTGCTAGGGGGGAAGGACAGTGGCGAGTGATCAGGGCAAGCCCCCTTTTTTCGAGCTTTTATTCCACACCGAATCTGTCTCCCCATTTGCAATGGTATCGCTTTACTTTTCTCTTTCACATGCATAGGGAAGCCTCCCCCAGCGAAAGGGCAGAACTCTACTTAGAAAACAAATGGACACATTAGGGTGATTACTGTTTCGCCTGGCTAATGGCTGGCCATTTAAATCCGCGGCTAGATGGGGCCCGGCTAATATGATGGTCAAGGCCGTTTGGGGCCAACAGCACTAGCACAAAGGCTTGAATACTGGGCCCTATATGTCATTAAACAATTTGTTAGGGGGGAAAAAATCTGACACATACCTAATTGCTAGGATGCAAGAGTGCGACAAACAAGGACTTAAATTTAGGCCTATCAGTCAGTTAATTGACACACTTTTAGGAATTGTGAAGGCTTAATGGATATTTATCTGAAAGCAGTTGGAACAAACAAAAGTGAAAACAGACGTTGAGAAACAAATTCATAAACAAATTCAGAGAGAAACAATCCTTCAACGTTACCTCACCGTTTTGTTAGTTCATAGGCTATTTGTAGCCAATATTCTGGCAAATTATTGGCCTATCCGTTACAATAGTAGGCCTATCACTGAATGTATTGTTTGATTTACGAATATGGAAACTCTTCTGTTTTTATGATTTAAAATAATGACATTATTGGAGGTCTCATATTAAACTGTGGTTAAAACAGCAGATATTTTGTCTGACACTGAATTAATTGACTGTCTCCAGATTATTTGTCTATTCGAATCGACAACACACTGTTCACGCGCCATTTGTTTCCAGTGGATTTTTTTTCTTCATAAAATAAAACACCTGAATAAAAAGATATGTTAATTCACATCTTTGACTTTGCACTTGTTTTCAGAGGAAATCTATTGACTTGTTATTTTAAAAATCCGCTTTGAACTGTCACTACGTTCTTGTAAACAATTCGGTGAGTGACATTTAAATAGGAGCAACTGTTTACGGCAATAAAGAGTGAAACCACAATCCTCAAACTCCCTTGAAAACAGAAATCCTGAGTGACACAATCTTCATGAAAGAGCTCCGCGTAGCCCACTAATCCATGATGTATTTGAGGTGTTTTGGCAACCCGATTTACGCATTACCCGAGCCAATATTCCTTACCTGAAAAAGTCAATTTTGCAGTATAGTTTGCCATCCCTGGAGAAGCACTTCTCGGTCAGATTACAGTTGCATTCACAGCACTGGACGCACTTAGCATGCCACGCTCTGTCCAGTACGTTCAGTAGGAACCGGTCCAGGATGGGCCGCTCGCACCCGGCACAGTGGACCATCATGTCGCTGTCCTGGAGGACACCGAGTGCAGACCTTCCCAGGCGGGCACCGCTGCTCGGACTGGGGCAACCCGGTTCTACGCGGAACAACGTCTTGACTCCGGGTATGGGGACAATTATAGAAGCGAATGTTCCGTCAGGTAGCAATTCAACCCTCCTTTCAGAGGCAGACGCAGAACCCTGGAAGTTATTGTACTCCTGGCCCTGTTTACTGTCCAGCACTTGTCAGAATCCTGAGGTTAGATACCTCATCAAATGCTTCTTCTCGCGTAAAATTGACACATTTCCTACCCTCCGCAGAAAAAAAACTGTGCATAGAGAATGCAAATAATTGTTTACGTTTCTTTTTAATCCTTTGAAATCATTGCTTTATGTCCACTTATTTTCCTTGCCTTGCCTCACCTCACGTCGCCACTTTTCGCATCACTGTGGTTTGGTCTGCAGGCGCAACGCGCATCCGTATTCAGATTGGATGACGCTCTTGTTAATTCCTGTGCCTGGGTGGCCAATCAGAGCACAGTTGTTATGGTTACGCTTTCAAATAATCGTAGACTAACCTTAAACCATGCTTGTAGCCTGGCTTTAAATTTAAAGGTATACGATTTTCACAGCCTGGCACAAATGTATAGACTATATGGAACCACAATATCTTGACCGTGCGTCATGATCTCGCTCACGTTACTTCTGTACTACGTGTGTGTCACAGCATAGCAACCATATTCATTTTAGGGTCACTAATTAATGCCAAAATTACATGACAAAAAACTGTCATAGATTCAAGTCTGATCGCGGTCCAATGGAGTACATAGCCCGGCTATGAGCTGGCATCATTTTAATGGGGCCTGAATGAATTCACTGATCAATTCGTTCGTCAGTCGTTCTACAATAGAAGGGACAGCTCATAATAATACAGGCCTTAAATGACTCTGAATGGGATGGGATTGGAGAGGAGTCGTCTTTCTGAACAAGAGCTAATGCTACAAAACTTCCCTGCATTGTACTGAGGCCAGTGTATAAAGGCTAGGAGGGGGTGCTGTGCGTCCTTTCTAATGCAGAAGGCTATTTACAGGGAAATGCATAGGATTAAGATACCCTGGCCTCGTCCATAGAGAGAGGGCGGTCTCCCGATGGTTTAACAGAGTAGCCACCAATCGAAGGGAATTTCAATATTTACTTTCGTACTCATTTTGTTGGTCGCTGCAATGCAAACATCATGTAGACACTAATGCGTTAGCGGGAAGGACTTGGCTGGTTCAAGCATAATGATTCACTTAAGTAGGTGTTAATTTGGACCCGTTTTACATTATCACTAAGACTATTATGAATTGGCAGAATAACAATATTCCACGAAAGACGACATTGAAAAAATAAAAATAAATGTTGCCAATTTTAGGCCTAAAAGGCTTTGGTAGTGGGGCGCTACATTAAGGTTCAATCTTATAAAATTAAACTTTTTTTTTACCTCTCTCATATTGAGAACAACACAAAAAATAACATTATTGCTGTGTGCTGTTAGATGTAGACCACTGTCATTGTTCTGTCTATAGGCCTGTCAATAACTACAATTACATTGTAGCTATAACCATGTAAACGTAATTAATTATCGGTCACAGAATAGTGTGAAAATAAATTGTTCAATGAAAGTTATAGGCAGAAACTGCCAAGTGATATAAAGTGAATAATGCATATAATCTATCTATCTTTCATGTTTGATAACACTTTAATGAAGGCTTGTGTCGCGGGGGGTGGGGGCTGGTGATAATAAGCAGAAGCCCAATTTCTCTTACGGGGGGAGTGGGGGGGGGGTAGGGTACGTAAAGGCTACCGGCCGTTCTAGTTGTTTTCTGAGGAGGGAAGCTGAGGGCGACCGACGGGACCCCCGTAGATCTTGGCAGGCGAGTCTTGTTTCAATCCCGGAGAAATTGCTCACTACTTAGACTGTTTTTCTCACCGATGTTTTCTTGACATTGCGTTTAAGAACTCAGAAAAAACACACTTGAGCTCTGCAGTAACCTAGGCTACACAACAACCTTTCCGTCTTATATTATCTGTAAATGTAGCCTATTTTGGTGGATGGTAGCCTATTTGTGCTTCTTATTAAACATCCAATATCCAAATTAAACTCGCCAAATCGACAAACATGCCAGAATGAACCTTGCTTTAACTTTTGCTTAGGGCTAGGTTGCCCCGACACTATCTAACTACAGGTTTTCGGGCTGAAGGTATAGCGGGCCAGGCATGGAGCATGTTTTTAGCCAAACAATGATACAAAACAGCGCGTGACAAAAGCGTTATCGCCTCACGTGGGAAAACGAGCATGTGAGACCAGCGCATGCAACTACCTTTTGTTGTTGCTGGGCTGCTGCATAGAACTAGCCAGAAGGCTATTCAAAGTCTCCTGTGCTGCGAGCGAGCCAGCCACCCAAAGCACGGAAGGGCCAACGACACCTGTGAAAGTTTCACAGTGGAATTGTCCGAGGTGCTGAAACCCAAGGCCGTGTTCGTTTTGTATGTTGTATGTATTTTTTTAACATCAACAGTTCAAAGCACATACTTTATTTTACCATATTTATAACTCAATAAAACAATTATCTTCCTTTTAGACTATTATGCCGACTATACGAAGGCTTTTACACTGAGAAGTCATATATAAGCTTCTACTCTTCTAACAGGAGTCGCCGACTGGCTCTCTAAAGATTGTGAGGTAAAACACAGCTGCGTCTCTTGGATTTGTTTGTGAATCACTGACAATACAGAACATATGGACCGCTAGATGGTCATTTATTTGACAAACCTTTGATGAACCCTCGTGACATAATCGACAAGTCATTAACAGCATCGCCAAGTCATTCACAATGTATTAATTTACAGTGAGGCATTGGAGAGAAGCATTAAAGAGATTAACGTAAAATGTACTTATTTTTTAGGTTAGGTCTACTTAGATTTCATTGAAAATGATATTGTGCTAAAGAAACAAACAAATCAGTGATTCTATCAGATAGATGCTATTCTAATGAGTCATTCTGCACAGAAGACGTACTTCAACTTTGACCTTGCACTGGAGAATGTTCACAATGGTGCACAAAAGATTTACAACCCACTTATACACGCACACAAACACACGTAAACACACACACACAAACACACACGTGCACATTTCAAGGACTTGGTGGTACAGCTACCCTCTTTGTCAACCTAGAGGCCACTGCCAACCCAGCATGCTTTGCTACAACCTGTGTGTGTGTGTGTGTTTGTGTTTGTGTGTGTGTGTGTGTGTGTGTGTGTGTGTACACTCCATTCTATACTCTTGCAGAGAACCAAGAATAAAGATGTCCGCTTTTTGCACCTGAGCTGATGATGACGAAATCTACACAAAGCACAGAAGATAATTATACGAAACAAATTATCATTGTTATTTCACAAAAAAATAGAAGATGATCTGTGTTTTTTTGTCGTTGAGGTCGTGACTCAGACACACCTCACACAACTGGATGTCTGCATGCACGTTTTCAATCTCACAAGGCCAACGCTTAAAAAAAAAGAAACCTCACGACTGAACGCTAGGCTTGATTTGTGACTTTGGGAAAGAAAGGAACTTCATTGAGGGAAGGTAGAGAGACACAGAGAGAGGACAGGGAGACAGGGGAGAGAGAGGGGGGGGGATGACGAGCCAGAAAGCAACACACAGAGTGTTCAGATCCAGGCATGTTTCTGTCCTGGGGGGCTGTACTGTGCAAAGACCCCCCCTCAATTTCTCCTCCCTCCCTCCTCATGACTCCACCCCTACTCAACTCAAAAGAAGCAGGCAGTGCCTCATCACACACACCACATCCTCCAGCACTCCACCCAAAGGCATGGACCCTCTCTGCACTCCACCCAAAGGCACGGGCCCTCTCTGGCAGGTATAACCTCCACCCCTCCACCCATCCCCCCCCGCCACCCCTGCAGCCCTCTCTCACACACGAACGCACAGACCCCACACCACCCACGTACACACACACGCACGTTCACACTCACGTACACGCACGCACGCACGCACTCCCCCCACCTCCAGGGCCCCACTCTGCCAGGGCCCGGTCCCAGGGGAGAGGTTAGTGTGATGGATGTCTGATTGGTAGCCCTCCCCTAGGGCCTCCCTCTCCGTCACCTCTCCGCGCTCTGAATTAAAAGGCCGTTTGTCTCCTCCGAGTCCTCAGCTGCAGAACGCCGGCCTGCAATTTCACAGCACTCAGAGAGAGAGGAAGGCCATTACAGAGGAGGCTGTCAGGGGAGCCATCAGGGTCTGGACACGCCTGAGGGCTCTCTCTCCCCCCTCTCTCTCTCCCCTCTCTCTCCCCTCTCTCTCCCCTCTCTCTCCCCTCTCTCGCCCCCTCTCTCTCCCCTCTCTCGTCCCCTCTCTCTCCCCTCTCTCTCCCTCTCTCTCGCCCCTCTCTCTCCCCTCTCTCTCCCCCTCTCTCTCCCCTCTCTCTCCCCTCTCTCTCCCCTCTCTCTCCCTCTCTCTCCCCTCTCTCTCCCCGTGTGCCCCGGCCCCACCGCAGGAGCCGTGGAGGTAAAGCTGCCAACCATATATTCGCAAAACGTAAACACTGCCCCGGCACAACACACAACATGCCTCTCGTTTCAATCCACTGTGTCATGTATCCGCGAATAACACCATCGCTTTGGAACACGTCCCAAATTGTGGCTGTCGACAAAATGAACGTGAGTTCAATGTCACATACCAGTCTGAACTGAACTCTTATCAATACTATCGTCACCGGGGAAATATAGTAAACACGAAACAACGAACAATACAGAAAACGCATTTAAAATTGTCCTACGCATTGAATGTGAAGAAGTCTGCCTAAAACAGCAGTGTTGGACCAGCCGTGGGGGAGGACGGGTGTTGGCCCGGGTAGGACGGGTCGTTGCCCGGGTAGAGACGGGTCTGTGTCCCGGGCCCAGGGTAGAGGGGGGGAGGGGGGGGGCTCAGAACTGGAGCAGAGGAGAGGAAAAGGGAAAAGGAGAGATCCGGGTGTGGGGGGGGGCCGTCTAAGATTCTCGTCCCGGGCCCAGGCAAGACTGCCTCAGCTGGCCTGTGTTGGACACAGACAAAAACACACACACTCTCTCTCTCCTCTCCTCCTCTCTCTCTCTCCTCTCTCTCTCTCTCTCTCTCTCTCTCTCTCTCAGAATCTAGAGATGCAGACTAACACACACTCGCCCTCTCTTCAGATATTTGCGCTGGTACGACTGATATATTCATCCATGATCAGCATGAAGACGGACTAACGTTGGCCTGTCAGGGGCCTCCATCAGGGAATACAAACACTGGAGAGAACATCATCTCGCAAAGACACACACACTAACACACACACAGACACACACACACGAAGATACACACAACAAACCCAGCCGCACACCACAAACACAGACACACACACTAACACATACAGACACACACAGATACACACACAAACACAGACACCCATACGCGGACGTACACCCACGCAAACAAACACACACACACGACAGCATCCTCTACAGAAGCACAGACGCCTCGCAATTACACGGACACGCGAAGACGAGGCTCGGTGATACGCCGCGACGTCCTTGACTACTGACTGTGCAGCCTCGGAATCAAACACAAGACTCTCCTCAGCGAGGAGGGGGAGACAAAGGCGCCACAGAAGGACCGTCCCCGCCCGTCGTCAGAAGCCACCGACAGGGCCGCCGCTCGGCACAGATCCACGGGAAGGAGCGAGGGGAGAGACGCCGGAGGAGAGAGGTGAGGCAGGAGAACGAGACGAGGACGGGGAGGAGACAAGCGAGACGTGGGGTTCGATCTACGCTGGGCGTGTGTGGCGTTCGGCCCCTGTCGCCGGCGCTATAACGAGGGAGATCCCCTTTCACACCGCGCGGGCCATCGTAATGAGGTAATGAGCAGGGGTGTGCATCACACCTCCGGCCTCCCCTACTTTATTAATCAGGGTAAGGTCACACGCAGCATCCAGAACCCGACCTCCCCCATCTGGCTTCACTAATGGACCGACCCGATGGATGAAAGGTGCTCTTAGTTAAAGAGCCCTAGTCGGTGTGTGGGCGAGGAGTGAGAGACAGGAAAGGGCGTGAGGAAAGGAAGACCATGAAGATGGTGAGACAGGGAGAGGATGGGAAGGCGGTGCCGGGCAGAGGAAGGGGAGAGAGAGAGAGAGAGAGAGAGAGAGAGAGAGAGAGAGAGAGAGAGAGAGCAAGAGAGAGAGAGAGAGAAGAGAGAAAGAGAGCAGGAGAGAGAGCGAGCAAGAGAGAAAGAGAGCAGGAGAAACCACGGTTCAAAGGTGGAGAAATCATAGGAGAGCAACAGAGAAGGACGTGGGAGTGTTGGTGAGGAGAGCTGAACACGAAGACCTTTTGTACCGTATGACCCCGGTGAGGGGCCGGCCTGCTATCTATAGCGCACGCTCGTGTTGTGGCGGCGCGTTCAGGAGCCCGAGTGAAGGACAGCTTTTCAGCCACCCAGCCAGGACAAAACTCCACAGGGAGAAATAGATCCAGTGAGGTCTTATGTCTGGGTGTGCGTGTGTTATTTCACTAGTGTATATCTGTTTGTGGGCATGGTATTATCTGTGTTTTGTGTGTGTGTGTTTGCGTGCGCCGACAATTGAGAGAAAAGAGAACATGTGTGGGCGTCGGGTTCGAACAAACAAATAAAGGTGAGTTTTCCACGTCCTTTTTTGATTAGATGTATTATTAACACTCAGTCGTCCCGCGCGCTGATCTCTCCTGCGTGTGTCAACGTGGTCGCTCGCACACACGCTCGCACACACGCTCGCACACACCTCGCACACGCTCACGCACACACGCTCGCACACACGTGGCGTTCCAGCAACAGAACAGGTATTCACTTACCTTTTGAGGTGAAAACAAATGAATGATTCATTTGATTATACTGCAGTTGACAATTGGGACACAGCAATTAAACATGTAATTTTTTATGTAGCAATATACCGCAACCTATTTTTATTAGATTTAGATTAGATTCAGTCAAATAATGGTGAACTTTACCTCTCTTTAAAATATGATAACAATTGGATGTTTATGCAATTATCTCAAACCAGTCTGTACAATCAGAGGCTATAAGCATTTGAACGAGGAAAGTCAGCTTCCAACATTGTGTCCATGGCAACATCCTCTTTCTTCACATCCTCCCCCAGGTGCACTGGTCACTCTGACTGGCTGCCAGACCCCTAGAGACACACTGAGGATCTGCTAGAACCAGAGAAGTGAGGTAGAGAGGAGGTGGTGATAGGATAGTGGAGTGCTTAGAGAGAGTGTTTATCTCGACTGTCTAGCGCTCTTTTTCTCTGCTAGTGCTCTTGTGTTTCGTTCCTCGCTCTGCTCTTTCTCTTCTCCACTTTGCTTCTCTTCTCTCTTTTTCTCTTACTACCTCGCGGCGCGGTTTTCCGCGTACTCTATTTTTCTGACTCGGCCTCTTTTGTTCGCCTTTGTCGCAGTTCTCTTCTCGTCGCGTGCTCTCTGTCGCCTTCTCTTTTCTCGTTCTCTGCGCTTTCTTCGTGTCGCTTATCTTTGGGGCCGCGGCTCGTCTCGTTTTACGCTCTCGCTGTCCTCTTGGGTCTCATTCTCTTTGTCCCGTCTCGTACTCTTCTCTTTCTCGTGGGCTCTATGCTCTCTTCTCGCTGTCATCTTGGGAGGAGAGAGCAGCGATAGTAGCGCGCCTTTGCGCAGTCCTGCGTGGGAAGTTTGGTACGACTTTGATTCCGAGGTACGCGTTTCCCTATCGGTTTTGAGTTCGTGAGCGCATATCTGCAGCTGTTGTATGTGTCGCCGCCTCCCGTCCTCGCCCTGGCTCACCCACACTGCTGTTTTGCGGTCATTGACGATACGCATGCCGAGGATTATGGGATAGAGCGCCCTCATTACTCAGTGTGCAGACAAACCTAGAGCGCCAGTGTGACATCTTTGCACACCCAGAAGATGACAAGATTAAGTCTATTTGACAATGACTGGCAGGCTCTATACGTCGCAGAGCTAGCTGTTCGAATATTCATAGCCGGACTCTGTGGACATTGTGTGTGTATGTGTGGTGTGTGTGTGTTTGTAAGTCTGCTGGTGTGTGTGGTGTGTGTGTGTGTGTGATGCCCTGTGTGTGTGCATGTGTAGTGCGGAGCAATTGCGCGGCCGGTGGGTGGTGTGGTTAGCCTCGTGTCTGCTGTAGGACGACGCACGGTCCACGTTCCCACGCCTCCGATCAGGGTGAACAGACTGTGGCCTGATTTGAGCTACCGAACCTGTTTTAACTACCTCACCTGCTCCTGTGTTCTATTCTCAGACAAACAGAACAGTCATATTACAGTGATGACATGCCAGATAAGAATACGATTCACTGGCATACACTACAACACACCACGACTAACATGATCGTTTAATCATCATATGAATCATGCCGTCATATACTGTTACATGAGTAATATGCATTTTGAATGTATTTCCTGTCTGTTGTCTGTACATGAGATGGGTACAAAGTTATCCTTCAACAGAACAGTATGTGTACTGCACATGTAACCTACCTACTGACTGTAGAGCATAACACACACACACTCACCCACACACACCCACACACACTCACACCCCACAATCACTCACACATCTCCCTCAACACACACACTCACATCACTTCTCCCATACGCGAGCAGGAGCCTAAAACAACGTTACCTTGAGCCAACATCATAGTCGAGTGACTGATCTTGGGATGTCTGGTACATCTGTCACACACCACACATCACACG
This sequence comes from Mallotus villosus, assembly GCA_903064625.1. NCBI lineage: Eukaryota > Metazoa > Chordata > Actinopteri > Osmeriformes > Salangidae > Mallotus > Mallotus villosus. Next base: position 1,603 of record CAEFZP010005785.1, on the reverse strand, counting down.
CACACACACACCACACACACACCCACACGACACAACACACACACACACACACACACCCCACTACACACACGCCTCACACACACACACACCTCACACATCAACACACTCACATCCCACGAGCTACACAACACACAGAACACACACACACAAGACTCACACAACACTCACACACACACACCTCACCACACTTTCGACACACACACACATCAGCCACATCTCACACACACGATTCACACACGCACACACCCCCCACAACACATACACCCACACACACTTCCCCTACCACACAATATCAGATCCCATCTATTTTTTTTATACCGCCGTCTCCCCGCCTTTTCTTATGTGTCTTTTCTTCCTTTCGTTATATTCCCTCCGTGTAACTCTCAGCAAACACAGCTGCTTTTTATTTCCTCCTCGCGCTGTGGAAAGGATATAGATAGATAGAGAGATGAGAGAGAGAGATAGAGCGATTAGAGTAGAGAGTAGAGTTGGAGATTGTACTAGATAGATAGTAGAATAGAGATGGATAGAGGAGAGATATATATAAGAGATATTATATGTAGAGTAGACCTTCGCCATAAAGCCTGACAAAGCTATTTACTTACCCTCCTTCCAGCCGGCTCGCGCTGGCGCTAGCGCTACTGTGTTCTCTTTCTGCAGGAGATCAATATGTTGTATCGGGACAAACAGGAGTTCGGCTTCGGCCGGCGGGAACGCTTCCCTGTTTAGCCAGCACGCCGCTGGAGGGCCTCTGACCGCAGACGTCCACCAAGTTCCACTCAGCGCCGAACTCCGCCTGCCAGTCGAGTCAACAACAAACAATCCCAAATCCCACTATCGGAAATATCCCTTATATACCACCTGTAGCCGTCCGACGGGTGGAAACTCTCCACACCGACAGTCCCACTGGTGAGGGGCAGCGCCCGGGTCAAGACGTACAATTGCTGATACCTTCTAACGACTGCTACGCCCCGACGGAAATGCGGAATTAAAACCCTGGATTTTTGTGCCTTGAGGGCAACCTTGTTAGCTCGCTGGGTAATGGCAGGGTACGTTTTAGGCTGAGGGCCTCTGTTCGAATCCCGACCCTGGCCCTCTCTCTCTCTTTCTCCTCTCCCACCTTGCCCTTCAACTTAACTGGCCAATACAGCTCGAAAAAAAGGCACACACACCCACACACACACACACACAACACACCCAGAGAGACAACACAACACACACAACACCATTTGAAATGACTTGATTTAGCGGTGGTTATTGGGACAGGGCAAGTCCCCCACGCCTGAATCCTCGGGGGCCCATTAAGACTAAACAACAGATCAACCTGTAGTGTGAAGCATCCGAACCACAGCTGGATTCAACGCACAACAAAACAACATGGCTGAACAGTAAGCCGTAAGCACACAGCGTCAGTTGGACCATACAAAAAAACAAACAACCCAGGTGCCCCCCAGTAGGATCTGCAGGGATCCTTGCCTCATCCCCTGGATCATCGCCCTGGCTCTACTCAAACATCCTCTGCATCTGCGCGTGTTCATAGGGCCCTCCGGTCCCCCGGTGCCACGCCGCCGCTTTCCTCCCATCACTTCACTGTCCTCCTCTC
>CAEFZP010005784.1:0-40416 GCA_903064625.1 Mallotus villosus | reverse complement strand
TTTTATTCAGGATAAACAGGAAGGATATGTGGGGAAAATTGAAGTTGTAACATATTTATCCTGTATAAGAATGATTCTGTGTTACAATATTCCTTGTGTGCAAAGAGAGGCCTAACCCCAAATCTGGGGCCAGTTCTCCGTACGTCACTTATTCCGAGATCAAATGACACATCCAAGATGACATTATCGTGCTAATCATGAGCAGGCTAATTCGGTTCTTGAACCCACCTGTTAGAGCCATAAACAATAGGTGTATTATTTCTGTAATATTATTTTATTACCTTGCTATCATAATAATGATCTTTGTAAATTAGAGACTTTTATTTTGACACGTTGTTGACCACGTGAAGAGAGCATGTTAGTTTAGAAGGAACAGAGAGGCACGGAGGTACACAGTTTTTTGACCGTGCTGCTTAACTGTGACAACTACAAGAAACATTTATTTTATGTAAAGACAAGTTTAGTTTCAGATAAAGAAAGTTAAAACCCTTTGAGTTTGCACGCGTTAAATACTTTTCCCGAGTGCTTCAAGGAATGGCACAGGTAGTGGATCTGCTGCCATAACACCACCTGTTGTCAATGATTAGTATAGCTGGATTGAGTTATACGTTGGTCTAAAATGGGGTATGTATCGATAGTAGAAACCTTGATCAGCAACGTTGCTATTAGCTGCTCACATAAGTCTATGGCTGCTCACCGTGGCCAAAAAGAGCACCCTGTTTTTTCCGCAACAGAGCAACAGCTTGCTCGAAGACTACTCCGAATTTGAAAATGTAATCAGAACACCAGGGAACACCTCAAAGTCTGCAAAATCCAAGAAAGAGGCCTGGCAAAAAGTAGCAGACCAAATTAAATGTATAGTAGGCTAGTGACCACGCATTTCATCGCTTATTAGGCTACAGTATAGGCTTATGTTTTTTTATTTTCATACTTTCATATTTTCATTAATCGTCTTTAATGTCCTATCATGTGGTTTCAACAAATTTATGATGTAAATGACACCCTCACAAAAAAATGATAGGCTATCTCTCAAAAAGTATCTAGGCTATAGCATATCGTGCTGTCCTATCACGCAAGGAGCAATTAATTCGATTTCATGTTAAATTCTGCTAATTATTCTTGCACCTTCCGCAACAGTTCCTGTAGTAAAAACGGGCATGACATGTCTGTGACAGACTTCCTGTATCACCTCTGCTTGTAAAGCCTCAATCTAATCGTGTTTACATAAAATAAACCTGCTCCCGAGCAGGTTTAAGTTTACGGACTTGTTGCTATGACAGCAAGTTCAGGGGGCTGTTGCACAAAAGTAGAATAAAGATATCCAGGATAACTGAAAAGGCGCCGCTTGACTTAGTGTGATCAGCTCATCGCGGCTTAATCGGTTGCACGTTTGCCGAGCCGGGATGAGAAGGTAAAGCTATGTCAATTCAGGTGTACATAGTTGGGATAAGTGCAGCTTCACGGATTTCTTAAATAGACCAAGGTATCGATCACAAATTCACTGATGCAGCACATGCGTGCAGCATTCTTCACCCGCTGAGCAACAATTAATAATATGTACGATCAGCAAGACTAATATGTTATAGCCTACAAAGACGTAAAATACATGACCAAGACTATGAAATGTGAGGACATATAATAAAAATGTGAGCAAAAAAATTAGCAGCTCAGCCCAGTTTGTGTGGGATTGCGCAATCCGAGAGGAGGCACAGCTATATTCGCTTCTTTTCCCGTATTTGAACAGGAAAATACTTAAATTCAGCAATAGTGGCTATAAAACCCCTTGGAATCATCCAATAATTATATTTATATCACAGATCAGTGGACACATATTATTATTTTATGTTATTCGTTTTATTACATGTCATGATGACACTGCCTCCCCTGACCGCACGTCACTGCAGGTAGCCTACTCGTCCGAAAAAGCGAACAGGTCAGATTTGTCCCGAAACACCCTTTCATGTCTAAAAGCATGTATTAGTATCAGTGCTTCTTCGTCCAATGTCGTTTAGAAATGGGAATGCCATGGTGCAATAAGAAACACAGATGAATAGGACTTTATATACCTATTGCCCTCATCACTGACTTTATTCAACCATTTCTAACCATCTAAACAACTGCAATAGTAGGGTTTAAAATCTAACTCGTGACAGCAATAGTGACAAGTAATGCATGTTAATAAAAATAAATCGGAACACATTCAGAAGACAACGAAATAACTGCTAAATTGTAATGTTTATTTCGGATCAGAGCGTCCGCTGATTTAACACGAGACTCCAGAATTAAGCTTAGCCTGACTGTTAGCCTGCTCTGGAGCAGGCTAGCTGCAAAGAATAAATCTCCATGGTTACTTGGCTGGGCTTAATTCAAGCTGCTTTCGTGCAACCAAGTCAAAGCTAAAGTCATCCAGGATAACTTGAATATCCCGGCTTAATCGCTTATCCTGGTTTCGTGCAACAGCCCCCAGGATGAGCTTCGAAGAACCGAACAATCCAAGATAATGACAAATCGTCAACAATCAAATCCAGCTAATTGAGTTAGCGACGTACGGATGTGGGCTAATAATGTTTTTGTCTTCACATCTTGAACACAATTAATACATTACTTCAAAATAACTTAATAACTGCCACACGCATTTATTAAGATAAAAGATAAAAGGGTTGTCAAAGAACGGATACGCCATAAGCGATTGTAACTTGTCTAGACGCTCTTAGTTTCTAAGGCCTTATTTGATGTCACTTAACCAATAGCTTTTGAAAACAGTTAAAGTGACATCATAACTTGTTTATTTAAATTTATATATTTGTTGGAGACGAAGTAAACACGTAAATCGTTCATGTATGCACTTCAAAAAGTCTTAATTTACGTTTCCGAACACGGACTAAAGTGTTTTGCACGCAGGAATTTACTCGACGGAACTGTCTTTTGAGATTCTGTTTCCGCTTGTTTTAAATTCTTTGCAACACATTTTAGTTTAGCTTGACTTTTAGCCTGACAAGGAGCAGGCTAGTTCCGAAGTGTGAATTATCTTGGTTACGTATTTTGAAATAAAATAAGCCACCTTAATGGAACGGAACTCTCGCTAAAGTAAGTGAGACTTTGCAAAATAAGTCTCGCTTTTCCTTAATCGACGTTGATGGAATACCCCCCTGGGCTTGACCACTATCTTTCTGGAGAGGCCATAAAAGAAGTGGGGGAGGCTTACAGGGGTCAAAGAGCACACATGCACACACTCAAACACGCACGCGCGCCAGGTCTATGGAGAGGAGCCAATGAAGAAGAGCCATGGAACAAAAGATGCTTTGTCTTAGCCAATAAGAGTCAAGCGGGTCTTGTGTTTAAATAGCTAGCTAACGCAACATGCTAGCAGACAAACTTGTACCACCATGGCATGCATTTTGCGTTGTTACTGACGATGATCGCTAATGAGCTTTTTATGCATGAGCGATTTTCCACTAAATAAATGTCAAGCTTATTTATGTTTTTGGGGGCATATTTTCAGTTAGCAGACATACTGTTTGAATCGCGATTCCATCTGAAATATTGCCAGTGATAACGTTGTTACAGTAGCTTCTTTCTAAGGGTGTTCTTAATGAATTATGCAATAGCCTATGAGTAGGCTAAATGCTTGAAAATATCACTAGAAGGGAAAAACTTAAAGGGACGGACCCACCTGCAACCGACACAAGTAGGCACACCCTCACAATTTCCCCAGAAATTGTATGCTCTCTAGTTCTTTTTGCCCCTCTAAGCCTCGGTCAATATTTGGACTACATAGAAAACGTTGGTGTCAAAAGTTTCGTCTTGGTCTTGATTGAGTTGCTTGTATTAGAATTTACGTTCCGTTGCACAGTTTAGGATCATACAACGTTGTTGTAGCAAAAAGTGTCTTTTGTCGCCGAAGGGTACTCAGTTCTATACTACGTCACTGCGTCAGAACACTCTAGCAACGAGGCATGGACACATAGTGATAGAGACGTTCTAGCACTCAAATTGGAGTTTAGATTATGTCTGAAAAATCCCACCCCCAAAAAATCCCAACCATTTGGCTTTGGTGAGAAAGCGATTTCGAGTGGAACTGCAGTCTCGGATTATTGATTTAGGTCGTGAAAGTCTTTGCAATTTGAGCGAGTACGGGTCGCCCGTGAGACCACCTAGTCTTAGGCGGCAGCCATGCTAGAAAGCGTCATAGTACTATTTTCGTAATAGCACGCAAATTGCAGTTTAGATTAAGAGTGATACCACACCCAAAAAGACGCGGTCTCACTCAAATTCTTTAGCTAAAGATATGTCGATTGCGAAGACAGCCAGCGGGTCAGCATATTTTTGTGATTTGTGTAAAACTTGGAATTTGAGACCCCATCTTGTTTTGACGTTAGCCTTAGAGTCAGACTTGGTCGCCCACTGGCAGTGTGTAGCATAGATATATATAAAGGCATATATCTATGGTGTGTAGTACTGTCCTCATTTCCGGCGCTTTCAAAGAATCAGTGAAGTGTTGCTATAGCAACAGCAGCTAGCTTGCCTATCAAACTTATTTTGAATTAGCCATTTTCAACTAAATTAAGGTCAAACTTATTTACGTTTTGGGGGGCATATTTTCAGTTAGCAGACAGTACTGTTTGAATCGCGATTCCATCTGAAATATTGCCAGTGACAACGTTGTTACAGTAGCTTCTTTCTAAGGGGGTTCGCTTGTTTCAAAGGGTGTTCTTAATGAATTATACAATATTAGAGTAGGCTAAATGCTTGAAAATATCACTACAAGGGAAAAACTGGGGACGGACCCATCTGCAACCTAGCAAGCACACCCTACAACTTCCCCAGAAATTGTACGCTCTCTAGTTTAATTTCATATTGCTTTTGTACACATTTATGATTATATTTTATGGAACAACTGATGAAGAACTAACATACCTAGTCTTGGCATTAACATGAAAAAAATCTAGATTGGCTTATCAATGCCATAGCTCTAGAGAAACAGCTTCTCTTTATTATTGTATGAGGACGGAAAACTGTAAGATTAGCCCCTGCTTAACATTAACAAGACTCATGTCAACAGGCTACAATAGCAGTTTAGTTTTACTTAACACTCATGTAAGAATGGAAAATGGTTTCCTATACTTCTAGAATTTTTTTGACAGCGTAATTATAACGTTTGGCGAATTATAACCTCACTGATCTTTTCTGTGGATGATATTTATCGCTTGTCAGGCGATTATTTTACACTGCTGACCACACGTAACTTTAAACGTTAGTGTCATTAGGTTAACGCAGTAAAATTAGTAGCTGGCTAAGCACTAGCTCCTAACATTAGTCACTCCAACATCCTAACGTTGGACGAGGCAAGCTATACTATTTCTCGTGAGCCACAGGGCGCCTGTAGCCTGGTCCTAACCAGACTCTCGTACATTTCATTTGTACAGAGAGTCGTTTGACCTTGCTCAATTGACAAACGTTGACTTCCTTGTAGGCGGGTACAACTATTGGCCTGCCCAGAGCCACTCTGATCTGCCATAACCAATAGCTAGCGTTCGCCTTAGCCAACTCCTTCACCACTACTGTAACGGAGCTAGCTGCGTTCAAAAATCTAACTTTTCCCGAACCCCGTGGGGAGAAGGGCCACAAAATCATTGCCACCAAGAAAACTCAGCAACACTTGTTCTTGCTCCGGCTTTAGTTTCTGGATATTCGGCAGTGTTGCCACAACGGACCGAATGGCTTCGCTCGCATCTTTCTCCGCCGCCATTACGGAACTACAACACAAACTAGCGCACGACATCAACGTTATCGTTCTCAGCCACTCCCTCTGTTCGCTGATTTGCCCTGTACAAAATCTGTTTGAAATATCTGAAATGCGTACCTAAATGCCAGACCTAGTAAAGAAGCAAAATCAAAATTGAGCGGAAGTACGTAGGTGGGCAGAGCCAGGCTAGGGCGCCTGTGCAGCTAGTTTAACACTCTCACCTTTCTTCGAAAACAAATCGCTGATAATCTGGGCCCCTGAAGTGCTCCTGGCCTCTTTTCTTCCTCCCTTCCCTTTTTTGGCCTCTTGATATATGTTTCTGTTTTGGCATTGTCAGTTCTCCTGCTGGCTGCTGCTGCAGTTCGTAAGCTATAATGTTACGCGCACATTTTCAAAAGAGGAGCGAACGATGGACCAAACCATGTTTTTAAAGAAGGATTGCTCGGGAAATACACACTTTTTATTTTTATGAGTATTAGTTAAGCATATTCATAATAATTTTGTCATAGAGAGGGAAGCCTACATAATAGGCTACTGGGATTTTTGTGGGCCCCCCCCTGGGCTGTGGGCCCCAAGAATTGTCATAACCTTCACCCCTAAAAGACGGTCCTGGGTGCAGAGCCCTGCCTGGGGATTATAATGTTGGTTAGTTTATTTGGTCTTAGTTTGATTGGAATTTTTGCATCAGTTAAAATTTACATTTACATTCATTTAGCGACTTCCAAGAGAGAGCTTTACAAAAGTGCATAGGTCACTGATCATAACAACGAGATATCCCCAAACATTACAGGTAGTAGTGCTCACGCGAGGAATCAGGATTAGCGACGTCACTGTCCACCCCCACAATCCTATATTATCAGACCATTGCCTGGTTACCTTCAAAATGGATCTCTGCCAAAGCCTTGGAGGCACTCAGAATACTTCTACTAGCCGCTGCATAACCCCAAACACAGCTCTAGAACTGGCTAATATTCTACCTGCTGCATTAGAAGCACTTGACGTCCCAAATAAATCATTAAATGCTAAAACAAGGGATCTGAATGTGGTTCTTCAGCTATCCCTAGATTCTGTTGCCCCACTTAAACCTCGTAAAAGAAAAGACAAAAAACTGGCTCCATGGTATTCAGAGGAAACCCGCACTCTAAAGAGGTCCACTAGAAAACTAGAACATAAGTGGCGTACCACTAAATTGGAAGTTTTCCGCCTGGCCTGGAAGGACAGCCAAATGGAGTACAAACAAGTCCTCATCAGATCCAGATCAGAATATTTCTCTAAGTTGATTAGTAAGAACAAACACAATACTAAGTTCCTATTTGATACTGTTGCAAAACTCACTAAGAAAAGTACACGCTGTGTTAATACTGTTCTCTCTCCCAATGATTTCTTGGAATTCTTTGACCAAAAAATCTATGCAATAAGGGACAAATTGGCCATCGACACTGAATCTTCCTCTATACCCAGCGCGCTACATGTCGAGGCTCTCACTCATTTTAACCCTATTTCTCATTTTAACCCTATTTCTATCGAAGCGTTCATCAAGTTGATAGATTCATCGAAACCTACCAGTTGCCTTCTCGATCCCCTTCCTGCCAAACTTCGTAGGGAACTTCTCCCTATTATTGGACCAGCCATGCTTAGTATTATTAATGAATCTATTGTAACTGGCCAAGTCCCTGACGATTTCAAACAAGCAATTATTAAGCCCCTTCTTAAAAAACCAAACCTTGATTCAGGTTGTCTCAGCAACTACAGGCCAATTTCAAATTTGCCATTTCTCTCAAAAATTTTAGAAAAAGCTGTGGCACAACAGCTTACTGAGCATCTTTCCTCAAATCAGCTTTATGAACCTCTCCAGTCTGGATTTCGTCTTCACCACAGCACTGAAACTGCTTTGGCTAAGGTAGTCAATGATCTACTATTGGCCTCTGACGCGGGTTCTATCTCTGTGCTGGTTCTCTTGGACCTAAGTGCAGCTTTTGACACAGTGGATCATGCGATTCTTCTGGAACGTATGGAGAACTATGTTGGAATTTCTGGTACCTCACTTCAGTGGTTTAGATCCTATCTATCTGATAGATCACAATATGTCCACTATGATGGCTGCTCATCCAGGTGCTCCACTGTAAAATACGGAGTACCACAGGGTTCAGTTCTTGGCCCTCTGTTGTTTTCACTCTACATGTTGCCTTTAGGAAACATAATTAGAAGCTATGGGGTAAACTTTCACTGTTATGCTGATGATACTCAGCTTTATATGTCTTTAAAGCCTGGGGATTTACCATTTGCTATGGAAAAATGTGTTTCTGGGTTGAGAGCTTGGATGGCAACAAATTTCCTTCTTCTCAATTCGGATAAAACAGAGGTTCAAATTTTTGGTCCTAAAAAATACAGAAATAATTTATCCAATCTAACTTTAGACGGCATCAAAGTCTCTCAAAGCCAACTGGTAAAAAATTTAGGAGTCACAATGGACCCGGACCTTTTGTTTGAGTACCATATTAAGCAAATTACTAGAACTGCATTTTTCCATCTACGTAACATTGCCAAAGTACAAAAATTTCTCTCAAAAGATGATGCTGAAAAACTAATACATGCATTTGTTACATCCCGATTGGACTATTGCAATGTGTTGTTCTCTGGCCTCCCAAATACCTACATAAAAAATTTACAACGGGTACAAAATGCTGCTGCTAGACTATTGACTAGAACCAGAAAGTTTGATCACATAACTCCTATTCTCGTCTCTTTACACTGGCTTCCTATCCAAGCCAGAGCTGATTTCAAGGTTCTATTACTAACCTACAAATCTCTGCATGGATTAGCACCGCTGTACCTCTCTGGTCTCCTTGCACCCTATCGCCCCACAAGGTCACTTAGATCTCAAGATGCCGGCTATCTGGTGGTTCCCAAAATAAATAAAAAAACTGTTGGAGGCAGGGCGTTCTCATATAGAGCACCTCTTCTCTGGAACAAATTACCTATCTCAATTAAGGAGGCTGATACTGTTGCGACATTCAAAATCAGGTTAAAAACGTTCCTGTTTAGTCAAATCTATGGCTGCTAAAGGTAAGTGTGTGTATGTACTTTCAATGTAAAGGTAAGTATGTGTATGTACTTTCAATGTAAACTTATGGTGTGGTGTCGACGGGGGACGGGGCATTCTCACCCTTATTCTATAAATAACTTATTTTAGAGTTCTTTCCCCTGGAACAGATTCCCCTGGCTATCTGGTGGTTCCCAAAATAAATTAAAAATAAATAAATAAATAAAAAACTGTTGGAGGCAGGGCGTTCTCATATAGAGCACCTCTTCTCTGGAACAAATTACCTATCTCAATTAAGGAGGCTGATACTGTTGCGACATTCAAAATCAGGTTAAAAACGTTCCTGTTTAGTCAAATCTATGGCTGCTAAAGGTAAGTGTGTGTATGTACTTTCAATGTAAAGGTAAGTATGTGTATGTGTATGTACTTTCAATGTAAACTTATGGTGTGGTGTCGACGGGGGACGGGGCATTCTCACCCTTATTCTATTAATAACTTATTTTAGAGTTCTTTCCCCTGGAACAGATTTTATGTTCCAACCGAGGGGGGCTGGCGGTGTCTTAGTGTCTAAGGCTGCACCAAATACCCTTGTTTAAATCGCTGCATTAGTCCACACTTGACCGGTGGGGATCTCATTCTAATATCATTGTAACTATTAGCTTCTCCTGGCATTCTCTAATCCCTGCTTTCCTCTCTCTGTCCCCCCTCCACACATCCCCTGTGGTGTGGGGGGTTTTTGAGCTGTCAGCACCTGCCTGGTCATCGGTCCGCCAACGCTGGACCTATTCACCAACCGGAAACTAGTCTCCGTGACGGGCAACAGCGAGTTTCCCGATCCCTTCCTACATCTACCAAGCTGGACAATGGATTTTGGTGTTTCTAAACCCATTGGCACTTCCCTGTGTATTACTATGTTTAGCCTGTGTTCTGCTCCTCTCTTTCACCAACCGTTTCTGGAGGAGGGGATCCCTCACTGAATTGCTCCTCCCGAGGTTTCTTCCATTTTTTCTCTTGCATTGAGTTTTTCTGGGAGTTTTTCCTTGTCTTCCTTGAGGGTTTAGGTTGGTTGAGGGGCAGTTTTCATGGGCGTATGTGAAGCCCTCTGTGACATGCTTGCGTGTAAAAAGGGCTATACAAATAAATTTTGATTTGATTTGATTTGAAACATGAAGCATACATTGTGAAAAACCAAAAAATAAGTGCCAAAGGGAAGAATTATAAGAGCATGTAGTTAAACAAGTTACAATTAAACAACATGGGCCGCAGAAAAGTGCAAAAGTGTACTTGTAGAAAAGCAAGCAACAGTAAAAAATATTTCACAGTGAGTACAAGAATTTTAAGTCAGTTACAGCTAACCAACAAGAGCAGCACGTCTCTAAGTAAAAGTAATTGTGATCCTGGAGGAAACTAACATCATGTCCAGCAAATCTTTCCTAGGTACCGTTGTATTCCCGGAACAAGTGTGTCTTGAGCCTTTTCTTGAAGGTGGGAAGACAGTCAGTGTCTCTGATGGAGGTGGGGAGTTGATTCCACCATTGGGGGACCAGACAGGAGAAGAGCTTTTGTTGGGACCGGGCGGTCTTGAGCGGTGGGACCACCAGACGGTTGTAAGGCTGGAGGAGAGACTTGATGTAGTCGGGTGCAGTCCCGTTCACCGCTCAGAAGGTCAGTACCAGGGTCTTGAATCTGATACGGGCCGTGACGGGTAGACAGTGAAGGGAGATGAGGAGCGGGATAACATGGGAGCGTCTGGGTAGGTTGAAGACCAGGCGGGCCGCTGCGTTCTAAATCCTCTGGAGAAGGCGGGTTGCGCATGCTGGGAGCCCGGCGAGCAGCGAGTTGCAGTAGTCCAACTTGGAGAGGACAAGTGCTTGGACCAGCAGCTGGGTGGAATGCTCAGACAGATATCTCCTGATCTTCCGGGTTTGTTGTAGAGGGTGAACCTACACGACCGGGAGACGGCAGCAATGTGGGCTGTGAGGGAGAGCTCGTCATCCATGGTAACCCCGAGGTTCCTGGCAGAGGATGAAGGGGTCATCGTCGCAGATCCTAGGGTGATTGAGAGATCGTGGGAGATGGACGATTTGGCCGGGATTATGAGAAGTTCAGTTTTGGCGAGGTTCAGCTGGAGGTGGTGCTTGGTCATCCAGGCGGAGATGTCTGTGAGGCAGGCCCCAATCCTAGCTGAGATCCCCGGATCAGTCGGGGGGGAACGACAGGTACAGCTGCGTGTCATCAGCGTAGCAGTGGTAGGAGAAGCCATGGGAGGTGATGATTGGGCCAAGTGAGGTGGTGTACAGGGAGAAGAGAAGGGGGCCAAGGATGGAGCCCTGTGGGACACCAGTGGAGAGCTGGTGGGGGCCAGACACTTTGCCTCCCCAGGAGACCTGGTACGATCTTCCGGACAGGTAGGATGAGATCCACTGAATTGACGGAAGTAAGAGAAGAGTTGAGGACATGGAGAAGAACATTTATAATGGAGGGAGAGATGGTTTGAAAGAGAAGGGAGGGGACTGGATCAAGGGGACTGGATCAAGGGGACAGGAGGTAGAGCGATGAGAGAGAATTAGGTCAGAGATCTCTGCCTCAGACCGGGTAGAGAAAGAGTTGAGACATTTAGTAGGGTCAGTCCTATGGGTGAGTTAATAGGAAAGGTGGGTTCAGAGAACCGACTGCTAATGTCAGCATCTTTTTTCTCAAAGAAGGAGGAGAAGTCGTCTGCTGTCAGGGTGGAGGTGAAGAAGGGTGGAGAAAGGTTTGTGAAGGTTTGAGCAGTAGCGGCTGGTGATTTGCTGGTGATAAAATACACTTTAAAAAAATTCAATATAATACAATACAATAAAATAAACAGTTAATCAATAGGGTATGACAAGAAGGGCTACTAGCAGGTGCAGGAGTCAACTAAGATTTTATGCAGATTTAGTTTGAAGACAGAGAGAGAGGTGAAGACAGAAAGTTTAAGGGTGTTTTGAAGGGTGTACCAGTCAAAGGCTGCAGCGAACCGGAAGGCACTGCGTCCAAAGACAGTGCGGACTGTGGGGATGGAGAGGTTGATGAAAGCACTGGACCTTAGATTACGGGCAGGGTGGAAGAGGTGTAGAAGAGAAGAGAGGTAGAGAGGTGTTATGCCGAGAATGGATTTGTAGATGAGCAGAAACCAGTGATGGAGCCGTCTGGTGTGAAGGGAAGTCCAGTCTACCAGGTTGTAGAGGTTGCAGTGGTGAGTAGTGAATGGAGCCCCTGTAGCAAAGCGGATGGCAGAATGGTGGAGTGGGTCCAATTTGCTGAGAGTGGAGTGAGATGCAGTTCTGTAGATGGTGTCACCGTAATCAAAAATGGGCAGGATGGTCATTTTGACGAGTGTGTGTTTGGCTGCATGAGTGAAGGAGGCCTTATTGCGGTAAAGGAAGCTCAGACGAGCTTTGACTTTTGATTGTAAGTGCTTGATGTGGGTGGTGAATGAGAGGGATGAATCCAGCCAGAGGCCAAGGTATTTGTAACAAGAAACAAATTCTAGTTCAGAGCCGTCGGCACAGAGGATTTTTGGGACAGAGGTGGGAGCGTGTTTCCGGTCAAAGATAATGCATTTGGTTTTTTGGGTGTTGAGGAGAAGATGAAGGCTATGGAAATGCTGTTCTACGGAAGTGAGACTGTGTTGTAGTGTGGCCGCCACAGAGGGGAGAGAAGGGCCCTCTGAGTATATGATGGTGTCATCAGCATATAGGTGGATCTTGGAGTTGCCTGCATTCCTGGTTGTATTGTTAATGTAGATGGAGAATAGTGTTGGGCCTAAAATAGAACCCTGTGGCACCCCTTTGGTGATGGTGAGAGGGGCTGATTTGATGTTATCCGATTTAACGTCCCGTAAGCCTACAGCCCATCCTCCTTTGCTAGCTATGTTGCTCTCGTAGATACGTGATAATTATATGGGATGTGAGGGAATGATAAAGGTCTCTGATTCGACGAATCAGATGTCAATATAAGTAAGAAACGATGTCATTGGCCGCACACTCGTGCGCCCCGGCATCGCCCCTTTTTTCCGCCAATGAGAAGCCGTTTTTCTCAAATGTATGAAAAAAGTATGAGAGCTCCCATTGACTTCCATTTGGCCGGCGCCCCTCCAGGGGGGAGTGGCTTATCTCAGTGATAACGAATGGAAATATATTATATTTGGTCACATTGAAGTGGTTGTTGACAGGGACTTACGGTCTCCCACACACATTTAACGCGTTAACACAGTACATTTCTTGTTTAAATAGTTTGGTATATCATATTTTTGAAGTTTTACGAAAAATTCGAGGAGGGGCGGCGTCCTTGCGCCCTCTATGGACGCACCGCCACTGGGTTTGAGGCAGTTAATTTTGTTCAGGAAGGAGTGGGTTTGTGCATCAGTTATATGGGCGGTAACATGCATCGGTTTGTGTTTTCGCTTAACTGCTTTGATTTTACAAGCTTTGATTGAGATACTGCGTTAATTGTTTTCGGGATTATCAACCTAAATGAATGCACTGACTAATAAAGTAAATTGTTCAAACTCAAACTTTAGATTTTACTGGGGCACAGCCGAATTTATACTGGGCACGTGCCCCTGTAAAAAGGGTCTAACTATGCCCCTGTGTTAAGTTATGTTTAATAAACTAATACAATAAAAAAACACTGTGCTCCTAAATTTATTTGTATGCTCCTACATTTTTTCATTTAGGAGCACATGTACTCCTTGGTGAAATCATTAGCGTAGAGCCCTGGAAGTGGAACGTATATACTTTGTGACATATCTACGTCTATGTCTGCGGGTGTTGTAGTGAACGGGAATGCTGAAGAAACACATGCTAGCTATGAATATGTTCTAGGTAGAATATAATACAAATAGGGTGATACTTATCAGAAGAGGTGATCCGCCTCGTCGGCCATCCTCGGAGGACTCCCGCAGGAAGACTCCCTGTCTTTGTTCGACCGAGTCTTCGTGCACAGAGGCTGCCACAGCAGTGCTAGTTGCCTTAAATATGCAAGGCGCAGCTGACAACGACCCTAATTATGTAAACACAGCCAGGGTTTCACACGGCGGTGAAAACCCTGAAACTCGATCTCTAGCTAGCTACAGTGCCTTGCATAAGTATTCACCCCCTTTGGACTTTTCTACATTTTGTCATGGTATAACCACAGATTAAAATGTATTTCATCGTGAGTTTATGTAATGGACCAACACAAAATAGTGCATCATTTGGAAGTGGGGGGAAATATTACATGGATTTCACAATTATTTACAAATAAAAATCTGAAAAGTGTTGAGTGCATATGTATTCACCCCCTTTACTGTGAAACCCCTAACAAAGATCTGGTGCGACCAATTGCATTCACAAGTCACATTTGCAAGTCACATAATTAGTAAATAGGGTCCACCTGTCTGCAATTTAATCTCAGTATAAATACACCTGTTCTGTGACGGACTCAGAGTTTGTTGGAGAACATTACTGAACAAACAGCATCATGAAGACCAAGGAGCTCACCAAACAGGTCAGGGATAAAGTTGTGGAGAAATATGAAGCAGGGTTAGGTTATAAAAAAATATCCAGAGCTTTGAACATCTCTCTGAGCACCATAAAATCCATCATAAGAAAATGGAAAGAATATGGCACAACCGCAAACCTACCAAGAGGAGGCCGTCCACCCAAACTGAAGAGTCGGACAAGGAGAAAATTAATCAGAGAAGCAACCAGGAGGCCCATGGTTACTCTGGAGGAGTTGCAGAGATCCACAGCTGAGGTGGGAGAATCTGTCCACAGGACAACTATTAGTCGTCTACTCCACAAATCTGGCCTTTATGGAAGAGTGGCAAGAAGAAAGCCATTGTTGAAAGGGATCCATAAAAAATCCCGTTTGGAGTTTGCCAGAAGCCATGTGGGAGACACAGCAAACATGTGGAAGAAGGTGCTCTGGTCAGATGAGACCAAAATTGAACTTTTTGGCCTCAATGCAAAACGCTATGTGTGGCGAAAACCCAACACTGCCCATCACCCTGAGCACACCATCCCAACAGTGAAACATGGTGGTGGTAGCATCATGCTGTGGGGATGCTTCTCTTCAGCAGGTACAGGGAAACTGGTCAGAATAGAGGGAAAGATGGATGGAGCCAAATACAGGGAAATCCTTGAAGAAAATCTGATGCAGTCTGCAAAAGACTTGAGACTGGGGCGGAGGTTCATCTTCCAGCAGAACAATGACCCTAAACATACAGCCAGAGCTACAAAGGAATGGTTTGGATTAAAGGATGTTAATGTCTTAAAATGGCCCAGTCAAAGCCCAGACCTCAATCCAATAGAGAATCTATGGCAAGACTTGAAGATTGCGGTTCACAGACGGTCTCCATCCAATCTGACTGAGCTTCATCTTTTTTGCCAAGAAGAATGGACAAACCTTTCCATCTCTAGATGTGCAAAGCTGGTAGAGACATACCCCAAAAGACTTGCAGCTGTAATTGCAGCGAAAGGGGGTTCTACCAAGTATTGACACAGGGGGGTGAATACTTATGCACCCAACAGATGTCAACTTTTTTGTTCTCATTATTGTTTGTGTCACAATAAAATTTATTTTGCACCTCCAAAGTACTATGCATGTTTTGTTGATCAAACGGGAAAAAGTTTATTTAAGTCTATTTGAATTCCAGTTAGTAACAGTACATAATGGGAAAAAGTCCAAGGGGGGTGAATACTTATGCAAGGCACTGTACTTTAACGGCCTGTATAACTGCTGTCTCTGGCTCTACCCTGACACAAGTTTTAGCTTAAACACAACAAAAGTTAAACAAGTCTGAATTTTCTTACAGTCAGGAGACCTTCACGATGTACACTCAGTAGGACACTATACGCTCTGATCCGAATACAGATGTCAGAGGTTATTTAAGCAGAAACCTACAACGACCTCCCATTAATACTGAAATTAAGTATCAATTTTAAATACTGTATTTATCTTAGTTAGGTGTAGTCGAAAATTCTATTGCACAGAGTTCTTTAAAAATGTGGAAACAGCACGGAACCAGCAGCCAAAAATGTGAAACAAAGAGCGTTTATTTGAATCCAACACAACGGTTCGACTCCCACAAACAGTGAGCAAGATCCCGATGGATCAGACTGAAGATTCTTCTCCGGACATTCTCTTATATATTTTCTTTCCTATTATTCTGAGATTTTACCATTGGTGCTTTAAAGTTGGTCATACATGTATATATGCATTGGTCCCTGGTTGGCAAAGTTTTGCAGACTTTGCGTCTCCCCCAGTCGGATGATCAGTGAATTCTCCAAAAGTTCCCCATTCCTATGCTGTGTCTCACTCTCGGCTCCCGCTGCACATGGCTGCTGAGTTTTAAACCATAAATCTGTCCTATGCTATCTGGGCTCTGTAGTTCTTAGCTTTTGGGCCTTGTAGTTCTTTCGGGGAGAAGCCTACACGCATACTTTCCTCTCAGGCACTCAACCTCTATCTTGGCCTTTATTTCGTATGATTTTAGTGGCACTATTAATCAGTAAACAGCTATGTATCTGGTTTTAAATAATATAGCATATAAAGATAAATAATAATATGAAATAATAAATAAAGGTGATTAAGAGGTTCATCTTCAACTATATAATCCATAATAATTTCTCCATCTTCATAAGTACTCCAGTGTGATGTTTTTTCCACAACATAGGTAGCTGGCTTTTGATCGAAAAAGAATAACCTGCTCACCTGTTTGTATTGGCATTTTCAATTGTGGTGGGATTTGATTATGGTGTAGGCTAGGCCAAGGCCAGACAGTGTACCTGAGGTCAGGGAGTTGAGGCCTAAAATGGCGGACGCAGTTAATAAACTCGTATGGCGCAGTTAATAAAACTCTCTTCTAAACTGGTTTTAGCCAGAACATTTGAAAGTATGCAGAAAGCAGAGGTTTGGCAAACGTAGTGTGGGAGAGAGTGTGTGGTTTTGAGAGGAATGGGCTGTGTGTATTTTATATAATAATGGAGTGGTGTAGTCAAGGGGGAGCGGGAAACACTCTGGGTTGAGATTAGGTCACTTACTTGGGGTGCGTTGAGGTAAAACTGGAACATGTAAAGGAGGGGCTTTCTGGGGGTTTCCAGTAGAAGAGTGTGTCAATACTTTAGTAGCCAGGAGTTACGGAGGCGTTAAAGACCTTCTAGAACCTTATAGAAGGGGTGGGAAATATCCTCATTTTAGACTATAAAAGCAGGACTTGGGGCTTTAAGGAATGTCTTCCGTTGTATGTGTTTGTGAATGCACTACTTGCCTTGCTAAATAAACCATCCGAGCTACGTTGAGCTACTGAAAGACCTTGTCTCCCTTTACTATTTTATTCTTCAAAGAGCAGCTTTTTTTCCCTTCTACACAATCTTGTGTATACTGTAACTTTACACATATATGCATGTGATGGTTCAAACTGATAAATGTAATTGCAGGCTTACACACCAGCATGTACTGTACAAGGGTGTACGGTATGTAAGAAGCAGGAGGACCTTCCCCCATCCAGTGTGCCCTGTGGCCGGGGCTGAAGTGAAAAGGAGGCTAACTCTGAGAGACATCTCCCTAGTGGGTAAAAGCCAGGCCCAGGCAGTGACGTAAATGTCACAGCAAATATGTCACAGGCACAGGACAAGAGCAGGCTCCACCTTGGAGTCTTATCTTGAATCCACTGTCATTCATTTGGATATACGGAGAGAAACCTTTCTTCTCGTTTCATTTGTCTCATCTGCTCTGTATCACCCAGAATCTGAATTCACACAGATTTTGGAGTCAGTTCTGAGCTGTGGGACTCAACAATTGCACAGAAATTGATACATTTAGTTCACTGAGATGTGTAGTACAGAGTCATTACATTAGCACAACCCCTGACTTTGCAAAATATGACGCCTTATAGAATGCCCCTATCTTTCTGGATGAGCTTCAAAGGCTTGGTACCGTCTCCTTCTCCCCATGGGGGAATAAGGAGGCAGCCAAATGGCCCACCTTCCTCAGCCTTACTCAAGAGAAACAGGATGAAACAGAGGGATCTATTGATTAGACTAAATGTACATGTGCTGCTAGTCTACCACGGCACGATACGATACTCGCTGTGCACTTCACAGTACCGGAAATGAGAATGTTTCTTTTGACATAAAGTTTAGGCTGTGGCACTGAAGCCGGCGACACACTGAAGCCAGCTACGCACCATACAAGCTTGAGTTTAAATACATTCTTTAATGTGACATTACTTACTGTACATGCAAGTCTTGATTTGCTGAAATGTACATGTATGATGCTGCTAGTACACCACCGCACGATATGATACTCGCTGTGCAACAGCACATCTATGCACGTTGTATCCATGCGTTGTTGTGACGTAGGCTAGCACTGAGTACTAGGGATGTGCATCTCCATCACTGAAGACGATGCGATACACATCTCGATGCACTGCCAACGATCCGATACATTAAAGCAACTACTAATGTGATACGATTCACCCCTATTGCGATGCAGTGCGATTCGACACGATGCGATTCAATGAGATGCGATGCAAAGGGAATATGATGCTATGCAATTTAATATGGTACATAATGATTTACAGTTATGCTATGATTTATTTATTTGTCAGACTGCAAACCATCAATTAACTAAACAAGTGAAAGTTTTATTTTAAACAAAGTCTCTGACAAAAGATAAAATAACATCAGGCCTGGACCTTGCCTTAAACCAGTCCTTCTTTCCTTTTGTATGTGTTCTCTGAATGTAAACATGGGTAAACTATTACTGGCAGTCACAAGCTGCTGTAAACACTGTCATAACACTACACACTAAATTGAACTCATACATCCTACTTTAAGATTGTTCTCAATGACTCAGCTATCTCTCGTCTTACTTTGTCGTACACAACAGGGATTTGTTTTGTCGGAGAATAGCTTCATATTCTTGCTAGGGGGACCGGTGGAGCTAGCCACTGACTGTAGCCATAGCTGAATCCGAGGGGAAGGCAGACCTCTCCACACAAATACCATGTAACCTCTTCAGGTGACTACCTAAATTAGCCATGCTGCCTGTGTACTTTATAGCAGCAGGATATATCTTACCAATCGCATGGGTCTTGTAAAATTGCCCATCTTTCTTGTAAAATACAAAGTGTTGCCAAACCTTGGATTTATTGCAATTCGTAGGAACGTGTAACTCTTCCTCCGCCATGATAACACTCGCCCGAACATGCCTCCAACATGCGCGAAACTTGTCCGAGAGACTTCACGTGAATCGTCCACTGACCGCAGTGGAGATGAGAGCGCACTTAAGAAACTATCTAAATATAAAATTATAGGTCACAAATAATTGGTGAAATTTCTAAATACTAAAGGTGTTCGCATACACATAATTATATATCAATACATCGGATTATACCGATGCAAAGATATTAGAAACGATGCATCGCGATTTCATCCCACATCATATTCGGTGCACACTATTTTGATCCGGGCCATCGCATTGTGAGCTTTTATGCCGATGCACCGATGTGAATCGGTGAATCTTCCCATCCCTACTGGGTACCCTTTGTTGACACAAGGCACTTTTTGCCTGTTACGGCTCCCACTCCTGCCTGTAGGGTGTGTATGTTTTGTTTGTGTGCGTGTCTAGTAAAGAATGTACAATACATTACAGCACAATACATGAACTGTCATCACCAGCTGCATCACGGGCATTGCACCTTCTATAATTCCAGACATCTGTGGGCCACCAATTCTATCAAGGGCTATCAATATTTGTGGCTTCTTAATCACTGAATGCATCATAGCACAAGAACAATGTTCGTACTACTTTATAAAGGATGCATGTCTTAAAGAATATATTGTGCTTATTAACATTATACATTGTGCTTATTAAAGTAATGTTTTATGAACTTAGAAGTTTGCTTAGGCTTAAACATTGTGTCTCACACACAGTGTGGGGAACAGGCTGTATTTTGTGTCCTAATCTCTTCATTTTAGGAGCAACCTTGAAGCCGGGCTGAGATGGCACCGGAGCGTGGGGCGCGCCAGCAAGAAAAACTCCCGCATGAGAAAGCTCAACCCTCTTTTGATCATTGTGTATGACGGCACTGTAGCCTATAATATATCCTGGGGCAGGGACAGATAGCCAGTTGGACTTCGTGAACCAGCCCTAACATTGTTGCGGTTAGGGAAACGTAGACAACCCCAGAGCTCTGTACTTGATTTCCAACTGCTGCATTAAAACTGATATTATCGGACCTCTGCGACTCCAGACCACTCTTTCTAGAACACAGACTTGTGTCATTGAAAATTAGCATTACATAGGCCTATTGGAATAGACACAAAGAATCTCAACCCTTCAATTGGTGACCCGACGCTGAAAAGAGGGAGTCCAGAGGGTTCCGGCCCGACCGACAGATCGGGAGAGAGACCCATACACCGGTACGAGGAGGCAGACGTAATCGTCAGGGGGCCCTCAACATAAAAAAGGTAAGCAGACGCCTGTTAATTCAAAGTACTGCTATTCGGAACTGAGAACCAAATTTAGATGATTACTATGTCTCATCGTACCTAGTCAAACAACAGTGGTGGGAAATCAAAGGGTTAGAGTCCCTGAGGTTAGAGTCCTCGAAAGGGTTAGAGGCCCTGAGGTTAGAGTCCTCGAAAGGGTTAGAGGCCCTGAGGTTAGAGTCCTCGAAAGGGTTCGAGGCCCTGAGGTTAGAGTCCTCGAAAGGGTTCGAGTCCCTGAGGTTAGAGTCCTCGAAAGGGTTCGAGTCCCTGAGGTTAGAATCCTCGAACTGTGTTTTATATGTCTCAAGGGTTCGATTACCCGTTCTGTGTTGTGTGTCAAAACTGTTAATCCCGGTACCGGTTGTGTGGGTTGTGTGGGTTGTGGGTTAGAAGTGACAGGTTTGAGTCCTGTCGAGAAGGGGTTAAAGTTCCTAATAGTAATATTTGAGTGGAGTCAGATTGTGTTAAATAAATATAGAGAGGAGTGTGCTTCTTTTTTGTCCTCTCCTATACAAGATATTTGTCATATTTGAATGGAGTCAGATTGAGTTGAACAGTGTACAGTCCTATACTATGATGAGAGTGGAATACAAGATGGTAGGTTGAGAGCGTGTGGGGAGGGGAAGAGAGAGAGAGATAGGCTTCTGGAGAACAAGGGCGAGTCTATGTTAACTAATCCTAACGAAACTTAGGTTAAATCATTTGCAAACTAAAATCAAACGTAACAAATTAAATTAATAACATGGAAGGTTATGAAATGAAACAAGAGAACGTTTTGTGGATGTGAAGAGATGATTGGTTTCAACACTGATGTTTTGAAGAGGACACAATGAATATGGGTTTTTAAGAGTTTTTATAAAGGTATAAGATGTAATTTGGTTAAAAATAAGAAAGAGAACATAACTAAATGTACTTTTATTTTGAGTTTAATTGTACTTTGGTTTAAAGTTGTATTTTAGAGTTTTATCAGAGCCTGGCATACTGTTTGGGATAAACAGTTAGGCTGTGATAATGTTATATTAATACATGGTATTTCAATCAGGAGAGACCTGGGAAGATTGAATACATTTATTACATAATAAGAAATGTACGACAGTGTTTGGAGCTTGGACCCCACGGGGAATTATATAAATCAACGGGCGCCTGCCCAACGCCCGAAGAAGAATCCCCTCACGGAGTCCAGACACCGGTGGCGGTGGCGACAGCCGACGACCAGACAAGCCGAAGACTCATACAGGAACCGGGTGGCGACGGGGAGGTGGAGGGTCGCGCACTTGAAAGCATGGACAAACTACACAGGGAGAGAATCGTATTTAAAGGCACGGATCATGTGATGCAATTGCTTGTTTAGCGAGAGCGCTAATCACCCTGACCCCTAGAGATCGCTAATCGACCTGACCCCCAGTGACCGCCCTACCAAGGACGAAAGGAAAGAAAGGGCGATCTTAGCGGGGGGAAGTGGGTAGTGTACACTACGATTAACCCGTGCGCAGGGATCGGTCTTGCCTGACTGAACTTGCGCTGGGCTTCATTTCAATCAGGAGAGACCTGGGAAGATTGAATACATTTATTACATAATAAGAAATGTACGACAGTGTTTGGAGCTTGGACCCCACGGGGAATTATATAAATCAACGGGCGCCTGCCCAACGCCCGAAGAAGAATCCCCAAAAGTTATATGTTAGGAAAATATAGACCAACGAAAAACATACTCACCAACCTGAAAGGACCATGACGCCGCTGGGGAATAAGCAACACAAACACAACACGGATAGCGACCGACATGGGTGCACAGCACCTATAGGAGACCGTGACCTGTACCAGAGTAGCTATACCGTATGACCTAGGCTAAAAGCATACATACCCGGGACGGATACTCCAGGAGAAGTGAAGGCACGGAAAAGTCCGTAGACTTTTCCGATACAGACATGCCGAGGCAAGCGAGCAATGATGGTGGCTGTAGCCTTCAGGCCAGAGGCCGAGCCCTAGTGCATGAATGGGAATGTGCGAAGGGCCGATCTCCCTTATGCTATCGGAATTCTGCCTCGAGGTCCGACGCCCTCAGAATTGAAAGCTGAAAAGCCTTTTGAAAGCCTCATGGCTCATCGCCGGCTTGATCGGCTAGAGGGCGCACGCCCCTGAGTCTATGTGACAGCCCCATGTGCACTGGCTGGAGAAACCCAAGCCTCATCTACGTAGGTCTATGTAGGCTATAGGGCCGACGCCCCTGAGTCTATGTGACAGCCCCATGTGCACTGGCTGGAGAAACCCAAGCCTCATCTACGTAGGTCTATGTAGGCTATAGGGCCGACGCCCCTGAGTCTATGTGACAGCCCCATGTGCACAGGCTGGAGAAACCCAAGCCTCATCTACGTAGGTCTAGATGTGCTATAGGGCCGACGCCCTTGAGTCTATGTGACAGCCCCATGTGCACCTGGCTGGAGAAACCCAAGCCTCATCGACATGACCTATGTAGACTAACGGGCCGAAGCCCTGAGTGTGTGATCAGCCTTATGACGGCTGGGGTGCAATGATCCTCGTGAGGAAGGAAGGTGGAGTAAGACGCCTTACGTCCCCGCCATGATGGTTGGAAGACAGAACGCTCTGTGACTTATACAGCCAGGGGGCAGGAAACAGGGAACCTCAGTTACACACAGAACCGAGTCGCTGATCCGCCGGCAACGTTAGCATCGAGACTGAAAACACCCCCAGTGACCGAGACAGTTAACCGAGAGACACGGTAACGACACCACCACCAGTTATTTGCAAGTACTCACCGAACCGTTACGGCTGTAGCGATTTTTGGCCTCGATGATGGCAGCAGAATCCGGACGAACGTGTGACGAGTAAGATGAAGAAGACAAGCGCCCAGCTGCTGCAGAGACGCAGTGGACACCACTTGCAGAGCAGCGGACGTAGCAGCACCTATTCTGAATGAACAGCCTGTGCAGGCTGGAAGACTGATGTCCCTTCATACATGACCCATGTAGGCTAGCGGGCCAACGCCCTTGAGTGTGTGATCAGCCTTTACCGGCTGGAGGACCGAGGTCCTTGTGCAGATGAGCCTTTGTTGGCTGGAGGACCGAGGTCCTTGTGCTGATGAGCCTTTGTTGGCTGGAGGACCGAAGTCCTTGTGCAGATGAGCCTTTGTTGGCTGGAGGACCGAGGTCCTTGTGCAGATGAGCCTTGTTGGCTGGAGGACCGACGCCCTCGTGAGTCATGAGCCTAATGGGTATGTACGTTATAGCCAGCCTAGGCTAGAGGACGTTGTCCTGACGTGCAATAGCCAGTCGAGGCCGGGGCCAGCAAAGCCCTGAATTTGCAATAGCCAGCAAAGGCCCATGGGACCTACGCCCCCACGTATGATGTGTAGCATGTTAGCTATAGAGGACAGATGCCCTCATGTATTATGTGATAACCTGTGATGCTTAAGGACCGATGCCCTCTGAATGATGTTCTGGCATGCTGCGGAAGGCCTGGGATCCGCAATCAAAAGGAGAGCATCGATGCCTGCAGACAGAGGAAGCAGTTTACGCAAGACACGTGGCCACCACCACCAGTTATTTGCAAATGCTCACAGAGAGCCATAAAGGCCGTAGCGATCTTGGCATCGATGACGCAGCATCATCGGGACGAAACGTATGCCATGTATGCTGACGACGAAGAAGCACCGCTGCGTTGGGACACGCACACGACAACCTGCGAACGTAATTGCGCCTATTCCAAAAAGCCTGAATACCGACCGGTTGAACCTAGAGAAGACCTGTTCTACATGTTGCTGAAACCAAGATTGGCACGGATTTCTTAGGGTCACGATACAGAAATCGGGAAGCCCAATCTAGATAGCCCCTTAGGACAGAAGGAACCCTGTGCGAAAATGACGACAGTGCAAGCGCTTAAGTGTAGTGTCAGATGTACATTACAAAACCATTTAGCAACGCTATTATCCAAGCGACTTCGAGCTTACGAAAGTACATAGGTCAATGATCTTAAACGCAAGAGCCTTAACCATGCAGGTAGCCAAAAACCTGAAGTATACATGTAAAAACAAATAAGAGCCAATGAGAAGAACCATAATGCATGTATTTAACAAGTTACAAAAAAGAACCTCTAATGCAAGAGTGTAGCCTACCTACAGGAAAGCAAGCAACGATAACAAAGTACAGCAAGTACAATAGTTAATTCGGTAGTCTAGTAGTCTGTAGTCTAAAACCTCCCCAAAACCCTAGGGAGCAGAACACGGGAGCCATCGAGTGGAACGACACCGAACCAAGATCTACACGCACCGCTTAAAAGACCCGTGATCCACTGAAACATTGGCAGCGGGCAGAGGAGCAGCCCCAAATCGGCACGACAAGCAGGCAACACCCAACTAGCATGAAGAGCGAGTAGCGTCCACGCAGACCAGCAAGCAGGGATGCCTATCCGCGGAACCAACCCACAGCACTGAAGCTGCACTTGCATGCTGTACCAATATTGACACGGCGGCAGAACGGGCTACTTCTAGAGTGGCCGCCGCATGACACCTGCGCCCAGCGCTGCAGATGGAACCGAATATCATAGGGAAACCGGGATAGCGAGCAGGAAGAGTCATGACCAATCGCGATGAGAGCAGGAGCAGGGGAGCATTAGCACCTACAAATGTAGGGAATATGATACATTTACCCAAGAGAGGGAACAACTCCGGGAAAATGGTGTGCCTGCTTGCATTGGTTGAAGATGGTCGGTAAATTAATACGAACCCAAAACGAGATTAACCTGGTAAAGAGTAGCGTCACCATCCGTGATCGTTAGAAAGCAGGCCCCACCGATTAGGACTACCGCCTCACACGTGAGGACCGAACCAACCACTAATCCGATAGATAAAACCATAAAACAAACGCTACAGTCTGAATTACGATTAGAGGCTGACGAAAAACACTAGCACTGCCAGTGCAGGTAGGAGCATAGCTGCGAGTATCATGCTAGGTAACGGAAGCCAACTAATCTAGCTAGCTTCGTTGTGCCAACAATACTCACCCTAGAGAAGCGTCGGGAATATTCGGAAACGCGGTAGCACCATAGGCGGAGTTTCTGGGGGGGCAGGGGGGGGCCCTGCCCCCCCTGGTGTCTGAAACATGTAATGACATGACGTCAAGGAAATGGCAAAATATAAATGTTAAAAATGTATACGTACTGATATTTTAAGGTTTTGATTAAAATACATGGTAGTAGTATGTAATGAATATGAATCCTAGCACATTTTTGTAATATATTTATTTTTCAGTAATCGTGTGACATAGTGACGTTGACTACTGTTTCCGTCCGCTACTTGGTTTCCCGCTCTCAGTATCAATCTCGCTAGCGCATAACAATTACAGTTGTAGCCTGATGTAAGTATTGCAAACTGCAAATGGATATTCGACGTTTTTTAAAACGTCCCATGACCTCGGCCAACACTCGGCAAGAAGAAGAACCAGAGCCAGTAATTCTACCAACAAATGCTGATGACCTGGAAACACCTGGAACCAGCTCGGCAAACCCAGCTAGTGCTAGCTCACCATCGGATCTTGCTGGGCTGTCGTCTGGGTCAGTTAGCTTGCCTAGAAGCACTAGCTCACAGCAACTACCAAATGATCTTGGCGACAAGCACTGCTGTCCTAAGAAGCCTATTCTTCCGGATTTTCCTTCAAGGTTGTTTGGAAAGACTAAACGAGCCTTCTCCACGTACTACTACAACAAGTACTGTTGGCTTGAATACTCGGTTTTAAAGGATGCTGTCTTCTGTTTCGCCTGCCGCCACTTCCAGACTGACAGCAGTGTGGAAGAATCGTTCCGAAAGGGCGTAAGTGACTGGAAAAAACTAAGCAGCAAACTGGAAAAACATGCAAATTCACTGGCCCATCAGAACTGTATGGTTAAATGGGACAACTTCAAACAGAGCACATCTGGAGGTGGATCGATAGCTGCCAAATTGTCGGAGAGCCACAACGCTACTGTTGAGAAGAACAGATCTTATCTTTTTAAAGTTGTGGATATCGTGAGATTGCTGTCTGCACTTGGATTGCCTTTCCGTGGACACAGGGATGCTATCGATTCAGAGTCTCGTGGGAATTATCTTGAAGTTTGCAAATTTTTCTCGAAATATGATCCCGACTTTCAAAGTATGCAGTCTAATTATTTCAATGCTACAAGTCCAGATTTTCAGAACGAAATAATTGAGATATGCGCAAATTTGGTTCGTGCGGAAATTGCAGAGAAAGTGCAGGACACTGGGTTTTTTGCTGTAATCGCAGATGAGGCCAGGTCATCCCACACTGAGCAGCTGTCAGTCTGTTTAAGATATACAGAGCAGCTTGAAATCAAGGAGCGTTTTTTGTGTTTTATTGATTGTTCAGCATCTCGAAATGCAGCTGGGATCGTGGACGCCATAAACACTGGATTGGAGATCTGCGGACTGAAAAACATCCCAATTGTTGCCCAGAGCTACGATGGCGCCTCTGTAATGTCCGGCCAAGTGTCTGGAGTGCAGCAGCGCATTAAAGAGACGCATCCATACGCAGTATACATACACTGCTTGGCTCACAAACTGAATCTCGTGCTTGTGGACTGCTGCACGGTGAACCGCAGTGTCAAAACATTACTGAATGTCATCGGCAAACTGTACTCAGTATTTGCAGAGCCGACCAACCACCATCGCTTTATTGAAGTCCAGAAATCGCTGGATATGAAGCCAACCGAAATTGCACAGCCCAGCGAGACGCGCTGGGCATGCAAGTGGCGTTCTCTGCATGCCGTTAAAACACACTACTCTGCGATTACACAGTGCCTGAGAGAAATGAGTGATGAGGGAGGCAAGTGGTCAGTGGAGGCCACTGGCCTATGTGAGCATATGGGCAGGTTGTCATTCATTACATGTCTCATTGTACTTGAAGACATACTGCGTGTGATTCATGTCACACACAAAGCCCTTCAGTCCTCCAGTCTCGCACTTTCCGAAGCGGCTGTGCTTACCGACAACCTGAAAGCGCACTTTGTGTCACAGAGACAGACTGACAAATGGAATGATGTATGGGGATCAGTGAAACAGTTCTGCCGAGACAACAACGTCTCCGTACCCGAGGATGCGAACATTCAGAGTCAGACACCTGCTGGTCCTGGACCACTACCGAAAAGAAAACGGGCCACACAACCCCCCACCTCCCTCGACAATTTCCTGATAACAACGACTTTGGGCCACAGAGAAGAAAATGATGTAAATACTGTACAAATGTCCCAGAGTGAGACCCCTGGATTCCAACAGCACCTGTATTTCCCAGTGCTGGATACCATCATTGGCGAACTGGAGAGACGATTCACTGGAGAGGCTGTTGAACTCGCACAGGCCTGTGCAGCAGTGTTAAGATGCGACAAAAGTGGAATTGAACCTCTCGTACAAAAGTATGCACAGCCTCTGAAAATCAACCCCCACCTTGTTGGGGCAGAGATGGACCTTGTTAAAGCCTCTACTGTCGGATCTGTGTCACGTGAACATCTTCAAAAAACGGTGACAAGGGCCGTATACCCAAATCTATACATTCTACTACAGTTGGCCCTGACTCTACCCGTTGGATCTGCCACTTCCGAGAGGAGTTTCTCTGCAATGAGAAGGATTCGCAACTGGCTACGCTTAACAACAGGAGCTGCACGGTTTTCATCCCTTGCTGTGCTTCACATCGAGCGCGACATCACTGCCAGGCTGTCACTTGAGACGGTTGTGGACGTTTACGCAGGACGCAAAAAAAGACGCTTACTTCTGCACTAGGTAAGACTATTTTATTTAAATGAATACTCCTAGCAACCACGTTGTAATGTAACAACTGGTGTTGAACCTCATCTAAACTTGTGCCATCGTGCGAAATGCGCTTTGTGTGTGTGTGTGTGTGTGTGTGTGTGTGTGTGTGTGTGTGTGTGTGTGTGTGTGTGTGTGTGTGTGTGTGTGTGTGTGTGTGTGTGTGTGTGCGTGCGTGCGAACATGAGTGAGAACATGTTCGTGTGAAAAAAATTGTTTTGCCCCCCCTGATGCAAAAGTGAAACTCCGCCTATGGGTAGCACGTGACAGTAGATGCTGTTCCGAGAAGTTTGCTGGAATAGATCATAGCAGCACAACGCCAAATCCGACCATTTGGACCCAGTCGAGAGGAATTAAGCAGCAATGTCAAACAATTGTAGCCTAGCTACTGATGACAGAACAATATCCACCAGGAATTGCACCGAAACTATGAAACGCGTCCACCGAGATAGCAGCACTTCTCCGTGTGCACCCGAAGCTAAAGTCAGGCATTCATGGCAGGGTTAGAGCACCGGGCAGATCCAATAGGTCGACCTGAAATAACCCTAAACCAAGTTACGAGACACGTGCAGTGCAGCACCGCTGAAAACCCTGGTGTATATACACACACCTTACCTTACCGTGACGGGATCCCCGATCAACGTCAATTAGTCCTACGCATCGAATCCGTCCACCGTCGGAAAAGACAGAGCTCACGACTAGCGGAATAGCATCCACGCAACAACGCGAGTCCCTAGCCAACCGGGTTAGCCAAATCAGGATACGCAGAATCACCTCCGGTGGAGACCCTAGCCTTGTACTCAGAGAAAGGAACAAGGATCACAGGATTAGAAAACCATACTCGCCCTGCAATGCGCGGGACCCAATCGAGAGGAACAGCCCCAAAAGAGGCAAATGAAGGCCCACCAGTGAGGGAGCCGCCAGCGGAAGCCAGGAGAAAAGCCGCAATGAGACCGCATAGCAGGAAAACCCCCGAACCGGGCGCCGAAACGACCAGAGCGCGCAGCCCCGAATTGACCGAACACACGGAAGAGCAGCGAGCCACTCCTGCAAACGGCGTGAAGCCCAAACCGGCCACCACAACAGGACTAGCCCCGAATCGGAACAACGCCCCAAACACGAGCGAGGGACACGGAACGAGCGAAAGGTCCAGCCAGCACGAACACGCAGCATCGCGCACTTGAAAGCATGGACAAACTACACAGGGAGAGAATCGTATTTAAAGGCACGGATCATGTGATGCAATTGCTTGTTTAGCGAGAGCGCTAATCACCCTGACCCCTAGAGATCGCTAATCGACCTGACCCCCAGTGACCGCCCTTCCAAGGACGAAAGGAAAGAAAGGGCGATCTTAGCGGGGGGAAGTGGGTAGTGTACACTACGATTAACCCGTGCGCAGGGATCGGTCTTGCCTGACTGAACTTGCGCTGGGCTTCATTAGTGCATGAAGAGGGGTATTGTAACATTCAGTTGTGAAATAATTTGGGAGGCCAAGAAATTGTGGTTATGATGGTTTGAGCTAATTGGCTCGTTTTGAACTGCAGCAAAACGAGTTATGAAGTTCTACCTATCTGACCTGTATAAAAATATAGTTGGGGAAGAATGTTTGGTTAATAGCTACATTAAGAACATTATTTGGTCTATATTTCATTTGAGAAGCATACAGATTACATTCTGGTTTGGTATAATGTCAATGGTTTTTCATATCTTTGACAATAAGAAATCTGTAGGGAAAATACTGCCTGGTAATTATAGATATGTTTACTGAGTGGATTGAAGTTTTTCCTAGTTCCCATACCACATGCATTAACAACATTTGAATTGAATTATGGAAGATCATATGTAATTCCATAACTTAAACCTGATGCTAACTAGAAAAGAGGTATCTTCTGCTAAATTCTGTTCCAGTTGAAGCAGTCAACCAAAGAGTGGAGGAGTCAAACGAGGAGGTTGGGTATTGAGTAACTATACTATGGTTGTCTTTGGAACTTTATGCTGCATGTTTATCCCTAATAACACTGCACCAGACGGCTCTGTATTCAGGGCATTGAAGGAGCTAACATATTTGAGTAAGGAGCTGGCTGAGAACAATGGAGTGGACAGCTACTTCACCACAATGTTACAATCATGGTTCAGTAGATGGACATCTGTTATTGTCTCAGTGGTGGGGGCAGTGGCAGTGACGGTAGCTATCCTGATTGTGTGCAGTTGCTGCTGCATAGCTTGCATTAAGAACCTGACAGGGAGACTGACCAACGCTTTAACAGAGCAGCAGACACAGTTTTATTTGAGATGAAATGATAGTGTGGTGAGATTAAACTATTTTGTGAGGCAGCAGGTGAAAGGCATGACTGGTGCAACAACAGTCTTTATTTTTCTTATTTTAAATTTTGTATATTTCTTAACCAAAACTTTAAATGTGTCTTATTATACTTTGGGTTTTTCTTATTTTACCATATCCTCTTATTTTTCTTATAATGATTAAAGGCTTGGCTGAAGTGAAGCATTGACATTTGTGTTGGTTGTCACACCTTTTAGAGGGAGGAATCCAATCCAATGAAAACTTTAAAATAACCTGTCTAATTTTTAGTTTTACTATATGTTTCGAATTTATTTTATTTTATTACATTTCTAAACTTTAAAGGATCTCTCTCATTTCTAGAGTTTTTTCTAATGTAATTTATTTTATTACAATTCTAAAAGCTTGGCTAAAGTTGTATGTATGTGGTGAAGGGGACCTGTGAGTATGTCCAGGTCTGCCGTGGGTACATGGATGTCGAATGTCCACTCTGCGGAGTGACGGTGGGTTTTCCCCTATAACATCATTAGGGTTTTCCCACTGTGTCCAGTGTGTCCACACCACTTGGCCATAACGCTGCATAGTCTCATTATTATCGTTGTAAGCATTGTGTTCCATAATGGGATATTTAAATGTGTGTTTGTGTCACAGCCCTGTTTAAAGGGTGTGAAAGGAGGGATTCTATGAAACTTTAAAATATCCAGTTTTTAATGTTGACACCACGAAGTGAAAGGAGGGATTTGTGAAAGAATGATAACTATACTGCTAATCAACACTGCTATACCAATCACTACCTAATACTAAAACATTTCCAACTGGTAGAACGGAGTCTGGGGTTGGTGCACGCGTTTGGGACAGTGCATCACCCCCAGTCACAGGGAAAGGTTGAGCTCATGAATTGGAATCTGGAAAGCAAGTGGACCAAAATCTGTGCAACAACTAACATGAATTGGGTAGATGCTCTCCCTATTGCCCTAACAGCCATCACAAGTTCAGTGAACACCTCTACAGGATTCACCCCATATGAACTTCTGACGGGGCGACAGTTTCTGGGACCGGGAGCTGGGCTGGTGAGTTGGCACATCCACCATACTATGATCAGCTGTCTGCTTTGGTATCACCCTCAACATAAAAAAGGTACAGGAGAAACGGGGGGACAGTACAGGATCCAGTCAAGGCCTTCACTGACTGGATGGGGTCAAGCCATTAAGAGGAAGTGGACAGAACCTCGTGGACAGGACCATTCAAGGTCATCGAGAGGACCTAGCACGCCCTAAGGGTGCTGGGGAAAGGGAGTACGTGGTACCACTGGAGCATGTGTTCTGCTGCCCCAGACCCCAGTCGGACATTGCAGGAGTTGGTGGAGAAGGGCCAGGATGTCTATGCTACGAAGGTGAGAGTCCGGAAAAGAGGGTTACGACTAGGTCAAGAGTGATACTGCTTGACCACACTAGAATTGTACTGGACTAAGAAGGTTTCCGCTATTTTACTTCAGAGTGTGTTATATCAATATCAACATGAATTGTCTCTGTCTTCCTCTCCATATTTGGTATGTTGTGCATGTTTGCTCTGTGTGGGTGTTGCTGTATCCCATGCATCAGGTCCCTTTGCAACCGGATCATTGTCTTAGCTGTGGAGAACCCGAAGGCGGGGTTCCAAATGCCGTTGCTGGGGCTGGCTGACCAGGATGAGGTGGTGGTTGGCCTGAGCTATGTTGATTGATCTCTGGTGTTTTCAGAGATCAAAAGAGGGATTAAAGAATGTACACTACATTACAGCACAATACATGAACTGTCATCACCAGCTGCATCACGGGCACTGCACCTTCTATAATTCCAGACATCTGTGGGCCACCAATTCTATCAAGGGCTATCAATATTTGTGGCTTCTTAATCACTGAATGCATCATAGCACAAGAACAATGTTCGTACTACTTTATAAAGGATGCATGTCTTAAAGAATATATTGTGCTTGTTAACATTATACATTGTGCTTATTAAAGTAATGTTTTATGAACTTAGAAGTTTGCTTAGGCTTAAACATTGTGTCTCACACACAGTGTGGGGGAACAGGCTGTATTTTGTGTCCTAATCTCTTCATTTTAGGAGCAACCTTGAAGCCGGGCTGAGATGGCACCGGAGCGTGGGGCGCGCCAGCAAGAACAACTCCCGCATGAGAAAGCTCAACCCTCTTTTGATCATTTTGTATGACGGCACTGTAGCCTATAATATATCCTGGGGACAGGGACAGATAGCCAGTTGGACTTCGTGAACCAGCCCTAACATTGTTGCGGTTAGGGAAACGTAGACAATTGAGCCATTGTTGTTTACATTCCCCCATCTGCCAAGGCGGAAGTCGCGTGTGACGTGCTTCACACCACTATCGCGAGACTTCAGTCCAAGTTCCCAGAGGCGTTCATCGTTGTGTCTGGAGATTTCAACCATGTCTGTCTCTCTAAGACTTTGCCCACTTTTAAACAGTTTATTGACTGTGCAACTAGAGGTGTTAAAACACTGGATCTCTTGTATGCAAATGTAAAAAATGCATACAAATGTACAGCACTGCCCCCTCTTGGTCGATCAGACCACAACATGCTACATCTCTCTCCCTCCTACACCCCAGCTGCAAAGAGGCTGCCTGTCACCACCAGAACATCACGAGCCTGGCATCCTGAGGCTGATGAAGCCCTGAGGTGCTGCTTTGAGACAACAGATTGGGATGTGTTCTGTGAGGAGTATGGGGAAGACATCGATGGCCTAACAGAATGCATTACCCATTACATCAATTTCTGTTATGATGACATCATGCCATCCAGGGTAATTCGTTGCTTCCCTAACAACAAACCATGGATAACCAGCAGCCTGAAGGCCTTACTAAATGAGAAGAAAAAGGCTTTCAGGGAGGGCGACAGGAATAAAATCAAAGAAATTCAAAAGGAACTGAAGGTGAGGATTAAGGAGGGGAAAGAAGCATATCGGCTAAAACTGGAACAACAGCTGCTGCAGGATGGAGTGAAGCAGGTATGGGCTGGAATGCGGAAGATCACGGGCATGAAGCAGAAGGGCAGCACACTGCCTGATGGTGAACTGAGACTGAGTCTGGCTGATGATCTGAACAGATTTTTCAAGAGATTTGACTGCCCTACACCACCCCAGCCGCCCCTACCTGGTCTGCTGACCAATGCTGCTTCCTCTCCACCTCCCCTCCCTCTCTCCAACACTCCTGAGATGTCACCTGCACAGAGTCCCCTTTTCTCACCTCCTACTCCACCAGCAACCCCACCTGTGACTCTCCATACTGCCCAGGTTAAAATGATGCTGGACAGGCTGAAGCCGGGGAAAGCAGTTGGGCCTGATGACATCAGCCCAAGGCTACTGAAGACTTGCTCCTCAGAGCTGTGTGGTATTCTGACACACCTGTTCAACCTGAGCTTGCGCCTACAGAAGGTCCCAAGGCTGTGGAAAACATCTTGCCTGGTACCTGTCCCAAAGAAGACCCATCCCACGCACCACAATGACTACAGGCCAGTAGCGCTCACTTCACACATCATGAAGACATTTGAGAGACTTGTCCTCTCCTACATCAGGACTAGTGTGTCAACTCTAATGGACCCTTTACAGTTTGCATATCAGCCTAACATCGGTGTTGATGATGCCCTCATTTACATGCTGCAGAGGGCATACACACATCTGGACACCCCTGATGCATCTGTTAGGATAACATTCTTTGACTTTTCATCTGCCTTCAATACCATCCACCACGTCTGCTAGGGGAGAAGATGGAGATGATGAAGGTGGATCCATTACTGGTACTGTGGTGTTTGGACTACCTTCATCTCAGACCACAGTATGTTCGCCTACAGGACAATACCTCATGCACCATCCTCAGCAGCACAGGGGCTCCACAAGGAACTGTGCTGGCTCCATTCCTGTTCACCATCTACACAGCGGATCACAAACATAACACCAACAGCTGCTTTGTGCAAAAATACTCAGACGACACAGCTGTTGTTGGTCTCATCACAGGGGGAAATGAGGAGGAGTACAGAGACACCATAAAGAACTTTGTGGAGTGGAGTAAATACAATAATCTCCATCTCAACACCTCAAAAACAAAGGAGATAGTTGCGGATTTCAGGAGGGGGAGGAGGACTCAACCAACACCAGTCAGCATCGGGGGCACTGTGGTGGAGATGGTTGCCAACCACAGGTACCTCGGTGTGCAGCTCGACAGTGAGCTGGACTGGAAAAGCCACATGGAGGCAGTGTACAAGAAGGGACAAAGTCGACTCTACTTCTTGAGGAGGTAGGTCATTCAATATCTGCCAACCCCTATTGTGCACTGTCTACCACTCAGTGGTGGCCAGTGCTCTGTTTTTTGCTGTGGCTTGCTGGGGAGAAGGTGCTCGCAAAGCGGACAAAAACAGGCTGGACAAGCTGATTAGGAAGGCCAGCTCAGTGGTCGGGGCTGAGCAGCTCAAAGTCCAGCAGGTGGCAGAGGCCAGAATCCTTAACAAACTGGCTTCAATAATGACCAACCCCACTCACCCACTCCACGCCCTGAAGGTCATCAAGAGCAGTACCTTCAGTCAGAGACTAATTGCACCAATGTGCAAAACAGAGCGATACAGGAAGTCCTGCATACCAGCTGCCATTCGATTTTATAATGCACAAATATAACTTTGCACTTTTTAGTATTTATTATTGTATTTATTGTTTTTTTATTATTTTTTTTATCTTTTAAGTATTTTAGCTATGAGGGAATGTGTGTTGTTATGTCTGTCCAGACGCTGTTTATGTGACACTGTAATTTCCTGCAAAGGATCATTAAAGCATTTCAATTTCAATTTCAATTTCAATTTTCAATTTCAATGCTAATATTAATTTTATTCTTCAGGGCTCTTCAGTGGATTGCTGGTAGGGGACCGAGGGTACGCCTGCCAGCTTTTTTGGTGATCCCCTATCCTGACCCCAACACACGGCCACAAAATACCTTCAATGTGGCCCTAAACAGAACGAGGGTCAAGATAGAAATGACCTTTGGCATCCTGAAAGCACGTTTCAACTGCCTGCGTGGCATCTGAGTGGCCCCAGACCGGGCATGTCAGATCGTGCTCCACAATGTGGCCTCGATATGAAGGGAGAGAGCCCTACCTGTCAGCCAGCAACCCCCAGATGTGGTAGACCCCATCACCCTGGACTACCCTACTGGCAGGGCTGTGAGAGACGCTATAACCCAGCAGTTTTTTGTTTAAGGGAGAGACAGGCTAAGCCATTATTAGGGATGCGTCCTTAATTTCATTGTGTTCGGTTTTCGTTTGTGGGGGAATGTTTGTATTTCTGTTTCGTTCTGTTCTCCTTGTTGTTTTCCCCAAATCAGCTGTTTGCAGGGTGTGTCTGTCCAATGCGCTGTTCGAGAGTGGCCTTTGTTCTCTCAGTGGTTGAGAAGTGTGTGCTAGAGAGGAGAGATACGGTCTGTGAGACCTTCGTTTGTGTTTGTTTTGTGTAGTGTTACTGTAGCGCCAAAACTTGTTATATTTTTTCGTTCTGTTCCGATACACTGTATCGTGTTTTTGTTGTTAATTGTTACTCGCACGGGGGGGGGCTCTGGACTAGGCAAGCTGCCCATCATGGGCTTACACAGCATCACGCAGTACACCTCCTGTTGTACCACACTAGGTAAGGAACGGATGCCACCCCATGTATGTTTGGTTAGGGACAGTTATGGTTTTTTAGACAGGGCACTTTTCTGGTTTTCTTTGGCACCGTTCGTCCATTGTTTCTCCCCTGTGACGCAATAAATTCACTTTTCCGAAACCCCTGCGCTGTTTTTGATCCGCACCACCATTCCCTCGGTGTTAGGCCAGAGGGGTCGTAACAGGCGCCGATCCATATCGGCCGATTTTCCCATTATTGGCTTTGATCGAACATTTTAGCTTTTTTCCTCTGTTTCGGTGAAGTTTCATCTCTGTGAATTCTGCTCCAAAAAGGTTGAGGGCAGCCTTTAAGAGAGAACGCGATTCCCCATTGATCAGTCGCATCAGAATTTTGATTTGGGTCACGAAAGTCTTTAAAATTTAAGTGAGAATGCGTCGGCCGCATAGTAGGCGGCAGCTATGGCCAGCCGTGCCTTGGCCCTCCGGCATTACACTGTTTTGACGTTAGCCTCAGTCAGACTCGGGCGCTCTTTAACCCAGCCTGTTTCATTCATCATTTGTCTGAGATAGCGACCTCCGTTAGCCAGGATAGTTTTGCCCGTTTACTAGGTCAGGCTATTTGGCTAAAGGTTTCAGACAAGTGACTTTTGTGCATGGAACGTAGCGTGCCTCAAAAAGTTAATGTCCCTGCATCTGACATTAAAGAACATGTCAAGATTAATGACAGCTAGCCCGTGAGCTAAGTGTACTAAGATGAGTGCTAGCTAGCTGTTAGCCACTTAGCTAACAACTCGCTACCTAGTCAGAGTAAACTACCACCAAAATCATACATTCAGAGCTGCCAACTCTCACGGTTTCGCTGTGTGACACAAGCTTTTGCATGTTTTCACACGCATTCACGCCACACAACCAATTTATCACGCGAATGTAAAATATTTGCCCCTTGAAGAAACTCAAGAGAGTCAGCAGCAAAATATGGAAAAACTCAAGGTGATGTTCCAACACTGACGCTAATCCAGAGGAGGTAAAATGTCTAATGAAGTCCACTTTTTAACCCTAACCCTATGTAGAGGTCCTATCTCCTGACCAATTCGCTGACCCTAACCTTAACCACTCGAGGTGAAATGCCTAACCCAAACCAATCGAGCTGCTTTGTAGGGTGGGTCTTGGCGTGGCCATAGTGGGATTCGTAATTTTACCTGGAGTCTTCTCCGAGGTCCCGGTCTTAATCCGGACATTACCTAAGACCGGGACTCAAGACTGTGTGTTTTAAGTGATCAATTAATGTGTGTGTGTTTTAAGTGATCGATTAATATGCTTTTATTCTACAGGTGTTTTTTCTCGATAAACCCAAAAAAAGGAACCAAAGTAGAGAAAACCGCCAAGCGTCGTCTCAACGTGAACCCTCGAGTCCTCACCCTGATACAGGAACTCTCCAATCACGAGTGGCGTTAAGCCTAAATATGGACTCCTTCTGTGCCTGCAGCTGGATCCATGCACCTCTGCCTATAAAGACTGCCGCATGCCTCTTCTCGGGTCTCTTGGTCTTGAGCTGACCGTTGGCTGTGGTCTGTTGTTTGTGTTGCGCTATTTTGCTGTGTTGGGTTATTTTGCTCTGTGTTGCGCTGTCTGCTCTGTTTTGTTCGATCTGTGTGATTAACCTGTTTGTTTTTCTGTTCCTAGGGGGAAGGGGAAAGCGCCTTGGGAGCGTTTAGGCAAGAGGCCCATGGGCATACATCACCCGTAGCTGAAATCTTGTCTATGCACACTAGGTAAGACCTGGGCGGACCACCCCCTGTAGTTTTTGGTTAGTGTGCCCCCCCATTACCGTATTTTGGCAATAAACAGCCTCGTTTAAACGGTACCTCGGTCTTGTGTCTGTTCCTTACACCTACGATTCCACGCCTGTTCTCTGACTACCGGTGGGGCTTACTAGCAGCGGGGTGTTGCGTTCCCTCTTCCAAGAGGCGTACGTAACAATGTGTATTTTACAGTGCTTGCTGTGTGTGTCCAGGTGGCAGCCGAGCGCTGCATGAAGGTGTTTTGTCCCGAATCTGACAAGAGAGAGGAGGAGCTGAGAGTCATGCTGGACTGGGCCTTTGGAGGATTCAAACCCAGCGGCCCCAGTGGCTTCGCCCCTCCCCCCTTCAACCCCGGTACACAGAACGACACAGGCGACCAGTACGGTGAATCCCTGCCCAACTCAACCCTAACACCCTCCCTGTTATCTCTCTCTCTCTCTCTGTGTGTCTTTCTGTCTGTCTCTCTGCCCAGACGAGACGGAAGGCTCGAGTGCGAACGCAGGCTCGACGTTACCCCGGCCCACCTCCAACAAGGAAAGCTATGGCAGCTCCCTGTCTCTGCCCACCAAGCTCAGGCAGGTGTCGGTGAGTCTGCAGAAGCTGTCCCTCTGCTTGCTGGAGGGGCGGTCGGTCCGCATCAGCAAGCACATACGGCCCAGGGTCTGCCCACGCATGAGGCCCAAGACCGGGGTGAGCCTGACCCCCCCGGAGGAGGACACTGCCCCTGACTGGCAGCCCCACCACAAGAGGACCTCGTCCTACTACAAGGCCAAGAAGAGCACACACGTCAGCCAGACCCGAAACACAGAGGTATCCGTACATTTCAAAGATGTATAAAAAAAGAAACCCTCTACCTACTTCCTTTGTTTCCCACATTGATTCATAAGCACAAACACGATCTATAGGTGCTCGGAAAGACACACTTATCAACAGTTTTGAAATTGCGAAGGAAACGGATATCATGACTTCCTTTTGTTGCGTATTCCAGAGGCGATGGTCTGCAAGATTCTTGAGGCGGGGGCGGCCATAGAAGGTGAGCCGGAGTTAAAAGTTGGGAAACGGTGGGAATCTGATGTGAATTCATTCCTCCCCTGTTTCCCCCCCTCAACTCTTCTCTGTCCATCCTCCTCCAGAGTGCTGTCTCTGCTGCGGGAATAAACTACTACGAGACCCAACACCCCCTCTTTGAAGGAGGCCTCTGCGCAAGATGCAAAGTAACAAAGAAACTCATCTATACGAATAATCCTGATCAGTGTGAACATGGAGTGGTTGTTGGGTGTGCCCTGGCAACGAGACAGTGTGCAGTGTGTGTGCTTGTTGTAAGCTTTTGTGCGGCTCCCTGCAGGATAACTTCACAGAGACGCTGCACCGGTACGACGAGGACGGCTACCAGTCCTACTGCACCATCTGCTGCTACGGCCTGGAGGTCCTCCTGTGAGGCAACGACATCTGCAGCAGGTAGATCACCGTGGAGACCAGCAACAGAACGGGGGGGGGGTAGAAGTGTCACTTCTACACTCTTTAGAACACTTGTCTTGAGCCCTCCTCACAGATGATTTGAAGATCTCTCACTTCCTCTCGCTCTTTCTCTCTCCCTCGTCTCGTCCTCCTCTCGTTCCACTCTTGTATCCTTCCTCCCTCTTTACCTAATCGTGTCGTTTTCCATCCCACCCACTCCCTCCCCCAGGTCCTAGTGCGTCGACTGTGTGAACATCCTGGTGGGTTCGAAGACCTTTGACTTCCTGAAGGAGGTGGACCCGTGGATCTGCTACCTCTGTCAGCCCAGTCAGCGCCACGGGGCCCTCCAGCCACGCCACGACTGGAGCGTACGCGTGCAAACCTTCTTCTTTAACAACAGCGCCATGGAGTTCTAGTGGTGGGGGAAAAAATCGATTCTGTTCAGTATCGCGATATTTAGCGCACGCAATTATATTGATACAGTGCAAAGTATTGTAATATTTAATTATATAATTATGTGTTTTACTTTCGGGTTTTCTCTGAGTTTACTCTGATAATATTACATTTGCATATTACATCCACAAGGTAGCGCTTGTTGCGGTGCTTTGTTGACGTGCATTCAACAGCAATTCATAGTCACGTGACATGCACGATTAGCTGGAGGGCAAAAAGATGCTGGCGATAGTGGCTCACACCGTTGAGACGCAGCAAAAGCCGACAAATGTACCTTCCCACGTTTATTTGGATCACCTCTCAGCTAAAGAAAAGTAAAGATATGGACACAAAGTGCAAGTGTCGGCGTCTAACACAACAACCCAACTATTTAGCTAACAAGCTAACTTTACAGTTGGTCGCCTCAATACACAACAAACTATGTCAAACCGATTACATAAAGATGTGTTTTATGGCTAAAAATACGATAATTAATATACTTGTGTTTAACTTTACTTGTTCTTAGCTTTGATGACGTGTTCGCTGCAAATACGTGTATATTTGGACGGCTGCCATTGTATGCCCTCCCCGGAGACAGAGGTAGCGTTACATTTAATGGCACAAATCCACAATCTTCTAACCCTCTACATTTTCTTTATTGGACGG
>CAEFZP010005783.1:0-52801 GCA_903064625.1 Mallotus villosus | reverse complement strand
AGTGGACGTTACAGTTCGGTAGAGTTCGCTCTGAATACCTTGATGGACGCGGATGCGAAGAAGGTGGCATACTATAGCCCATATGCGTCAGAGATAATGAAAGAACTCAATGGAGTGGCGAGGTAGCGGTTCTTTGGCTTCCCAGTGGGGGCCAGGGGGAAGTGGCCAAGCTGCAATGACTGTTATCATGCCTCGGATTATCGAAGTCGCGGGCGAAAAGGTTTGCAATGTTGGTGAGTCGGAGAGCGGTTCTCTACTCCCTTGATATACTGAGGGATTTCCAATGTCCCATAAATGAAGGTGCGCCCGACACCTGAACGCAAAGTGAGCCTGAAGGACAGGAAAACCCGTCTCTGAACCCCCTGGGGTGGACTGGTGGTAGGTAAGACCACCTCAGAATATAAAACAGGAAAACCCCCAAATATGTTGGCAAGACAGGGATACTCAGGCCCCTAAACCGGGGCCAAACCCTGATATGTGTGATGTTTCAATGGTGGAGCCCGTTGACGTCCACCCCTAAAGAGTTCTGACGGGGGAGTTGTCAGAGATATTAATCTATCAAGCATTGCACATTGTCAGTCGGTGAGCAAGTTAAGAATGCTTTATTGCTTGCGGCCACAAGGAGACAAAAACATCACACGCCACTGTGCTAGAAGTTTGTCTGACTAGCAACCGTTGTTGCTAGTTTTAAACACCAGCGCTCAGGACTGTAATTGGCTAATACAAAGTATTTAAATGTTCCATGGCTCTTCTTCATTGGCTCTTCTGCATAGACCTTGCGCGCGTGTGTGCGTGCGTGTTTGAGTGTGTGCATGTGTTTTCTTTGACCCCTGTAAGCCTCCCCCACTTTCCTTTATGGCCTCTCCAGAAAGATAGTGGTCAAGACCAGGTCCCCT
Source organism: Mallotus villosus (assembly GCA_903064625.1). Lineage (NCBI taxonomy): Eukaryota > Metazoa > Chordata > Actinopteri > Osmeriformes > Salangidae > Mallotus > Mallotus villosus. The sequence continues at coordinate 51,905 of CAEFZP010005783.1, read as the reverse complement.
TGTTTATGTAAGCCTAGTGTTACCCAGAGTTCAGATTTGGGGTTAGGCATATCTTTGCACACAAGGAATACTCGAACACAGAATCATTCTTATACAGGATAAATATGTTACATCTTCAATTTTCAGGAGTCCGGTTGGATCCACCCCTAAATAAAAACATATATACATTATTAAGTGACTACCGCTGCTCCGGGGCGGGGCGGCGGGGAGTATAAACTCCCCCTCTCGTGGCTATGAGAGGCCTCGAGAGATTCGGTACCTACGAGTTGGGAAGGACGGTCCAGTTGGTGTCCTCCGGGTTGGCTGCGGCCATCTCTGCCTGAATGCAGACTCTGCTTTATGGGAGCTGTGCTAAAACAGAGTATGCCAAAGTCAAAGTAGTGAAGGGCGACCCTTGCATTTAAAGCTGGGCGGACCCTCTTGGCCCCATGGCCTAATGCCACCGACGGTTGGCTGGTAGTAGTTTTGTCTTGGAGGGCCGGGCATCGTATTTCGGCCCAAGGCGAATGGCAGCACAAAACTGATGATGGTGGGCGAGGAGAATAGGGGGTGGAGCCCAGCTGGGTATCCAACCCCTTTCTGCAAACCCCATGCTTAAATGAAACCGTCAGCAGCTAGGCTTGCCGTCCGTACAGCTTAATTTATGATTGTCCGGTGACCAATACCGATGATCTGATTCGGTGGTCTATCTTAAACCTCTGGAGGGTCGATCACTGTGGTCCTGGTCTCAACCTGCATTATGGAGGCTCGACCGGTCGGACCGTAGTTTCTCCACTGAAACCGCTGGCGGGAAGGGCGGGGGTTTGGGGATCCCCCTCGCCAGTGATCCTTTGTGGCGGTGGATGTAAGACCCATTGCGAAATGGGAAAAGTCATGGAACCCTAAAATGTTTGTGGGGAACCGTTCCAATCGGGCAAGGGTCTCGAAGGAAACGCGAGCGTGCTGACGGGGCAACGCACTTGGAAGGGAGACCTCCTCATTCTGTAAGAATTGTGGAGAACTGTAGGGAAAATTGAAGATGCAACATATTTATCCTGTATAAGAATGATTCTGTGTTACAATATTCCTTGTGTGTGGGGAGAGGCCTAGCCCCAAATCTGAACTCTGGGTAACACTAGGCTTACATAAACAAAGGGGACCTGGGCTTGACCATTATCTTTCTGGAGAGGCCATAAAAGAAGTGGTGAAGGCTTACAGGGGTCAAAGAGCACACATGCACACACACTCAAACACGCACGCACACACGCGCGCCAGGTCTATGCAGAGGAGCCAATGAAGAAGAGCCATGGAACATTTAAATACTTTGTATTAGCCAATTACAGTCCTGAGCGCTGGTGTTTAAAATGACTAGCAACAACTGTTGCTAGTCAGACAAATTTCTAGCACAATGGCGTGTGATGTTTTTGTCTCCTTGTGGCCGCAAGCAATAAAGCATTCTTAACTTGTTCACCGACTGACTGTGCAATGCTTGATAGATAAATATCTCTGACAACTTGGTCCTTCGAGCCGGATTTCAACATCCTTTCCACATCCATACCCAAGAATTGAAATCATGCAGACGTGCATGACGGTGGAGAACCTCGCAGCTAAACATAGCTGTTTAAAAAGAGGCCTATTTTTTTTCTGGGGGATAGTGGAAAGGTGACGGAATTCTGGACTAGCTATGAAAGGCACAGCTTTCGATGGACAAGGTAAGAATACAATGGTGTGTATATATATAGTCGACTTTTTTGTTTTGGGGAAAAATAGAGAAAAAATCCACAGTGGAGTCGTTAAAGACGCACTGAGGTCCTATATTAGCTAATACCCGGTGAAAGACCCAGTGAAGCGAGTATATGGTATCCTATTTTACTAAGACCTAGTGATCGATGATGTTTCAAAACTGAGAAAGACCCGGTGAAGTAAATAGGCGGTGTCGTATGTACAGAGACCCAGTGATTTGTGACCTATCAGTGAACTAAATACCTTTGCTAAAATCCTGTCAGTGAAGTGAAGAGTGTGTGCATTCTTTAACTAAGACCTGTGAAATAATGGTGAAGCGAAATGTGTTAAACACTGACGAGGACCTTAAAGACCTAGTGATGTACATAGCACAGTTCAGAGTCGTTTTGAGGAAGACTACCGTAATAAACCTCCGTGCGCACGTAAATAGGCCTCCTATAGAGATAACTAGTTTGAACATTGTTGGACAACAATGTAGTACATATGTGTGGTTATTGCTGCTGAAATTGATCGTTGAAATGTGTTGGATTTGGTGGTGATAATATTTACCTATTCAAATGGACTTGTTGGAGGCTTGTCCGACCAGAATGCCAATACATGTTTAAACTGTCAGCTGACGAGTGATATAAGGTGCATATGTAAACGTTGGATTCATTCCAATTTTATTTTGAAGAGAAAACAGTACTGAATAGTAAGTGTATACAAGGTGAACCAGTCGGAGAGACTGAGATTGTTTTTGAGGCCCAATTTTTCTGTTGAAATTGAAATAGTACTATGTGTTTGATGCTGCTGAGGTTGTTTTGCTGAAATGTATGAGTTTGGTGGCATTAATATTTACCTAATCAAATGGACTAGTTGAAGGCTTGTCCGACCAGAACTCTGACATGTGTAAACATCTCTGACGAGTAGCCTAATCTTAGGTCCATATGTACACTTTGGACCAAGTTTTATGTTGAAATTGAAATTGTAGGCTACTAAGAGTTGATAGAATTGTTAATATTAGGTTTTGTTGTAAATATAACCATGGGTAATTGTTTTAGCCTATATGTTGTAAGAGGGTAGAATTGACCCTAGAAAGAAATCAGAAGGCTGACATGATTCGAACGAGCCGCTGTCGTGCCCAATTTGCTTTTACAAATGGCTAGGATGGCTTTGGGATCTCAGAAGTAAAAGATCCATGATGTGGCTTGGTCAGCTAATAGCTAATGGCTAACTATTCTCCAGTGGAGGAAATGCATTCTGTTCTGTCCTGGGACAGGGAAGAATCCAGGAAGTTAGAATTGCAACTATGGCAACGAGATTGTAGCTAACAAGTTTACAGACTCAACAGCGATGGCGGGCTTCAGGCTAATGAAAGAATTACAGCTTGACATTTGAGATCTAGATTGAATGACACATGCACAGATTAATAGAGAAATAGAAAGATTGAAAATACCAAATTTATACAAATATACGAATGAGGCAAATTTGATATACTAATCTGGTTACTCTTGAAAGACGATACGTGACGTTATGAGTATTTTGATACATTTGTTAACAAGATTTTGGTTGTTTGAGTACATTTTATGAGTTACAGTAATTCCAAGGAGAAATGGAGAAAGGGGGGCTACGGAAAAAAAAAGAGTCCCGTTAAGATTGAGATCTTGCAAAGGTGAATTCCCAGAGGGTATGGTTCTGCATAGTTATGTGAGTATTTAATGCTGAAAGATGTGTTCGTTGGATGAATTTGAGGTTTGGTGGTTAACAAATGCGTGATCAACATTTGTTATAATTCCTAACCAAACAGGGGAGTTTTCCTTTCCGACCAGAACTTCTATTGATAAAGCGGCAAGTCTTTGATGTGTGACGGTACTCAATGACGATGCGGAAATTAATCCCCTGGTTCATAAATAGGTTCTAATTAGATTGGAAAAGTTATACTTATGCGAAATTAAGTGAATAAAAGGTAAACGCCAAACAGCTGTGTTGTTCAAAGAAAATAAAAACGTTTAAAGGTTTTGACAGCGCCTGCTATTTGAGTTGATTCAAGTTTGAAACGCGCGCTGATAGATAGCCTATAGGCAATGTCCCTATTTGAGCTGATTCATTAAGAAAGAAAAACTAAGATTAAAATTGAAAAAGTGAGAAGTGTTACATTAAACCATATACAAACTACAAAATATTCAAATTAAATATTTTCATTTAGGGTTTTTGGTCCGCAAATTTAAGATTGGAGATCCGTGCATTGCATGCTGAGAGCGTAATAATAGGAACATTCAAAAGGAGTATTCTGTATTACATGCTTTGATAAGACATTTGAGAAGTTAAAGAGTAAGGTTTTGTGTTTTGCGGGCTTATGTTACACTTGTTAAATTGTGAATTTAAAGGTTTAAAAAGAAAAGGGAGCATTTTGAGTTATTTCCTTTGTCTTAAGGGCATTGTTTGGTTGACGTGACGAGTGGTAGCGTAATTCTAGCATGAATTGCTAAGAGCAGTTTTAACCTAAACATGGATTTCATGAAACAATGTTTGATAACGATAGTTTAAAGCAAATTCAAATATTGATTACAGATAATTAGTAGAAGGCTAATTTTGAAATCAAACGGCGAGATTCATTCGATTATTGCAACCTTGGAAACTTATGGGAAGTTTTTGTGTTCAGTAGGTCTACAGAAAGGGAATGTCTTTTGTTTAGGGGTTTGATTTTATTTGAAATTGTAACTTTATTACTGTCTGACTTAAATAACGTGCACATCAAATATCCATTGACATGGAACCAATTGATGGCTTTTTCCAGTTTGGGTTATTTTGGGTGGTTCTTTTTCACAAGTGTTTTATTTTGGGTTGAGGAAATATATGTGAAAAATTGTGAAGTGATTAGATGGTTACATGAGAGATCGGTTTAGAGTGATCATGGAAGGTTATGGAATGAAAGAAAAGAACGTTTTATGGATGAGAAGAGATGATTAGTTTAAACACTGATGTTCTGAAAAAGGAAATATGCATACTTTGAAGCATTGAACATTTTAAGTCAAAATAGTACAATCTAGGGTTTTTAAAGAGTTTTGATAAAGGTATTGGATGCAATTTGGTTAACAATAAGAGAGAACATAGCTCAAATATACTTTTATTTGGAGTTTGATTGTCATTTTGATATGAAGTTTATATGGATGTTTTATCAGGAGCCTGACACAATGTTTGGGATGAACAGTTGGGCTGTGATAAGGATGTTTTTATGAGTAGTATTAGTGCATCCTTTGAGAAGACTCATTAAGTCTGAAATTGTGGTTATGATGGTTTGTGCTAATTAGCTTGTTTTGGACTGCAGCCAAAACAGGCTATGAAGTTCTACCTATCTGACCTTTTATAGAACATATTAAAAAATAGCTACATTATTTGGTCTATATTTCATATAGGAGGTATACAGATTAAATTCTGGTTTGGGATAATTACAATGGTTTTTATCATATCATGGAAAAATAGAGGAATCTGAAACAATATAGGTCTTAAACTTAACAGTTTTAAAAGAAAGAAAGAAGTTTTTTGAAGTGAAATAAATTAGACTAACAGTTGATTTTCTAAAGAAGGAAACAAGGAAACAGATTGTAATTTCTGGCATGACTAATAGGAGTTGAATATCAAATGAATTGAATTATGGAAGGTCATAGGTGATACCACAACTTAAACCTTTCGCATAGCATGATGAAGAGATGGATCAAGACGTTAACAGATTTTATACAAATGCTAACTAGAAAAGAGGTATCTTTTGCTAAGTTCTGTTCCAGGTGAAGCAGTAAACCTGGGTGTGGGGGAGTTGAACGAGAAGATTGTGTATTGATTAAAGATATCAAAAGAAAGAACTGGTCCAGCCAAGGTGGGAAGGACCATATCAGGTACTGCTCACCACACCCACTGCAGTCAAAATAGCGGAGAGGACGTCTTTGATACATTTGTCTGTATGAAAGTTAGGGACATTGATATAGGGTCAGGTTAGTTACTCACCACCGTCTCTTAAGGCCCAAGTCTGACTACAAAGGGGAGTCTTTTCTTGAAGGCCCGTCTCAACCTCAGTGAAGAAACCAACGGCAAACAGAGACTTAGGGTGTGAACTAAATAGGCTAGGATACAATAAGCAGGGAAAGGTAGAAAGGATGGGTGACCTATTTGACAATGTAAGAGCCTCTTCATTTACTGTTCTCTATGGTTAAAAGATTAAATGATCTGCAAGGGAAGATATTGATTAATTTGTTTGCTCTACTAGAAGTTCATTCTGATAGGAAATGTGGATGTGACTTTCTTGAGAGATATGTAGGAAGTGTCACCAAACTGGTGAGTTATGTAAATTAACAGGAGGAATTTATGTTACTGAAGAATCTATTTAGTTATGTGCTGATTTGAGCCATGGGATGAATCATGTCTCAAACAGGAGGGATGGTGATAACGAAAGTGTTTATGGCAAATGGATTTACAAACTATACAAGGATAGAAACTTTAAGAAAAACTTTTTTAGCATACCCTATTTGAGAGAGAACAAGGTATGCATGGACTTCTTTTGAGCTAAAGAAATGTAAAGATTCAGGAATGGAGCGAGGAGTCAGTTGCTTTCAACTGACCACTGTGAGAATGTAACTTTAATACTGTGAAGTCTACAATGTTCTGAAATTCACAGACAGGCGAGAGATGCTGTCCCAATCCAGTGAGAGGTCACTGACCTAAGGAGACTGGATTGTGGGGGTGGATTTGAAACATAGTCCTGGAAATGACAGAGGTGAACAGGGTCATTCCTGGTTAGTTTCAGAGGAGATGGCATAGTACACGTGAGTCAAGCGTGCATGTTGGTTGATGATGTCAATTTAAGGAGAACTCCGCGCTGTGCCTATAGTACAGTGTGTTGAGGTTGCCGTTTGAATCAACTAGACTACATTTTCTATGAGAAGATTACACAATCACCATGCATACACAATCATGGCATCCTTTTCAGCAAATTGGACTTTGTGATAATAATGGGAATTATCTTGGAAATGACGTTTTGTATGTTGAAATACGTATGAACTAAATGGTGCTATGATTACGGATATAATGATTTAACAGTTTCATTGATGACAATGCAAATGGTAAATAGATTCAGAAGTTAAGTTTTAATCTTGAGATAAGTTGGAAACCTTTCTGTGGAATAAAATTGAGGTACAAACACTCCTATCATGATACGCTCTACCAGTTACGTAAAGATGTTTCAGTTGAATTGTTATGTTCCAGGGCAGAAGTTTGAGAACAGTTATAGACTGTCGGAAGAAGTGATAACAATCCTGTTTCATTGATGTGACTTGATGAAGTATTATTTTGGAGTTGCATTAAAGCTTAATGTTTTGTTTTTGAGAAACCTGTTTGTACTACAGAAAGTTGATATTCATTTGAAAAGAAACAGAAATTGAGAACATGAAAGAACTTTTCAGGATGTGCCAAAGTGATGTCTTATCATGCAGAGGTTGTAAAATAGTTACAGCAGGCTGGGGAGAAATGTCTGTTGACCTAAAGGCCTGACTGCTCTCAGTAGGTCACCTTTGGGGGAGGTTTTATGGCTCCCTGACCTAGGAGAGAACTGCTTATCACCAGAGGAAGAGCACAATCAGGGCCTTGTTATAGACTGTCTTAGAAAAACCTGACTGAAAGTTTACTGAATGTTTGGTTTTAGAGATGACCATGTAGACAACAAGGCATGTTCATATCCTGATCATTTCTGTATTGATTTCTTTGTTGCAATCTTTGTTTCTGTTTGATTGTGTGTGAAGGAGATCTGAGATGAGGTCCAATGCATCAGACGTCAAATAACCACTGCTGAGTGATGACGGGTTTTATCCCAATACCATGGGTTTCCCGTTGTGTCGAGTTAATTCACACTACTAGACTATATTGCTGTATAGTCTTATCGATTTTTACACATTTTGGATTTTTATGAATTATTTAGATTTTTATGAATTATTTTTATTTTATGTATTTTTGACTTTATTGATTGTGCGTTGGTGTGGTTTTGGAATAACACATTTTATTCAGGTTAAACAGGAGGGATATGTAGGGAAAATTGAAGATGCAACATATTTATCCTGTATAAGAATGATTCTGTGTTACAATATTCCTTGTGTGTGGGGAGAGGCCTAGCCCCAAATCTGAACTCTGGGTAACACTAGGCTTACATAAACAAAGGGGACCTGGGCTTGACCATTATCTTTCTGGAGAGGCCATAAAAGAAGTGGTGAAGGCTTACAGGGGTCAAAGAGCACACATGCACACACACTCAAACACGCACGCACACACGCGCGCCAGGTCTATGCAGAGGAGCCAATGAAGAAGAGCCATGGAACATTTAAATACTTTGTATTAGCCAATTACAGTCCTGAGCGCTGGTGTTTAAAATGACTAGCAACAACTGTTGCTAGTCAGACAAATTTCTAGCACAATGGCGTGTGATGTTTTTGTCTCCTTGTGGCCGCAAGCAATAAAGCATTCTTAACTTGTTCACCGACTGACTGTGCAATGCTTGATAGATAAACATCTCTGACAAGAACCGTTCCAATCGAGTAAGGGCCTCGGAGGCAACGAAGGGGCGCGGCACTCGAGAGGGCAGGAGACCTCCATATTCTATAAGAATTGGGTAGTGGCTCCGAAAGTAACGCAAGCTTTCCGAAGAGGTGCCTCGCTTGGGAGGAAGGGAGACCCCCATATTCAATGGGCCCATGCCTTATTTCCACACTACGCCAACAATCGATGAGCCCTCGGGGGCTGTGGGTACTCGAGCTAAGAAATCGGGCGGGTTCCGTTCGATGATGACTGGTGTCGAGGCCCCTGCCCCTCCCCATGTTTAGTAGGCAAGCGCACCTCAGTGATTATTCTCTCACAAGGAGAGTCGTCTTGGAGTGCTCAGACTGTCGGCCGAACAGGGTTCTTTTCCCAACGTGAAAACCAGGGGCACCCCCCACGGCCAGTAGCTACGATGGTGTAAGAGATGGGCTCCCGGCCTTCGCCGGCCGGGGAAGATCCCGGGGGTGCTCAAGTTTCGCCGCCGGTATGGGGCTAAGTAACCGCTGAGCAAGGTCCTGCGCTCCGGCGAGGGTTCCTTACAGCAGGGCACGCTCACATCCTTTGAAGCGCAAGATGTCATTTAGATCAGTGGTTCTCAAACTTTTTACACCCCGTACCACCGCAGAAAATATTTATTTCTCCAAGTACCACCATTATGACCGACGTTAAAATACAGTAGCGTAAGCCTACCCTATTCAGGGTTTCCAGCAGAAAATGTGTTAGTTAAAGTGGTAGGGTTTGTCGGCAGGGTGGGTGGGGAGGGGAGACTGGCGTTGGTCACGGTTTGGAATGAAAGGGAGAAAACCGAAGTAACACGGCAGATATCGTTATTTAGTTTTTTTTTATAAACGTAGTTAAGGTGGCAGGCGTGTGTTGTTTAGCCTTAACTGCAAAGTGCTGTGGGAAACCCTGCTATTGAGCTACACACAGTTCAAGCAGTAACTATCGTGGACTGCGTTTCCCGAAAGTGGCGTAAGCCTAAATTGATCGTAGAATCCATTGTACAACGAATCTTAGTTTTACGGGCCGTTCCAAAAGACACCGTAGCTAAAGTGTTTCTTGAAAATTCGTAGCTCTTGAAAGCGCATAGATTAGCTTACTCCTTACGAGCATGTTTGGGAAACGCACGTAAGAAATATCGATGGTTTCGTCATTTTGCTCGTTCATTGCTACAATCCATCGTTATCGGGAACGCAGCCGTGGATGTTTGTATGCGCCACTACAGGGAACAGTCAGGTAGCGCATGCCAAAACATTTTAATATTGTTTTCAATATTATAGGGAAGGCAAAACTTTTTTTAAATCACATTTCCATGATATCATGGTTACGGTATTTAAATATTTCTGAAATTCCTCCGCGTACCACTGGTGGTACGTGTGCCCCGTTCTAGTGGTACGCGGAGGAATTTCAGAAATACCACAGTATAGAACAGTATAGTACCACAGTTTGAGAACCACTGATTTAGATGATATCCCACCGACGCCCGATGTAAAAGGCGGAAAAGTCTACAAATTGCCCAGCTAGTTCCTGCCAAATGTAGCTTTAGACCAGGTGTTAGCGAGCCTGTACCGTTCATAAGTCCCGCCGGCCGGTGAAGCGTTGTCCCGGGGTGTTCTGGATCGAGGATTCGAATAAGAGACATGGGTCACCTGAGCCCGCCCCGGACCATTAAAACCCATTAACGGATGGGGGTCCCGGGGAGAGTGAATCTGGATAGAATCGGCCAGGCAATAAGCTGTGCGTCTGAGTGTCGCATGAAGATATTCAAAGAAGCGCGGCTGAATGGCGGGAGGGAATTTTGACTCAGTTAGGTAGCCAAATGCCTCGTCATCTAATTAGTGACGCGCATGAATGGATGAACGAGATTCCCACTGTCCCTACCCTACTATCTAGCGAAACCACAGCCAAGGGAACGGGCTTGGCAGAATCAGCAGGGAAAGAAGACCCTGTTGAACTTGACTCAATTCTCAATTCGATTATGGCACTGTGAAGAGACATGAGAGGTATAGAATGTGTTTGACTTGCTGTAAACCTAACCCAAAATATTTGGCTAAAACAATGGTATCTCTGGCACTAATTGTCTGAGTCTCAAATGTGATGCTGACATGTTCAGACAAGTCCCTTGAGCAAGCACAATCGATTCTAAATTTAAGATCAACTGAACAAATGTTTGAGCCATTTCTTGCTCCTCTCCCTTTGACCTTCCTTCATGTTTGACTTGCACTAACCCCAATTATTTATGTAATGACACTGTGTTCACACCAATCCCACGAGTAAGCACCAAGTCGATTCTAAATGTTAAGATCAACTAATCAAGGTTATGAGCCATTTCTTGGTCCGCTCCCTTTAACCTCCCTTCATGTATGACCTGCACTAAACCTAACCCCAAATACATGTCTCACAGTCTCTAATGTAATGCCAATGTGTTCACACCAGTCTCACAAGTAAGCACCAAGTCGATTCTAAATTTTAAGATCAACCGAACAAAAGTTAGGAGCCATTTCTGTGTAATAAAACCAACTTGACATGGTTTACAATTAGTTTCTGTGTTGATATAAAAAATATTTGAATATCAAACAGTAATTTCAAAACCAAACCTTTACTTATTTTGTTGGAATCAACTTTTGAACAGCAGTTAAAAAAAATACAAACTTTCCCCCTAAAGGGGTCAAAAGAACAACAGTGTTTTGACCCGCCAAAAACCCTTTGGTCAGGCGTTGAAGGACAAGGCTCAGTGTGCGTGGGTGCACAATTACTTTCTTTGTTGACATAAACATTTGAATATCAACCATGAATTTTCAACAAAATTGTACTTCATTTGTTGTAATAAACATTTGAACCGTCATTTTTACAACAACCTTTAAAAAATATATACTATTTCCCCAATAGGGTCAAAAGAACAACTGTTTTTTAACCCGCCAACACCTTTTGGTCCGGCGTTGATGGACATCGGTCAGTGTGTTTGGGTGCAGATCAGGGATGGGAAGATTCACCGATTCACATCGGTGCATCGGCATAAAAGCTCACGATGCGATGGCCCGGATCAAAATAGTGTGTACCGAATACGATGTGGGATGAAATCGTGATGCATCGTTTCTAATATCTTTGCATCGGTATAATCCGATGTATTGATATAGAATTATGTGTATGCGAACACCTTTAGTATTTAGAAATTTGACCAATTATTTGTGACCTATAATTTTATATTTAGTTTCTTAAGTGCGCTCTCATCTCCACTGCTGTCAGTGGCCGATTCACGTGAAGTCTCTCGGCCAAGTTTCGCGCATGTTGGAGGCATGTTCGGGCGAGTGTTATCATGGCGGAGGAAGAGTTACACGTTCCTACGAATTGCAATAAATCCAAGGTTTAGCAACACTTTGGATTTTACAAGTAAGATGGGCAACTTTACAAGACCCATGCGATTGGCAAGTTATACCCTGTTGCTATAAAGTACACAGGCAGCATGGCTAATTTAGGTAGTCACCTGAAGAAGCTACATGGTAATTGTGTGGAGACGTCTGCCTCCCCCTCTAATTCAGCTATGGCTACAGTCAGTGGCTAGCTCCACCGGTACCCCTTGCAAGAATAGTAAGCTATTCTCCGACAAAACAAATCCCTGTTGTGTACGACAAAGTAAGACGAGAGACAGCTGAGTCATTGAGAACAATCTTAAAGTAGGATGTATGAGTTCAATTTAGTGTGTAGTGTTATGACAGTGTTTACAGCAGCTTGTGACTACCAGTAATAGTTTACCCATTTTTACATTCAGAGAATACATACAAAAGGAAAGAAGGACTGGTTTAAGGCAAGGTCCAGGCCTGATGTTATCTTTGTATATCTTTTGTCTGAGACTTTGTTTAATATGTGAAATAAAACGTTCACTTGTTAAGTTAATTGATGGTTTGCAGTCTGACAAATAAATAAATCAAAGCATAAATGTAAATCATTATGTACCATATTCAATTGGATAGCATCATATTCCCTTTGCATCGCATCTCATTGAATCGCATTGTGTCGAATCGCACTGCATCGCAATAGGGGTGAATCGTATCACATAAGTAGTTGCTTTTATGTATCTTTAAAGGGGTCACTGACTGCAAAACCGTTTTTACCTTGTCATAAAAAAAAAGAAAAAATCTAGCTGTAAAACGGTAGCTTTTGGAAAAATCCACCCGACTGACATCAGTACGGTATTGCGCATTCAGTTGGCTCTTGTCTGTGTCTTTGTCACGCCCCAAAATGTACATCCAGACCAGCCCACTCACTGGTGTTCTTGCCCAGTCCGAGGTAGCGACGCTACGTTTCTAAACACATCAACATACCTTACTTAGTAAATGACTAGCTAGACTAGCTGTAGTCGGCATTAGAAGGGAAGCTTCCAAAACAATAGCCAGAAAACGAAAGCAGTCTAGCCTTTTGCTGACACCTGTCTAGATCTATTCGAAATAACTGGAGAAAGGCTGTGCTAGATACAGGATACGTTAGCATTGCTAATAACTGTTACCGACAAAATCATACTACAGATTGCGGTTCTGATGAACATAACTAAGGGCGGAACGCACCTCTTTTCAGCCACAGCTTCATAGCAAATCCTGCTTTACATATTCCCAGGTTTTTAAAACCGTCCTTGGTGAAATGGTTCGCGCAACTGGACAGAGATCTTCTATGCTACGGTAAAAACAAACATCAGCCATACCCGTCTAGTCAATGTTAACTAGACTCAAGCTCATCTGTTTTTCATCGGTGATTTGCAAGGAATGTAAGAACAGCTAGATAGCGAAAACACCTATACTGTAGGCATGTAAACCAGTTAAGCTTGCTAACGCAAGAGCATGAATCTGTTTAGCCTAGTTTATTGGCAATGGGATTTACGTTATTTCATGTTCCTGACAATGTATTTCATTCAAATAAATAACCTGTGTTGTTATGTAAATCTACAATTCAGATGCATGTTTGTCCAGATCTATTTTTCAGTAAGATAGCTAGAGCTAACTGAAGCTGTGTTGAATCACGATAGTTTGTTTGCTAAGCTGTAGTGCTAACGTTACCCACCTAAGGCGATTCTGTTTGCTTCGACAACAGACGTGGAAACTACTGTAATCATTTCAAATTATATCTAGTCAATCTGTTGAAAACTGTGTTGTGTAGACACAATAGATTTATTTGTACGTTTTTATTTCAAGTCGCCACCTTCTTGTTTCAGTGAGTGCTGTTGGCCGTCTTTGCTCCGCAGCTTCGCTCGTTGTAAACCAACCAATCAGCGCACAGCTCATCTAAATACCAATGATATAAGGGAAAAAGCTAGCGTTTTTTCCTGGGGAAAAAATGCTGGATGTAAAAGAGGGCATAGAACAGCACCCAGGACTATCCAGCAGCCTCCGTAGCGTGCGGCTCAGCACCCTAAGTTTTCTGACTGATTGGCGTCTTGGGAGGTCCTGCGCATGGCCTTTTTGTGTTGTATTTTCTGTTTGTATTATATCGTTGTCTGTAGCTACATGATAAGGGAGCTGTGAGAGACACCTGAATTTCCCCACGGGATTAATAAAGTATATATCTATCTCTATCTGTTGAGGTTTTTTTTAAGGTTTCGGTATTGACAAAGGCCATCAAATCTCTAAATAGCTGAATTATGTTAATGCTTTGTCTAAACCCTCATTAGACAGCCTAAATCAATGTAATCCTTAAAAAACAAAAGACTGCTATGTGGGGTGGAATTGGTAACTCTACTTCCAACCCTCTACTTATTAACCTCCTCTTTTATCCGCGCTTGTGACCAAAAAACGACACTTTTCAGTTGCAGTCTGGTTGCGGAGTGTGTGGGTCTGCTGCTATCTGCTGCGCCAGTGAGTGCTTTGGGACAGCAGAAGAGCTCACGGCTCGTTGAGGACATAACTGAACTTTCATGTGCTTTCAATCTCCAAAACACTAGTCTCCAACAACAGTGGGAAAATTCGCTAGATTTGTCGCTAGTCATTTTTTACATTAAAAGTCGCCAGGAGGGTTTGGAAAGTCGCCAAGTTGACAACACTGTCATTGACAGGGGAACTGCGCAATTATATATATATTATATATAAATACTATTAACAAATGACCAAAACTTGGCCACTCGTGAGGCTAATTTGAATGGAACTGCAGTTGTGCTACCTGCCGTCTCTTTATCCACGGCAAACGCATCCGTGCGTGTGTGGGGGCTAATCTTACTCCTATCCATACTTTAGCCCCTTCAGGTTGGAGGTGAGGTCTTCCGATACGCATATCTTTGTAAGCACTCACGGAGATGAGGTTGTGATAACAAAAAATATTTTATTGTTCAACTCCGGTTGACTTTCCAGTTCAAAAATAAAACATCAGACCAAACATTTGCGATTGAAGAAACTATTGCTCTTCAACCTCTAACCACTCCCAAACAATTCCACTCCCCTCTTATAACCTGGCGGGTGCGCAGTAGTCCTGCATCAAGGAGGAGGATCCCATGCATTGCGATCCAGTCCAAGTATTAGACATAAAATATTATACACGTATCATATTGTTTAAGACATGAAGAATAATTAAATCGAATCAGGCCATTAATCAGACGTAAATCAGTCAAACAAGTTAATATTAATAATGGTGCACAAACTCTGTGTAGCCTACGGCTCCAACAGCGTGGGTGTAGAGTCAGTGTGTGTGGGTGAGAATAGACGACAGTGGTGGTAGGGCTGGCTGAAATGTGCTAAACCCACCACAGGAGACTTCACCTTGATGGTTTTAAAGATGGAGACTCATCTTCAGATGACTGTGGAAAAAATTGAAGTTGTAACATATTTATCCTGTATAAGAATGATTCTGTGTTGCAATATTCCTTGTGTGGAAAGAGAGGCCTAACCCCAAATCTGAACTCTGGGTAACACTAGGCTTACATGAACAAGGGGACCTGGTCTTGACCACTATCTTTCTGGAGAGGCCATACATTTTCAAATACATTTTGATTTTATGTAATCTAGTAAACTTGTAATAAACCATACAACCAACATTGCTTCCAGTTGATAGGCCACATATATACAAATGACTCATTTAAATCGACAAAAAGATAGCCTTGACTAACCAAAAGGATATGTGAATGTTTGAATGTTTGAACCTGTAATTCGAACGATGAGTGACTTCAATATTTCTTGTAACCAATATTTGGAAAATGTAACTTTTTAGAATTTACCGTGTCAGTGTCACAACCGCTCATATCACCTCCCATTCGCTATCCACCACGCTAATTCATGTAGTCTATGTATTTAATGAGAAACAATTGGGTTAATGTTGAGTCAGAGGTTGGCCTGTCTGTAGATGAGAGGAAGGTAGGAAGACAAGGCGGCCAAATGAATCTCATGAAGGTGCAGCGTTTAGGACGAAACATAGAAAGTACATTCTAATATATTCTTCTCAGATATAAACAACTTGTTGGTTGCCCAGCATCTGCTTCTTCAACTCCGTAATCCTCTCAAGGGCACATGTTGCACTGGGTTAGAAAGACATCAGCATAATGTAATTTTACACAATACAGGATTAAAAAATGAACACCCATCTTTGCTATATTGAAAGGGTCAATTGTAGGCTATGGGACTATACTATTCCAGTTTGTCTACACTCCAAAACATCGTTTCCAACCCAGCGGCTAGTTAAATATATAGGACAGAACACACGTTGGGTTAAACTAACCCAGCAAGATGGGTTGACCATTTAACCCAGAATGTTGGGTTGGTCATTAAACGCCTCAATGCCTAGCTAGCATTACCTGAGCAAGCATAGCAAAAAGAAGTAAGCACATACAACTATTTAAATTGATTCATACAAACACGAAGAAAACACAACGTTGTTATCATATTTTTAATTTTCTGTTTAATGTAGCCTACTGTACAGTACACTAACGCTACCTTTTCTATTTGTATTACCATCCACTTTTGGCGCCTTGGCTTCACGAACGAACAGCCAGTCGTTAGCTAAGCTAGCTAGCTAGCTAGACTAGAGCTTTCTAGGCTACTAGAGCTACGCTAAACATTCCAAAAGCAGACAGTTGCAAAAAAAACTCATTAAAACAAATCGTTTGCAGTACCGTACGTTTATTTCGGTAGGGTTCTTCTGTATAGTTGACATTAGCTTCGCTGGCTAGACTAGTAAATGTAGACTAAGTTAGCCGGTTGCAAACTGAGGTAGTGCTAACGGCTAAAACAAGCTAACGCTATCCTCAACAACACCTACAGTACTAGCTAGGACTCGGAGAATCTCACCATTCAGTTGCTGCAAGAAATGTGGCTAAAGTACACCGCCGGACTAGTATTTTTGCTGTCCCCTTATCTTGGTAGGTAGGCTACAACAGATAACCCTTTAGTAAATTAGCAAAATATGTCCCTGCTGAAAAGACCGTTGACAATTACATTTATGCTGCAGATGAACCAGCAGCTGGGTTATAGTGAGGCATCCGCTGGATAAGGTACCAGGTGGTCGTATCTAATGCGTCGTTGCTAACATGTGCCGACGCTGTGACGTAGACTATTATAACTGAGTAGTCTACCCTTTGCCGACAAAATCAACTTTATGCCACAAAAACGTTGTATGGTCCTAAACTGTGCAACGGAACGTAAATTCTGATACAAGCAACTCAATGGAGACCAAGACGAAACTTTGGACGTCGACGTTTTCTATGTAGTCCAAATATTGACCGAGGAGTAGGGGGGCAAAAATAATAATAATAATAATAAATATATATGTGAGATAACAAAGGTTGTGCTTCATGCCGAAGGCAAAGCACACCCAATAATATGTGTCCACTGATCTGTGATATAAATATAATTATTGGATGATTCCGAGGGGTTTTATAGCCACTATCGCTGAATTTAAGTATTTTCCTGTTCAAATACGGGGAAAGAAGCGAATATAGCTGTGCCTCCTCTCGGATTGCGCAATCCCACACAAACTGGGCTGAGCTGCTATTTTTTTTGCACACATTTTTATTATATGTCCTCACATTTTATAGTCTTGGTCATGTATTTTACGTATTTGTAGGCTATAACATATTAGTCTTGCTGATCGTACATATTATTAATTGTTGCTCAGCGGGTGAAGAATGCTGCACGCATGTGCTGCATCAGTGAATTTGTGATCGATACCTTGGTCTATTTAAGAAATCCGTGAAGCTGCACTTATCCCAACTATGTACACCTGAATTGACATAGCTTTACCTTCTCATCCTGGCTCGGCAAACGTGCAACCGATTAAGCCGCGATGAGCTGATCACACTAAGTCAAGCGGCGCCTTTTCAGTTATCCTGGATATCTTTATTCTACTTTAGTGCAACAGCCCCCAGGATAAGCGATTAAGCCGGGATATTCAAGTTATCCTGGATGACTTTAGCTTTGACTTGGTTACATGAAAGCAGCTTGAATTAAGCCCAGCCAAGTAACCATGGAGATTTATTCTTTCAGGCTAAGCTTAATTCTGGAGTCTCATGTGTTAAATCAGCGGACGCTCTGATCCGAAATAAACGTATTTAGCAGTTATTTCGTTGTCTTCTGAATGTGTTCTGATTTATTTTTATTAACATGCATTACTTGTCACTATTGCTGTCACGAGTTAGATTTTAAACCCTACTATTGCAGTTGGATGGTTAGAAATGGTTGAATAAAGTCAGTGATGAGGGCAATATATAAAGTCCTATTCATCTGTGTTTCTTCTTGCACAATGGCAATCCCATTTCTAAACGACATTGGACGAAGAAGCACTGATACTAAGACGTGCTTTTAGACATGAAAGGGTGTTTCGGGACAAATCTGACCTGTTAGCTTTTTCAGACGAGTAGGCTACCTGCAGTGACGTGCGGTCAGTGGAGGCAGTGTCATCATGACGTAATAAAACGAATAACATAAAATAATAATATGTGTCCACTGATATGTGATAGAAATATAATTATTTAATGATTCCAAGGGGTTTATGGCCAATATAGCTGAATTTAAGTATTTACGGGGAAAATACGGGGAAAGAAGCGACTAGAGTGATTCCTCTCAGATTGCGCAATCCCACACAAACTGGGCTGAGCTGCTAATTTTTTTGCAGACATTTTTATTACATGTCCTCACATTTCATAGTTTTGGTCGTGTATTTTACGTATTTGTAGGCTATAACATATTAGTCTTGCTGATCGTACATATTATTAATTGTTGCTCAGCGGGTGAAAAATATGCTGCACGCATGTGCTGCATCAGTGAATTTGTGATCGATATCTTGGTCTATTTAAGAAATCCGTGACGCTGCACTCCCAACTATGTACACCTGAATTGACATAGCTTTACCTTCTCATCCTGGCTCGGCAAACGTGCAACCGATTAAGCCGCGATGAGCTGATCACACTCAAAACACAGTCAAGCGGCGCCTTTTCAGTTATCCTGGATATCTTTATTCTACTTTTGTGCAACAGCCCCCTGGTCTTAGTGTAGCTATGTATGTTTGCAAAAACTGGCAGATGATCACTGACGTTGTTCATTATTAGTCCACTTTCAACTTAAAAGTCAATGACGTTGGTAAATATGTTATCAATTAATGTAGCACTATTTGTTGTAATTCTGGTTGGTCGAGTGATTGAGGGATATAAACCGATACTGTACATCAAATTAATTAACTCTGTAGTTTTGTTGTTTTCTTGTGGGTTGAGCAAGTCAATATTAAAGTGTCTGCCGAAATATTTAGTTGTTATTGCTATTACTGAATATTTCTGTTATTTTTCCCATAAACATGTCAATATTTCATCCCAGTTTCCTATAAATGCAGCTAATAAGAATGTTTTTTTATTTTTTCCATTTCAATTTGTACTGTGATGCATTCCATAATTGTATCTAAAGCAAAATACATTTTATTAACTATTTTACATTGATATCTTTGGTCAATATATAGTGCCAGCCCCCCACCCTTTGATTGTTTCCTGTTGATAAAAACAGGGATGTTTGTACCCCTCAATCTCAACCAAATCATGATGTTCTTCCGTGAGCCATGTTTCCGTTATGGCTATTGCTGTGAATTTATTTTCCACTTGTTTTAGAAACTGTTAGATTTTTGAAAGGTTAGCGATAAGGCTCCTACTGTTAAAATGTATAATTGATATTGTGCCATCCATTTTTTTTTGTATTTTTTGAACTGCTCAACTGTGTAATATTCACACTGGCTGTGAGTACCAATATAAAAGTTATTATCTGGGTTTATGTCATTTTCAATATCTTGTGGTTTATGTTCTGTATATTTGAAAGTTTCCAAGTTCAATTGTTCAAATGTAGCAGATGAGTTTCTGTCCGAGTTCTGACCGATAGTTCCGGTGTTTGGTTCTCAGGCCACCGATAACCACGTTGTTAATTCTGGAGTATTGCTCGAGGTCATCAACTTGAGTCTCCAGAATAGCGATCTTTCGGTCCTTCTCCAAGCTTTGCCTTTTCAGCGTTTGTATTTCCCCCATCAGATCAATGATTTTCTTCTGTTGCGCTGCTACGGTTGAAATCTCCACCGATAAGAAGTCCAGAGATTTCTTGATCTCCTCCACCTCATCGGGTAGGATTACATTTTTCTTAGTTTTAACAAAAGACCTGTTCCGCTCAGTCAAATGTTTTCTGCGGAGTCAAACTTTCCCGTAGCTTCTCTTATGTGAGCTTCACTAAAGTGTACTGACAATGGTTATCTTAGCCTTCTGAACCGTTGCCCTGTCACGACCTAAATAGGCTGCTAGGCATCTTGTACATTAGTATTTTTTGTCATATTTGTATTTTTTGTATTTTATATTGTAAATTAGGCAACTTATATATTTTTGTATATATTATTTTAATTCTAATTCCACTTAAGTATAGATAGTCCAGATATTTAGTATAGATAGTCCACATATTAAAATGTAAGGTTACTATATGTTTATTGTATGCACCTTCCTGCCAAAGCAAATTCCTTGTCTGTGCAAACTTTCATGGCGAATAAATCCCTTTCTGATTCTGATTGTAAAGAGGTGCAGGAAGAAAATAATTCTTATGTAACCTACTTGTAACTATTATAAATGGCAATTTAACTTGAAACTTCAACTTAAAATGTATGTCAGTAAAGGCAGGATTGAAATAAGCAATCCACAAACATATTAGTCTGTAATTATTGCAACATAGATAGACCACCAGGCACAGACAGTTTAACTGAATTAGAACATGCTAAAATACTACGAACTATTGATGAACAATTAGCCTTGTCTACAAACAGCCTGAGATGAAAACATCGGCTAATCAACAAAACAGGTCAGGTGGCAGTAGCCTAGGCTATCAACACATTAAATAAATAATAGTTCAAATAGCTAGGCTAACATAAAAAACTAAACGTTTAGGCATTTAAAAATAGCTCCTCCATCCCCTCTGCAAAGCCCGTTGCTCCCCACTCTGGACTACCCTTTTTGCTTACAACATCTATTACAGAAAAGATCAGCCCCTCTGCGTTGACAGACACCTCAACGTCACCAACACTGAGGAATCACCAATGTCCTTTTCTTTCAAGTAGGCAGAAAGAGCAGAGTTTGTGAAGATCGGCGACTGCTCTCCATCACTGGTGAACAGGAGCAAGACTCTGCTGTAGGAAGCCATGAAGGAGCTGGATTTCTGTAAGAGCTTGCAGCGCTGGCATCTGTGCGTTGACGAGCAACTCACAAACTTGAGCAACTCTTGAATGGTGTGGCATCTCCTACAACGGTGTTTGGCGGTTATCTGCACCCGGTCACAGTTCCACGGACGATGGAAGTGTTCTGGCGGTCATCTCCATGGACCGCGATTGACTCCGGCTCTCCGACGGCCAAAATGTCGCTAACCGTTGTGGTTTGAGTGGTAGTTACAACCGTACGGTCACCGGCTTTCCTGGTGAACAAGTTGGCCAGCCTGTACGATTTGCCTACTTCGACAGCCAGAATCAGTTTCTCCCAGACTGTGAGAGTTGTCTGGCCAGTGGGATCGCAGATCTGAAGTTCTTTCAACTCACACTGGACCCCGTCAACAGGTACCCACTCTGCTCACAGTACCCTCTGGCAGGATCTTGGCATCCACCACACCCTATTAAAAACGGCACAGAACGCATGGAATTACGTTATTACATTTGCACTAAATTAGCCTAGCATTTAAACTTATGGTTCAAACCGTTTTACTGGTTTACGGTTTAAATCAAGACAAACGTATACAGATTGTATCATTGTCTTCACAATTAATTCGGCTACACACGCTTTCAGGCAGCTCAACTTACGTGCTGTCTTAGTACAAGACGCAACACCTCCTCGATGGTCATCTGTCCCATGCTTCGAGGCTCTCGGGAAGAAAGCCACGTCCTCCACCACCTCCACAAAGCTGCAACGATTAGTCGACGTTATCGGCAACCAAAAACTTCTACAAATATTTATTTTGTCGACAAATCGTTTGTTCTCATAGGACCTACTTTAAGTGCCTGCAATAATGTGATTTGACCAGTGTGGCGCTGTAGCGCTAGACTAATGCAGCCCTTCCGTATGCTATTCAATAGAAGAAAACAGCGGTAAAAATGTCAGGTTGCAAACGGGCCAAAACAAGTATGGTGTGAGAAAATTTCACGAAAGATCCGACCAAAAATACAGTGACATGTAATGTGTGCAAGGCGGAACTGCATTTCCATGGCAGCACAACGTGTATGCATGAGCATATGAAACGAAAGCATCCCGGCACGAGAGATGGAAACGGCGAGAGGCGAGTGTGCTCAAGCAGGATGGCTAGTTAGCGACACCAGTTGATAATAACGCCTTACGCAGTATTTCACGGGTACTACTAACACCGTAGCAACATGTCCACAGACAGCAGTTAGTTTAGTTTAGTTTTATTCGTGCAGATAAACAAGATTAAAATGGCAAGAAGGTGCGCATAAACATACATAAATGCACGGGTGGGACAAAAGAAACCCCGAAGGGCTTATAAGGGATGTCCACTTGATATTAAAATACAATAAGGTAAAGAAAAAAAGTAAAAGAAAAAAAGACAAACAAAAAAATAAAATTAAACAGCTAAAACAACTACAAAGTCATGTTACAAAAATTAAAATACATTTAAGTACATATAGTAAAAAGCAAAGTAAACAAGCAAAAAGACAATATAACATACATTCAGTTTCACAAAGTATCGTAAGCTTTTAAAATTAGGTACATTTTAAGATGCTTTTTGAAAGTAACTAAAGATGAGTGTTTACGTAGAGTAACAGGAAAGCTGTTCCAAATGACTGGACCTCTATCCCTAATTGAAAACTGTCCAAGATTTGTTCTGTAAAATTGACGGTGAAGGAGATCTACAGATCTGGTCTGATGACTATGGATCTGTGACCTGGTTATAAAAAAACTGTTAAAAGAAGAGGGAAGTAAATTATTGAAAAACTGGAAAACAAAAGTGCCGATCTGAAAGGTATTCACATCATATATGCTTAACAACTTCAGACTTTGAAATAACGGAGCACTATGAGCGTCCCAACTGGAGTTGGTTACAGTTCTAACAAACTTTTTCTGTAACATAAAAATCGAATCTAGACTGGTTTTGTATGTGCTTGCCCATACTATATTTCCATAGGATATAAAGGGATAAATAAGGCAGTAATATAAATCCATACAAATTTTTCTTGACAGCACGGGTCTTACTCGTCGTATAACCCCAATGTTTCTCGCTAATTTATTGGACACCTGTGATATGTGTTTTTTCCAATTGAGCTTATTGTCAATAAATACCCCTAAGAACTTAACATGGGAAACATTTTCGAGTGCATTGTTTCGCCATAAAAATTGGCTGGATATGATCAGATAGAATAATATTTTTAGGCTTGAATATCATATAAGCACACTTCTCTACATTAAGGGATAATTTGTTGAATTTGAACCAGTTATACAACCGATCAAGTACGCTATTCATTTACATTTTACATTTACATTTATTCATTTAGCAGACACTTTTATCCAAAGCGACTTCCAAGAGAGAGCTTTACAATAGTGCATAGGTCACTGATCATAACAACGAGATATCCCCAACATTGCAAGTAGTCAAACATGGATCGTACATTGTGAAAAAACCAACAATAAGTGCTAAAGGGAAGAATCATAAGAGCATGGAGTTAAACAAGTTACAATTGAACAACATGAACCTTAAAAGTGCACGAGTGTACCTGTGGAAGAGCAAACAACAGTTTAATCAGTTACAGCTAACCAGCAAGAGCAGCAGGTCTCTAAGTAAGAGTCCTTCTGATCCTGGGAGAAACTAACATCATGTCCAGCAGATCTTTCCTAGGTACCGTTGTATTCCCGGAACAAGTGTGTCTTGAGCCTATTCTTGAAGGTGGGGAGACAGTCAGTGTCTCTGATGGAGGTGGGGAGTTGATTCCACCACTGGGGGGCCAGACAGGGGAAGAGCTTGTGTTGGGACCGGGCGGTCTTGAGCGGTGGGACCACCAGACGGTTGTCAGAGGAGGACCGAAGGTGGCGGGAGGGGGTGTAGGGCTGGAGGAGAGACTTGATGTAGTCGGGTGCAGTCCCATTCACCGCTCGGAAGGTCAGTACCAGGGTCTTGAATCTGATACGGCTCGTGACGGGAAGCCAGTGAAGGGAGACGAGGAGCGGGGTAACATGGGAGCGTCTGGGTAGGTTGAAGACCAGACGGGCTGCTGCGTTCTGAATCCTCTGAAGAGGGTGGGTTGCGCATGCTGGGAGCCCGGCGAGCAGCGAGTTGCAGTAGTCCAACTTGGAGAGGACAAGTGCCTGGACCAGCAGCTGGGTGGAGTGCTCAGACAGGTATCTCCTGATCTTCCGGATGTTGTAGAGGGTGAATCTACACGACCGGGAGACAGCAGCGATGTGGGCTGTGAGGGAGAGCTCGTCATCCATGGTAACCCCGAGGTTCCTGGCAGAGGACGAAGGGGTCACCGTCGCCGATCCCAGGGTGATTGAGAGGTCATGGGAAATGGACGGTTTGGCCGGGATGATGAGGAGTTCGGTTTTGGCGAGGTTCAGCTGGAGGTGGTGCTTGGTCATCCAGGCAGAGATGTCTGTGAGGCAGGCCTCAATCCTGGCTGAGATCCCCGGATCGGTCGGGGGGAACGACAGGTAGAGCTGGGTGTCGTCAGCGTAGCAGTGGTAGGAGAAGCCATGGGAGGTGATGATTGGTCCAAGCGAGGTGGTGTACAGGGAGAAGAGGAGGGGTCCAAGGACGGAGCCCTGTGGGACGCCAGTGGAGAGCTGGCGGGGGTCAGACACATCGCCTCCCCAGGAGACCTGGTAGGATCTTCCGGACAGGTAGGACGAGATCAACTGAAGTGCAGTGCCAGTGATGCCCATCTCGGAGAGTCTGGCGAGCAGGATCTGATGGTTAACCGTATCAAATGCTGCAGAGAGGTCCAGCAGAATGATGACGGATGACCTCGAGGCCGCTCTGGCAGACTGGAGGGCCGTGGTGACCGACAGGAGGGCAGTTTCAGTGGAGTGGCCCGTCTTGAAGCCCGATTGGTGGGGGTCAAGCAGGTTGTTCTGAATGAGAAAGTTTGACAGTTGGTTAGATACACGGTTCAATTGTTTTAGAAAAGAAGGGTAGAAGTGATACCGGTCTGTAGTTCTGGAGGACAGCTGGGTTGAGGGAGGGTTTTTTGAGTAGGGGTCTAACTCTGGCCTGTTTGAAGGCAGAGGGGAAAGTGCCGGAAGTAATAGAAGAGTTGAGGACATGGAGAAGGAATGTTATGATGGAGGGAGAGATGGTTTGAAAGAGAGGGGAGGGGACTGGATCAAGGGGACAGGAGGTGGGGCGATGAGAGAGAATGAGGTCAGAGATCTCTGCCTCAGATAGGGCTGAGAAAGAGTTGAGACATTTAGTAGGGTCAGTCATAGAGGGTGAGTGAATAGGAAAGGTTGGTTCAGGGAACCGACTGCTAATGTCAGCCACTTTTTTCTCAAAGAAGGAGGAGAAGTCGTCTGCTGTCAGAGTGGAGGGAGGGGGTGGGGGGAGGTGGGTTAAGAAGGGTGGAGAAGGTAGAGAAAAGTTTGTGAGGGTTTGAGGCAGACTTAATTTTGTTCAAGAAGAAGTGAGTTTTAGCATCAGTTATATGGGCAGAGAAGGATTTGAGGAGGGAGTGATACTTATCATGGTCTAGACTGTCGTTAGACTTGCGCCATCTCCTCTCAGCCGCTCGAAGGGTGGAACGTTCTTCACGAATAACATCAGTGAGCCACGGGCAGGAGGGAGAAGATCGCGCAGGCCTAGTTGACAGGGGGCAGAGGGTGTCAAGTGATTCAGTTAATGTGGATAACAGCATGTTAGTGGCAGTGTCGGTGGGGTGGGACATGAACTCGTTAATAGGAGGGAGGGAGGATGTTACAATGGAGGAGAAGTGCGAGGGGGATAGGGAGCGGAGATTGCGTCTGAAAGTTACGAGGGGAGGGGAGGTAGGAAGAGTTGGAGGGAGAGATATCGAGAATTGGATAAAGTAGTGATCAGAGATGTGTAGTGGGGTTACAGAGGTTAGGTCAGTGATACAGTTACGTGTCAGGACGAGGTCCAGCTGTTTTCCTGCCTGATGGGTTGCTGGTGTGTTGAGCAACGTCAGGTCGAAGGAGGTCAGGAGAGACTTGAAGTCAACAGCCTGCGTTCCATCGAGATGGATGTTAAAGTCACCAAGAAGTATCAGCGGTGTTCCATCATCCGGGAGGGCGCTGAGGAGCATGTCCAGCTCCTCCACAAACTCAGCTAGGGGCCCTGGTGGGCGATAGAAAACAATTAAAAATGCTTTGATAGGATCAGTTAGCATCACATAGTGGTGTTCAAATGATTTGGCAGTAAAAGAGAGTGGGGTGGATGTGCATTTAATATGTGGGGAAAGAAGCAGACCTGTCCCGCCTCCTCGTCCAGTTAGGCGAGGAGAGTGGGAGAATGAGTGGTTGACAGAGAGAGCAGCTGGAGTTGCAGTGTTCTCTGGTAGGATCCATGTCTCTGTTAGCGCGAGGGCATCAAGAGAAGCATGGGATGCTAATGCTGGAATGAAGTCGGCCTTTTTCACAGCAGACTGGCAGTTCCAGAGTCCTATAGAAAGAGAGAGAGCAGGTGGAGAAGATCTAGAGAGGTAGCTAAAGTTAGAAGTGGAACGTATATACTTCGTGACATATCTACGTCTACGTCTGCGGGTGTTGCAGTGAACGGGAATGCTAAAGAAGCACATGCTAGCTATAAATGTGTTCTAGGTAGAAAATAATAAAAAATAGGGTGATACTTATCAGAAGAAGTGATCCGCCTCGTCGTCCTTCCTCGGATGACTCCCGCAGGACGACTCCCTTTGTCTTGTTGACCGAGTCTTAGTGCCATAGGCTGCCAGGCGAGGCTGCCACAGGTGTGCTAGCTGCCTTAAATGCAGACCAGCGCTTGGCCACGCCTCTGTTTCTGTATACAATGGCCCGAGTTTCGGTTCCACTCGCAAAAATAACTGTCTGTAAACCCTATCTTACAAACTTCTAGCCTGACACAGTGTTAAGTTTAGACTCAACACAGCGAAATAAGTTTAAATAACTTACTTTGAGGAGAATCACACGAAGTACAATCGCTAGGCTATAACACTAAAACGCTCTGATCCGAATACAGAATTTCAGAAGGATTTGACCAGCGCTTGGCCACGCCTCTGTTTCTGTATACAATGGCCCGAGTTTCGGTTCCACTCGCAAAAATAACTGGCTGTAAACCCTATCTTACAAACTTCTAGCCTGACACAGTGTTAAGTTTAGACACAACACAGCGAAATAAGTTTAAATAACTTACTTTGAGGAGAATCACACGAAGTACAATCGCTAGGCTATACACTAAAACGCTCTGATCCGAATACAGAATTTCAGAAGGATTTGACCAGTGCTGGGCCACGCCTCTGTTTCTGTATACAATGGCCCGAGTTTCGGTTCCACTCGCAAAAATAACTGGCTGTAAACCCTATCTTACAAACTTCTAGCCTGACACAGTGTTAAGTTTAGACACAACACAGCGAAATAAGTTTAAATAACTTACTTTGAGGAGAATCACACGAAGTACAATCGCTAGGCTATAACACTAAAACGCTCTGATCCGAATACAGAATTTCAGAAGGATTTGACCAGTGCTGGGCCACGCCTCTGTTTCTGTATACAATGGCCCGAGTTTCGGTTCCACTCGCAAAAATAACTGGCTGTAAACCCTATCTTACAAACTTCTAGCCTGACACAGTGTTAAGTTTAGACACAACACAGCGAAATAAGTTTAAATAACTTACTTTGAGGAGAATCACACGAAGTACAATCGCTAGGCTATAACACTAAAACGCTCGAACATTCGATCTATCAACTTGTGTTCATCTTTATCGGTAATGAAAATATTTGTGTCATCGGCATACAAAATAAAAAGAGCTTCTTCAGATATTAAATGCAAATCATTTATGTAAATAAGGAATAAAAGAGGTCCAAGTATGGAGCCTTGAGGAACTCCACACTGTAGATGACTGTAAGTCGAGTTAGCTCCATTCCATACTACATACTGTTTCCTGTTGAACAGATAACTTTTAAACCATCAAGCTCAGTCCCAGAAACCCCATGAGCCTGAAACTTAGTTAATAATATATTCGGATCAACGGTATCAAAAGCCTTAGACAAATCAATGAACACTCCAATTGTGAGTTCCTTGTTGTCTAAAGCTGTATATATTCTGTTAACTAATTGGACCAGGGCCATAGAGGTAGAATGTTTGGCACGGAAACCAAACTGATAATCATACAATAAGTTATTGTCTTTAAGATGTGTAATTAATCTATTATATACAATTTTTTCCAGAATTTTGGAGAAGCAAGGTAATAAAGAAATTGGTCTATAATTTGAAAATATTGATGGATCCCCATTTTTGAATATGGGAATAACCTTAGCCCATTTCAGTTGGTCTGGTACTACACCTGTTTGAAGAGAACAGTTAAAAACATGATGGTGGGGTTTTACAATGGTGGGGAGACACTGCTTCACTAATTTCATTTTGAGATCATCATAACCAGCACTTGTTGACTTTAGACTTGATACAATATCCCATATTTCTTTTTCATTCACAGGAGAAAAATTAAACATTGGTTGACTGGAAGGAGGTCCTGTACCGTGAGAATAAAGTGGTGTTAGAGGGATTTTTGCAGCCAAAGCGGAAATTATTGAATTCTTCAGCAATTTCCATGGGATCCTCAATACTAGAATCGTTATTATAAAATATGCTCTGAGAATTAATTTTTGATGAGGGTTTGTTGATAACTTCATTAATGAAGGCCCATGTCTTTTTCATATCATTTTTAAATGTATTCAATTTCTGATGGTAATGATTGGGTGTGCTTTGCCTTCGGCATGAAGCACAACCTTTGTTATCTCACATATATATTTATTATTATTATTATTATTTTTGCCCCCCTACTCCTCGGTCAATATTTGGACTACATAGAAAACGTCGACGTCCAAAGTTTCGTCTTGGTCTCCATTGAGTTGCTTGTATCAGAATTTACGTTCCGTTGCACAGTTTAGGACCATACAACGTTTTTGTGGCATAAAGTTGATTTTGTCGGCAAAGGGTAGACTACTCAGTTATAATAGTCTACGTCACAGCGTCGGCACATGTTAGCAACGACGCATTAGATACGACCACCTGGTACCTTATCCAGCGGATGCCTCACTATAACCCAGCTGCTGGTTCATCTGCAGCATAAATGTAATTGTCAACGGTCTTTTCAGCAGGGACATATTTTGCTAATTTACTAAAGGGTTATCTGTTGTAGCCTACCTACCAAGATAAGGGGACAGCAAAAATACTAGTCCGGCGGTGTACTTTAGCCACATTTCTTGCAGCAACTGAATGGTGAGATTCTCCGAGTCCTAGCTAGTACTGTAGGTGTTGTTGAGGATAGCGTTAGCTTGTTTTAGCCGTTAGCACTACCTCAGTTTGCAACCGGCTAACTTAATCTACATTTACTAGTCTAGCCAGCGAAGCAAATGTCAACTATACAGAAGAACCCTACCGAAATAAACGTACGGTACTGCAAACGATTTGTTTTAATGAGTTTTTTTTGCAACTGTCTGCTTTTGGAATGTTTAGCGTAGCTCTAGTAGCCTAGAAAGCTCTAGTCTAGCTAGCTAGCTAGCTTAGCTAACGACTGGCTGTTCGTTCGTGAAGGCGCCAAAAGTGGATGGTAATACAAATAGAAAAGGTAGCGTTAGTCTACTGTACAGTAGGCTACATTAAACAGAAAATTAAAAATGTGATAACAACGTTGTGTTTTCTTCGTGTTTGTATGAATCAATTTAAATAGTTGTATGTGCTTACTTCTTTTTGCTATGCTTGCTCAGGTAATGCTAGCTAGGCATTGAGGCGTTTAATGACCAACCCAACATTCTGGGTTAAATGGTCAACCCATCTTGCTGGGTTAGTTTAACCCAACGTGTGTTCTGTCCTATATATTTAACTAGCCGCTGGGTTGGAAACGATGTTTTGGAGTGTAGACAAACTGGAATAGTATAGTCCCATAGCCTAAAATTGACCCTTTCAATATAGCAAAGATGGGTGTTCATTTTTTAATCCTGTATTGTGTAAAATTACATTATGCTGATGTCTTTCTAACCCAGTGCAACATGTGCCCTTGAGAGGATTACGGAGTTGAAGAAGCAGATGCTGGGCAACCAACAAGTTGTTTATATCTGAGAAGAATATATTAGAATGTACTTTCTAAGTTTCGTCCTAAACGCTGCACCTTCATGAGATTCATTTGGCCGCCTTGTCTTCCTACCTTCCTCTCATCTACAGACAGGCCAACCTCTGACTCAACATTAACCCAATTGTTTCTCATTAAATACATAGACTACATGAATTAGCGTGGTGGATAGCGAATGGGAGGTGATATGAGCGGTTGTGACACTGACACGGTAAATTCTAAAAAGTTACATTTTCCAAATATTGGTTACAAGAAATATTGAAGTCACTCATCGTTCGAATTACAGGTTCAAACATTCAAACATTCACATATCCTTTTGGTTAGTCAAGGCTATCTTTTTGTCGATTTAAATGAGTCATTTGTATATATATGTGGCCTATCAACTGGAAGCAATGTTGGTTGTATGGTTTATTACAAGTTTACTAGATTACATAAAATCAAAATGTATTTGTATAGCCCTTTTACACGTAAGCATGTCACAGAGGGCTTCACATACGCCCATAGACCTGCCTCTCAACCAACCTAAACCCTCAAGGAAGACAAGGAAAAACTCCCACAAAAACTCAATGCACATGTCAACTAATGGTTGCTCTCCAGGAATTAATAACCAGATAACGGGACGAGTTGACCAACAACCTACACAAATGTTCTTTGCTGTCTAAAAGCAATGTAAAAACACTGAGTGGTTGATATCAGTAAACACAGTGAGACTATGGGCAGCTGGGGCAGCCACAAGCACACCCTCACAATTTCCCCAGAAATTGTATGCTCTCTAGTTTCTCTTTGATTTTCTCAACATATGGTTGAGTTAGACAGTTCAGTGTATACGACCATTGTAATAAGACACATTTATATAGTTATAATAATTGTTTGTAGATTAATATTTTAGTCTTGTATGTGTCCTGAAGCAAATGCCTCTTTTTCTGTTTCTGTTCCAAGAACAGCAGTGGGTCTATTGATGCCTTTCTTTTGAGGAGGAATTATTGTACTCCTCAGCAAGCTGCCGCTCTTACTGAGACAATTCTTAATATGATTGTCAAAGACATGAGGACTCTTTCCATTGTGGATGGACAAGGATTTTTTGAAAGCAGAATGGTTTCTGCTTTCAACTCTGGATATATCCTTCCATCAAGAACACATGTTACACATTTAATGGAACAAAAATATGAAAAAGCCTGTCAAAAGGTATACATTTAATGTAAATTATTGTTTTTTAGGAACAATCTAGATGTTAAACTAAACACTTAGTAAAGATGTCTAAACAGCAATTTAACCACTCAGATTGATAATTGAGAATTGAATATGAATATATCATTTGACAAAAGAATATGATGTCTTTTAAAGGTTAAAGAAACCATTCAGGATGCAAGAAGCTACATTACATTGACAGCTGATATTTGGACCAGCCTTGCTACAGAGGCATACCTTGGTGTCACGTGCCACTTTCTCACTGAAGACTGGAAAAAGAAGACTCTGATACTTGCAACAATGCCTCTTGAAGAACGACATACTGTCGCAAACATAGCAACATGGCTGGAAGAGGTTCTTGTAGGGCTGGGCGATATGGGTAAAAAAATTATCACGTTAGATATTTCTATTTTCATTCGATATTGATATAAGACGATATTAACTAAGTCTGTTTCAAAGGTAGATTATTTGCTTCAGACAAGAACGCCTGTACAAACCAAAGGTTTCAATGTTTCTTTTTTATTTTAAACTCCCAACATTTCTTTTTAGAACTATATAAGCTCTTACAAGTTATGAACAAAATAAAAATAAATAAAGTGCATATCAATCTGCATTAGAACGTCTAGCGAATGACAGCTTATGTTGAGGTAGTTACAACAAAGACCAAGTCTATGGTCCCTAGGTTAAATATTGAATTTACAATTACAATTTTTATAACGTTTAACATTCACAAAACAATGTGAAAGGCTACTAACCCTGATACTCGAACCTGGCTCATACTACTAGCTTTTTCATAGAATATTTTTTCCAGATTTTTGCTATGTTTGAAACCAATCCGAAATGGGTAAACTAGCACCCCATTTATTTGCCTACGTCAAGAAAAGTTGCCTCGAAACGTGTTCGCGGATACTAACAGGGGACGAGCACACAAGGGAACATCAGCAAGTCGCTGATTTACCTGAGCTGAATGAGAACAAGGAAAAGCACTTGGTAATCTAAAATTGCCTGCCTTAATTGTAGCACGTTTTACAAATGCTTGCACATATACATGACGGTTGTTTGTAGAGTTTATTTCCGTTATTTTAATGCATATTTAACCATTTTGTAGGCTAATGAACGCGATTATTCTCATTGCATGATAAAGTAGGCTAATTATAGCCTAATATAATTAGTTATAATATCGTGGCATGTTACGGCGTCATTGTAGATAACATGTTATTCGGGAGCAAAGACGAAGATGAATAAATCATGTCTGATAACGACAATATTGTTATGGTCGTTATATTGTTAGAACTTTGTCAGTTAACACTACAACGATGGCATTAACAATAAGGAAGTAATAGTAAGCAACACTCATCATCATTATAAAA
This sequence comes from Mallotus villosus, assembly GCA_903064625.1. NCBI lineage: Eukaryota > Metazoa > Chordata > Actinopteri > Osmeriformes > Salangidae > Mallotus > Mallotus villosus. Next base: position 19,326 of record CAEFZP010005783.1, on the reverse strand, counting down.
GTAACATAGGTAGGCCTATAGCTTGTAGGCTTAATTTAGCTTGCTTTGCCGAGATAGAACAACGACGGAGCCAGATATTCAAGTTTGCAGTTTCTTTAATCCAACACAATACTTAGCAGTCAAACTAAAAACACGGAGCAAAAAGAACAACGTATAGGCATTGCACGTATAATATTACAGTATTGATTTTCGTAAGTTCACATGTATCTGCTTCTTGATCGGACTTGTATCACATTCTGACAGTTTTCTGCAATGCCTTAGCCCCAGCTCACAAGCTCGCGACTGGTTGTCGCAAAGTATGACGTGTACAGCTAGTTGCAAGCGTGCACGAGTCTCGGAGCCAGCTCAGAGCTAGGAAAAAAGTGAGCCCGTTTAAAGCTAGGGGCTCACTTTTTTCCTAGTTTAGACCGGAAGACACGGAAGTAGAAAGATGGCGCTGTCCGTTTCGCGCTCTAGCTTGCCTCACTGCGCCACTGAGCACTTTTCATAGAAATGAATGGGGACGCCATCTTGGAAGACCATTTTGGCTCTCTCTACTTAATAATACCTCTATGATGGCAGGTCACTATGTTGCCACCTGTGCTAAAAACACGCTCCGAGGGGGAGCTAGTTGCAGGAATGCACAGGTAGCGCTTTGCGAGGTAGCCGACTTTGGGAAAGCTCTTTTGGTGAGTCTTCCACCAGTCCAGGGGATTGGTTTCACTGTCAACATCAGGAGACTGGAGGTAGGAGGTGAGTTCCTTCTCTACGAGCTGGGTTTCAGTAAGACCTGTGGTGGAGCAAGGCTTTTTGAAAAAACTGCCCAGTGACTTTTTCTTTTTAGCTGGCAATTGTGGTGAAGCAGAAGCATCATCTCCATCTGTTGGGCTTTCATGTCTCTCATTGGACATCTCTAACATAGCTCTGGCTTTTATGTGGTCCACCTTCTCATTTTTGATGTGATGGGTTTTAAACCGAGGGTCGACCAGCGAGGCCATGTCCAGGAGGTCATCAGTTGTTTGGTCATCATATTTTTCATTCAGATAGTCCATGACTATCGTGTAGGTGGTGAATCGTACAGGCCGGAGACGCGTGTGTTCGTCAACGGCGCGGGAGACACCACCGTCAATCTGGTTGAATGTTCAGGGAGATAATGACTCGTTATTAATATCTGACTCCAATTTTAAGAATGTGCACAAGTACGTTACCTGTAACCTCGAGCGCCAAACAGTTAATGACATAAAACTCTGACGTAGGTACACATCGTCTGCTGGATCAGAGCATCGACCCTAAAGTATGCGTGTTCACTAAACAGCCGTTTATCTCTGCTATAATATGGAATTTAACCAAGGACCTAGCATGTAAATCGACACTGTAAAGTGACTCAGAGGCCTTAAGTTTAAAACGTACACCAAGAGTCCCTGTTTATAAGTAGTTAATAGCCGTATCCACCCGGCTAGATCAAGGTTTACACCGCCGTAGCGTGATAGATACGTTTCAAGGAGAACAAGCAACGTTTAAATGTACAATAATCGTTTATTATCTAAATAGCAAGATAATCAATACAATGATGATAGAATATCATCAAATACAAACATACCTTCAGAGCAATGGTTAAACAAAAGGTATTCACAATGAAGACTAGATGCCTAATGCACCGGAGCTGTATAGTACAAAAAACTCGAAGTATTGGTGAAAACGTTTCCTTATATCCACCCAACCTTGGCTAGAAATGGGGACACCGGCCATATGACAGAAAAGTGTTCTAACGCATACAAATTCAAATTGGATCCTTAATCAAGGCGGCAGCAGACCAAGTGGTTCCCTTGCAAGACAAGGGGATATGTTAAACACGTGTTGGTCTTCTGCAAGCACAAACTCTGTAAACCCTGTAAAGGTACATGTTACAGTATCAACATTAGTACTAGAATGTAATACATAAAATAAGAAACAAAATCATATCAAACATGATATTAAAAGCTGTTTAGAACTATATTTACAAGAACACAACTTTTAATGATAATTTCAGAGTCTTCCTCTGTTCATCTTCCTCTTCACTGTTGAGACCACCTCTCCAGAGGTGTGTCATTCAGGTGTGATTGACATTTTAGCATTCATGTAAATCGATGACTGTCCCAGACGAGTGTCTGGGTGACCAGTGACAAAGGGGCTGCCAAAACAGCCCTACAATCGTCTTGATCAGGGGTGGGAAATTAATTTTCCCAAAGGGCCACATGAGAAACAGGGACTGTTGTGGAGGGCCGGACCAATAGGCTAAACTCAATTCAGCTCAATATTAATTTGATATATTTATAAAAAACAGTCAAATGTAGGGTATTAAATAAGCTGTGACTGATAACAGTAAATGTTATGATAAGAATATAAAAAATTAAAGCAGACATGGTACAAAATGCAGTTATGTCAGTATTTAATCAACATCCACAAAAGCAATTGTGATTTTTTTTTGCATGTTTTCACCATTTGTAAAAGAACAGCATTAAATGAACTTCATAATTTGCAGCTTAATTAGAGAATTAGCTTTTTTCCAAAACATTTCTTAAGATGAAAATCTGAAGCAGACATAGATAGTACAAAATAACAACATAATGTCACTATTCGAACAATATACTCAAAGCAATTTTAAACAAAATGTGCATGTTTTTTGCCATTTGTTTTTCAGAACAGTAATAAATTAACTTTAAACAAAGTGTTATTATCCTTGTGTTTGTAGTTTTACAACTCCATTAGCTGTTTTTCAGTTATTTTTTTCTTGTTCAATGAGAGAAATCTAGTCTGTGCTTGGCTTGAACAAGTGCACTGAAGTCAGGTTGAATGTTTGAGGTGGATATGCGCAGGACAGCTGACAGGTGATCATCAGTGAGAGAAGATCTGCATCCTGATTTGTTAAACTTCATCACTGAAAATGTTTGTTCACATATGTAGGTCGATCCGAAGAGAACCAACATCTTCTGAGCATGCCTCCTCATGTGTGGAAAGTTCTCCTCTTTGAGAGAAGAATAGAAATCCAGCAGTGACACCGACTTGAAGTGCTCTGACAGCACTGTATCTGACTGCAGGTCAATGAGTTCGAGTTGAACATCACTAGGTGCACTGTCCACACTGCAAGTGATGGGGGAAGAAATCATTTGCATCTCACCCTCAATTTTTTGGAAGTCTTGAAATCGCCTTGAAAACTCACCATGCAGTGCCAGTAACATGGATGAGTACCTGTGGAGATGATCAGTTTGTGGTGTGGCTTCTTTCAGGGTTTGCATGTGGGTGAGAGTGTTACCCTCCAACTGGCCGGAGAGAAACTGCAACTTCCTCATGAAAGCCTTCACCAGGCTGTGCATTTCATGTGCAAATAGGCCCCTGCCCTGCAGTTTGGTGTTTAGTTCATTCATCAGTGCAGTCACATCAACAGCAAATGCAAGATCAGCCATCCAGTTTGCATCTGAGAGCTCTGGGATGTGTTTGCCTTTCATATCGCAAAACTCTCGAATCTCTGCTCTCAGGTCCCATACTCTTTTAAGAACCTTGCCCAGGCTGAGCCACCTGACAGCTGTGTGGTAGCCAATGTCACCATGTTCATTTTCATGCTCCTCCAAAAGTGACACAAACTGCCTGTGATTTAATGCTCTTGCCCTGATGAAGTTAACTGTTTTAGTTATAACATCAATAACATGGTTTAGTTTTAGCACGGACTTACACAACACATTCTGATGTATAATACAATGCAAAAATACCAATTTCTGTTCTGAGTTCACTTCAGTCACTTTATCTTGCATCCGTTTCAAAAGTTCCACATTTTTTCCCGTCAGATTTGGACAGCCATCGGTCGTAACAGATGCCAGTTTGTCCCATTTTAGTCCCAGTTTGTCAAAACAGGCATTTACCTCAGTGAACAAATCACTCCCCGTCGTCGTCCCTTTCATTGACTGCATTGCTGCCAGCTCCTCTGTTACCTCAAAGTCTTTCGTTATCCCATGTATAAAAATTTGTAACTGGGCAGTGTCGCGGACATCACAGCTCTCATCCAGAGCCAAAGAGAAAAGTTCGAAATTGTCTGCTTTACTTTGCAGCTGATTCTCCAGGTTTCCCGCGATGTCCTCAATCCTTCTCGTTACACTTCGCCTGGAAAGCGGCACATTCTCAAACGCCTCTTTTTTCTCCGGGCATATAAGCGCAGCAGAGTCCACCAAACACTCTTTAATAAACTCCCCTTCGGAAAATGGCTTACTTTTTTGGGCGATTTTGTGGGCTATCACAAAGCTGGTCTTGGCTGCTGCATCCCTTGATGTGTACCGCTTGGTAAAACAGCCTTGTTGCTTTCGCAGTTTAGCTAGCAAAGCTTCAGATGCCCGTGCGCGATCTCCATCAGTCAAGTCGCCATATTTCTCTGCGTGTTTAGTAGTGTAGTGGCGATTCAAATTATAATCCTTTAACACAGCGACCTGTTCTCCACAGACTAAGCACACGGCTTTACCTTTGACTTCAGTGAATAAATACTTAGACGTCCATATTTGGTTAAAAACTCTGCAATCTGTATTGGCCTTAGGCCTAAGGTCTCCTGTGAGCTCAGTTAGTAGCCAGTTCGCGGCTCATGGACGGGGTTCTTCTTCTACCTATTTTTATTTGTGACTTGCAACCAGAGACGAAGAAGCTGCATACGCGCGCAAAAATAAAGCAACATCAAAAGTCGCCTTCATAATAAAAGCAGTGCAGTTTTTTTTTATACATTTATTTACATTTGATTGTGAAATCCCCGCTGAGCTCACGCGGGCCACTTAAAAACGGTCTGCGGGCCACATGTGGCCCGCGGGCCATGCAATGCCCAGGTCTGGTCTTGATGGTTTGGGTGAGCTCTGTTTCACCATCCTCTGGTTTCATGATCTCTGTATTAAACAAGTGTAGTACTGGTTTCAGGTAAGACACACTGACATAAGACTCACCAGACAGAGCATCTGTGAATTCTAGGAGTGGGGTCAATGCCCGGTTGATGGACTCAAGAACATCTATATCTGTATAGGTGGGAACTAAATGTTGGGTCTTCTTGTCACAGGACAAGACCTGTGTAATGGCTTTCTCCTGCTCCAGGACTCTTTGCACCATCTTTTGACGTGATCCCCACCTTGTGGGTGTCTCTGTGACCAACTTGTGCTGGGGTAGGTTGTGTTCTTTTTGAGCAATTGCCAGGTCTCTCTTCTTTTTCCACGAATAGGAAAAGGCACCCACCACTTTCTTGCACACTCCAGTTGCTCGATCCACCCGTTTGTCTCTAGCCACTCTCTCTAAAAGAAATCAAGAGATTAAAATAAAAGGTTAAAATCGAAATAATTATCCCACAAACAAATGTACCATTTAACTTAATCAGGTGATGGAAAATAAACTTTTAGTTTCATATAATTAATTACTTACCAATGGCCAAGTGCAAACGATGTCCAAAACATGGCAGTCGGGTCCACTTGTTGATTTGAGCGGCCTTCACCACGTTCGCACCACTATCTGATGTAATGCAGACCTGTCTATCTTCACTGAGTCCCCAGGAGGCGAAAGCATCCTTTAGCCCTTCTGCTATAGCTTCGCCCGTGTGGTCGTCCGGAAAGTAGGATGTTTGAAGGCATTTATTTTGAAGATTCCACTCTTTGTCGATGTAGTGGACTGTGAGGCTAATATATGGCTCTGACGTGCGACTTGACCACAGATCGGTGGTAGTAGCAAAATAAGTCAGATCTCTCTGCAGCGCTTCCTGAACTTTTTCCCTACACTCTGCATACATTTTAGGCAGCGCGGTGTGGGAGAAATATTTGCGGCCAGGGAGCACGTACCTGGGGTCAAGTAACTTGATAAGCTTTTTAAACCCATGTTTTTCAACAGTGCTAAATGGCTGCATGTCCTTAGCAATGCAATACGTAATAGCATTTGTGATGTCTTTGTGTCTTTTGGATGTTTTCTCGTAGGGCACGAACGCTGTCATAGTTGACTGCTTCGGGCGGACAACGACAGGTTTGCTTTTGATTTGAGTACCTTTGCGCAAACTCAAGCTTTCTGCGTGTTCAATGGCGTGATTCTGTTTTAAGTGGTAAAAATGGTTGGTCGTGTTACCAGTCTTGGTAGCCACCTGTTTACGACACAATTTGCATCGCACATCGCTCTGCTCTTTGTCGTCACTTAGGAAGCCAAACCACTTCCAAATGACTGAGGAAGACAAACCTTTTTCATCCACTATTTCTTCATTTTTCTCCGAGGGGGAAGATGCCCCCTCGCCATGGCTATCGACAACACTCATTTTCCGTGTTTCATGCTACTCCACACGAGGTACTCTGTGTATTTTAGTGGGCGGATACAATTTCTCCGCAACTTCCTGCTGCATCACAAAAATTAAACGGACTGCTGTTCCTAATTATTCTCTATCGACATTATCGATATTATTGAAAATAAATTAATGTTACGATATCTTTATCGAGGGAAGTCATTACTTCGATAGTTTTTTTATCGATTTATCGCCCAGCCCTAGGTTCTTGCAATATTCAGCATTTCAGTAAACAAAATTAAATCAGTCCATGACAATGGATCCAATATTGTGGCTGCAATGAAATTGCTGGCAGACAAACATAACTGGGTCTTTGTCCGGTGTGCTGGACACACACTTCAGCTTATAGTGAACAGTTCCCTTAAAGAGACCCGCATCTGCAATGCTTTGGGTGCTGCAAGGACCTTGGTTGAACATTTTAAGAGAAGTGAACTGGCCAATACAAAGCTGAAGGAAAAGCAGAAGCAGATGAACACACCAGATCATAAGCTGATCCAAGATGTCAGCACCCGATGGAACAGCACCTATTTTATGGTGGAGACTACTCGAGCAGCGCTGGCCAATCACTGCCGCACTTTCTGACCCTGAGGTGACACCAAGGAGCAAACAGTACTTTGACTTGAAGCCTGATCAGTGGTCACTGAGTTCCTTAGTGGTCAACAGTATGCCACACTGTCATGCCTTCCACAACTAGCTAAAGGTCTACAGAGGTCTGTGGAACAATCCCTTAGCTTTGACACAGCACCTGGAAAAGCTTTTTTAGCCAAACCTTCTAAAGATCTAACAGAGAGGTGGGGGATTATCAGCACTTTCAGCAAGGACAAAGACAACACAGTTCTTCTGTCAGCAGCTCTAGACCCTAGATTTAGAAAGCTCAAGTTTATGCCTGCTGAACAGAGGATAGAGGCTCAAAGCACTGTCGAAGTCCTTGCTATCAAAGCAGCAAAAGAGTCCTGGAAACCTACAGAAGGAGGTCAGAGTGTCTGTTCCAAGGAGAGAGCAACAGTCAATGCTAGAAAACCTCCTCCAGTCTGACTCAGACAGCCTCAGTGAAGAGGAGAACTCCCACGATGACCAAAAGATTGAGGTGGTGAGAAAAGAAGTACAGATGTACTTCTCAGAACCACAAATGCCCAAACAAGAAGATCCCCATGGTTTGTGGAAGGAAAATGAGGAGCGTTTCCCTAACCTATCAAAGCTTGCAAGATCTTGTCTTTGCATTCCTGCCACATCTAATCCAGCAGAACGGATCTTCTCTGCTGCAGGAAACATTTGCTCAAAAAAAAGAGCAAGCTTGTCACGTGAGCATGTTGATATGCTGTATGTATTTGAACAAAAAGCCAGTCCAGAAATTATACTGGACAAAAAGAGTTGTATTAGCCTGTTCAGTTTGCTCAAATGCAATAAAAATATTTTTTTCAAAAGCTGAAGTGATCTCCTGGTTTTATTTATTAATTAGTTAGTTAGAGTTAGTTAGAGTAAGTATAACTCAATGTTTTAACAAATTGTTAAAGCTGAATAATCGTTCAAAGCCGTCTGATTAATCGATGAAAAAATAGACGATTAGTCGACTAATCGATCGTTTAATCGTTAGATTAGTCGATTATCAAAATAATTGTTTGTTGCAGCCCTACTCCACAGTGCTGCTATTTGAACACAGAACGTCGAAGCCACTGGGATCGGAGTAACCTGAATGGAGAACTATACAAACCATTATTTTTACATTATTTTACAGCTTACTCTCACCACTAAAGAACTTATATTCACAGACGGCTAGGCTACTTACTGAGGCTCCTCCTGACGTTGGCCAACTTCACTGCACTGTTGTTTTGCGAAGCTTGCGTAAACGGCATCCTCTTTTCTACCGAAAATGCTACCACTCTGTGGTATTCCTCTCGGCCTCCAGGTAGAGTTAAGTCAGTCAATCTTGATATCGAAATAATTGTGTCATACTAACAAAACCATTTATGAATGTTGTATTGTTGTATTCTGAAATGTAAGCATTCCATGGACATTTGAAATAATGGAACTCAAAAGGTGTCAGCCACTTCATACCTCACCCGAATCTCAGGATTTCACCCTGGTGGAAGTAACTGACCAATGACAGAGTTCACCTTCACATGGAAATCTCGAAACCAGTGCCATTGATCGTCCATTGTACTGTAGAGGCCTTCCTCTCTCTCTCTCTCACTTCCCCCTCTCAACGCGCTCTACACCGCCCTTGTGTAGCTTGCATCACTATAATCAAACCCTACTGTACTGTCACCCCACTACACCTGTTATTGAGAGAGAAATTCCATTACGGGGCATAAACAAAAAATATATAAAAAACATTTGACAAAAAATTCCCTCTAATGAGAATAAGACCCCGTTTACACAGAGAGAAAACGCAAACACAAATACACATATATTTTCATATATTTTATATAAACACATATTTTCATGCGGTTTGGCCTATCATTTACACAAAAACTGAGGTTCTATCACGGAAAACGATCATTTCTAAAAACTCCGGCCAAGGTGGAGATTTCTGAAAAGTTTTTGTGTTTGCGTGTGTACTAGGCCAAACAGAGTTTTAAGTTCTCAAACGTCACATATGCGACCAAAAATGCAGCACGTCATGTGAGCTATGGAGGACCAAACCTGCCATAATTACAAATAAATGAATAAATAAGTAAATGTATCAAAAAATGTAATTATACACTAAAAAAGACAAATATATATAAATACATGTATGAAATAATATTAATTACGTATTTATTTATTTAAATGCACATTTTTTTCTGTATTTATTTATTTTTGTATTTATTTATTTCTTCCTTCATTTATTTCTGTATTTATTTATTTCTGTGTACATTTAAATGTGTATTTCATGATCCTTAAGCTAATGAGGTAAGCTGTCAATCAATGGATGTCACGGTGTCACCTTAACCCCATTGGTTGATCGGTATCTGAGTGCGATTATGATTACTTTCATACATGGGCCGCTATTTTAGTATACAAATTACTGCACACATGCAACATATTGCCAGAGATTTGGGAGTTTTGGCTAGCTAACCTTGCTGTAAAAGTGTTAGTCCAGATGTTTTAGTTCATGGTAGGCTAGATAGTAGAACTCGCTAGCATTAGTTTCAAACACAGCAGCATCGTCGTTGAAACACATGAAGGGTATGAAGAGATTATTAAATTGGAGTACAGTTATGGTTGCATCTATGTGGCGGTTGATTTGCCTGATGAACTTTCTGTTGATTATGACAGATATGCAGCACACACCATTACAAATGCACTGCATAAACTTTGACTAAATTGTGTCGTTCAAACTGCAGAGTATTACAGTATAAACATGCTTCTAAACTACACCGTAATGTCTTGGTGACCTGCTAGGGAAGTTAACCAGCCTATCTAATGTTACCACACTGGATTAAAATTATTAGAGCTAAATCTAAATTCATTTACACCTTAGTTTAACCCGTCTGACAGATCGTTGCTGCTAGCGATAAGTAGGCTACACTTCCCTGCTATGGCTGAACGTTTTGAGTCCTGCCCCAATCACCGCCCTGCTCCCGCCCCCTAATTTGCTTAAGGATCATGAAATACATAATTAAATGTTCCACAGAAATAAATAAATACAGAAATAAATACAGACAGAAATAACTCTATCAATAAATATATTTCATACATAGAAATAATTTTACAATTAATTTACTTTAGCCTTTTATTTTCCACGTAATTTATTTCTGTCTGTATTTATTTCTGTATTTATTTATTTCTGTGTACATTTAATTATGAAAACGGAGGGGCAGAAATATTTGTTTCTGTAAATACCCGGCTATGTGTAAACGTGGCCTAAGAGTTACTTACTTACTCACTTTTCTTGGTCTTGGTTGAGGACACTCTCTTCTCTTTGGCAGGCAGTTGTCTCCAGGGGTCAGTGGGGAAATGCCTAAACCTAATTTCCCTGAGGGCCTTTTCCACTCTGGCCTAAACCCAACTCTGGACGCTATGGGCTTTAGGCCCAACCAGACAATTACCCTAACCTCAACCCTGACCCAGCTGACTTAGAACAGGGGAATCCGACTGTTTAATTTAAACAAAGCATCGTATTAGTGAGCGTATTAGTGTCTTAGTGATTGTACATCGTGATTCTTCTCAAAGTAAGTAATTTAGACTTGTTTCATTGTGTTGTGTCTAAACTAAACACTGTCAGACTAGAAGTTAGTAAGATAGTTGTTATACAGCCAGTTATTTTTTCTGCGCGGAGAGAAACTCGACTAAGACTCGGTCAAGGTGTTTCTTCTGCATTCCCGTTCACTGCTACACCCGCAGACGTAGATATGTCACAAAGTATATATACGTTCCACTTCTAACCTTAGCTACCTCTTTAGATCTTCTCCACCTGCTCTCTCTCTTTCTATAGGGCTCTGGAACTGCCAGTCTGCTGTGAACAAGGCAGACTTCATTCCAGCGTTTGCATCCCATGCTTCTCTTGACGCCCTCGCGCTGACAGAGACATGGATCCGCCCAGAGAACACTGCAACTCCTGCTGCTCTCTCCGTCAACCACTCGTTCTCCCACTCACCTCGCTCAACTGGGCGAGGTGGTGGGACAGGTTTGCTTCTTTCCCCACATATTAAATGCACATCCACCCCACTCTTTTTTACTACCAAATCATTTGAACACCACAATGTAATGCTAACTGATCCTATCAAAGCATTTTTAATTGTCCTCTATCGCCCACCAGGGCCGCTAGCTGACTTTGTGGAGGAGCTGGACATGCTCCTCTGCTCCCTCCCGGATGATGGAACACCACTGATACTTCTTGGGGACTTCAACATCCACCTCGAAGGAACGCAGGGCGTTGACTTCAAGTCTCTTCTGACTTCCTTCGACCTGACGTTGCTCAACACACCAGCGACCAGGCAGGAAAACAGCTCGACCTCATCCTGACACGTAACTGTATCACTGACGTAACCTCTGTAACCCCACTACACATCTCTGATCACTACTTTATCTATGACTGACCCTACTAAATGTCTCAACTCTTTCTCTGCCCTATCTAAAGCAGAGATCTCTGACCTCATTCTCTCTCATCGACCCACCTCCTGTCCCCTTGATCCATTCCCCTCCCCTCTCTTTCAAACCATCTCTCCCTCCATCATAACATTTCTTCTCCATGTCCTCAACTCTTCTCTTACTTCCGGCACTTTCCCCTCTGCCTTCAAACAGGCCAGAGTTAGACCCCTACTCAAAAAACCCTCCCTTAACCCAGCTGTCCTCCAGAACTACAGACCGGTATCACTTCTACCCTTCTTTTCTAAAACAATTGAACGCGCTGTATTTAACCAACTGTCAAACTTTCTCATTCAGAACAACCTGCTTGACCCCCACCAATCGGGCTTCAAGACGGGCCACTCCACTGAAACTGCCCTCCTGTCAGTCACCACGGCCCTCCAGTCTGCCAGAGCGGCCTCGAGGTAATCCGTCATCATTCTGCTGGACCTCTGCAGCATTTGATACGGTTAACCATCAGATCCTGCTCGCCAGACTCTCCGAGATGGGCATCACTGACACTGCACTTTAGTGGATCTCATCATACCTGTCCGATAGATCGTACCAGGTCTCCTGGGGAGGCGATGTGTTTGACCCCCGCCAGCTCTCCACTGGTGTCCAACAGGGCTCGGTCCTTGGACCCCTCCTCTTCTCCCTGTACACCACCTCATTTGGACCAATCATCACCTCCCATGGCTTTTCCTACCACTGCTATGCTGACGACACCCAGCTCTACCTGTCGTTCCCCCCGACCGATCCGGGGATCTCAGCCAGGTTTGAGGCCTGCCTCACAGACATCTCCGCCTGGATGACCAAGCACCACCTTGTAGGGAAAATTGAAGATATTATCCTGTATAAGAATGATTCTGTGTTACAATATTCCTTGTGTGCGGGAAGAGGCCTAGCCCCAAATCTGAACTCTGGGTAACACTAGGCTTACATAAACAAGGGGACCTGGGCTTGACCATTATCTTTCTGGAGAGGCCATAAAAGAAGTGGGGGATGCTTACAGGGGTCAAAGAGCACACATGCACACACTCAAACACACACGCACATACGCGCGCCAGGTCTATGGAGAGGAGCCAGTGAAGAAGAGCCATGGAACAAAAGATGCTTTGTCTTAGCCAATAACAGTCAAGAGCGCCTGTGTTTAAATAGCTAGCAACACAGCATGCTAGCAGACAAACTTGTAGCACAATGGCGTGTGATGTTTTTGTCTCCTTGTGGCCGCAAGCAATAAAGCTTTCTTAACTTGCTCACTGACTGATTGTGCAATGCTTGATAGATTAATATCTCTGACACAATGGTCCTTCGATAGCCGGATTCCAAACTCTTATCCAACACCAGGAATAACTGAAAACTGAAACGTAGCGTCGCTACCTCGGACTGGGCAAGAACACCAGTGAGTGGGCTGGTCTGGATGTACATTTTGGGGCGTGACAAAGACACAGACCAGAGCCAATTGAATGCGCGACACCAGACTTTTTCCAAAAACTACCGTTTTACAGCTAGATTTTTTCTTTTTTAGATTTGCATGGGAAATAAGTGTCAATGGACTTTGAGGTTCACTGTATGTTCATTTTACCCGCCGAACTGTCGTTATTCAACTATGACAAGGTAAAATCGGTTTTGCAATCAGTGACCCCTTTACGACATGCATCCTTTATAAAGTGGTACGAACATTGTTCCTGTGCTGTGATGCATTCAGTGATTAAGATGCCACAAATATTGATAACTTGAACTAGCCTATAGATAATGATAGCCCTTGATATAATTGGTGCCACACAGATGTCTGGAATTATAGAAAGTGCTGTGCCCGTGATGCAGCTGGTGATGACAGTTCATGTATTGTACTGTAATGTATTGTACATTCTTTATTATTTTGCAGATGACTTGTGACCATCAGTGTTTGGTGATCAGCATTGAGGCAAAGTCGCCTGGGTCAGTCCATGACTCCCGGATATTTAGGGAGTCTGCTCTGTGCCACAGACTAGAGCAAGGTATGGCAATTGTAAGTAACATTTTTCTATAGGATTTTGTTATACTGATTATGCTGTGGAAAACATCTTGCCTGGTACCTGTCCCAAAGAAGACCCATCCCACGCACCACAATGACTACAGGCCAGTAGCGCTCACTTCACACATCATGAAGACATTTGAGAGACTTGTCCTCTCCTACATCAGGACTAGTGTGTCAACTCTAATGGACCCTTTACAGTTTGCATATCAGCCTAACATCGGTGTTGATGATGCCCTCATTTACATGCTGCAGAGGGCATACACACATCTGGACACCCCTGATGCATCTGTTAGGATAACATTCTTTGATTTTTCATCTGCCTTCAATACCATCCAGCCACGTCTGCTAGGGGAGAAGATGGAGATGATGAAGGTGGATCCATTACTGGTACTGTGGTGTTTGGACTACCTTCATCTCAGACCACAGTATGTTCGCCTACAGGACAATACCTCATGCACCATCCTCAGCAGCACAGGGGCTCCACAAGGAACTGTGCTGGCTCCATTCCTGTTCACCATCTACACAGCGGATCACAAACATAACACCAACAGCTGCTTTGTGCAAAAATACTCAGACGACACAGCTGTTGTTGGTCTCATCACAGGGGGAAATGAGGAGGAGTACAGAGACACCATAGAGAACTTTGTGGAGTGGAGTAAATACAGTAATCTCCATCTCAACACCTCAAAAACAAAGGAGATAGTTGTGGATTTCAGGAGGGGGAGGAGGACTCAACCAACACCAGTCAGCATCGGGGGCACTGTGGTGGAGATGGTTGCCAACCACAGGTACCTCGGTGTGCTGCTCGACAGTGAGCTGGACTGGAAAAGCCAAATGGAGGCAGTGTACAAGAAGGGACAAAGTCGACTCTACTTCTTGAGGAGACTAAGGTCATTCAATATCTGCCAACCCCTATTGTGCACTGTCTACCACTCAGTGGTGGCCAGTGCTCTGTTTTTTGCTGTGGCTTGCTGGGGAGAAGGTGCTCGCAAAGCGGACAAAAACAGGCTGGACAAGCTGATTAGGAAGGCCAGCTCAGTGGTCGGGGCTGAGCAGCTCAAAGTCCAGCAGGTGGCAGAGGCCAGAATCCTTAAGAAACTGGCTTCAATAATGACCAACCCCACTCACCCACTCCACGCCCTGAAGGTCATCAAGAGCAGTACCTTCAGTCAGAGACTAATTGCACCAATGTGCAAAACAGAGCGATACAGGAAGTCCTGCATACCAGCTGCCATTCGATTTTATAATGCACAAATATAACTTTGCACTTTTTAGTATTTATTATTGTATTTATTGTAATCTTTTAAGTATTTTAGCTATGAGGGAATGTGTGTTGTTATGTCTGTCCAGACGCTGTTTATGTGACACTGTAATTTCCTGCAAAGGATCATTAAAGCATTTCAATTTCAATTTCAATTTCAATTTTCAATTTCAATGCTAATATTAATTTTATTCTTCAGGGCTCTTCAGTGGATTGCTGGTAGGGGACCGAGGGTACGCCTGCCAGCTTTTTTGGTGATCCCCTATCCTGACCCCAACACACGGCCACAAAATACCTTCAATGTGGCCCTAAACAGAACAAGGGTCAAGATAGAAATGACCTTTGGCATCCTGAAAGCACGTTTCAACTGCCTGCGTGGCATCTGAGTGGCCCCAGACCGGGCATGTCAGATCGTGCTCCACAATGTGGCCTCGATATGAAGGGAGAGAGCCCTACCTGTCAGCCAGCAACCCCCAGATGTGGTAGACCCCATCACCCTGGACTACCCTACTGGCAGGGCTGTGAGAGACGCTATAACCCAGCAGTTTTTTGTTTAAGGGAGAGACAGGCTAAGCCATTATTAGGGATGCTCCGATCTGATCGGCGCTGTTACGGACCCGCGTCCTTAATTTCATTGTGTTCGGTTTTCGTTTGTGGGGGAATGTTTGTATTTCTGTTTCGTTCTGTTCTCCTTGTTGTTTTCCCCAAATCAGCTGTTTGCAGGGTGTGTCTGTCCAATGCGCTGTTCGAGAGTGGCCTTTGTTCTCTCAGTGGTTGAGAATTGTGTGCTAGAGAGGAGAGATACGGTCTGTGAGACCTTCGTTTGTGTTTGTTTTGTGTAGTGTTACTGTAGCGCCAAAACTTGTTATATTTTTTCGTTCTGTTCCGATACACTGTATCGTGTTTTTGTTGTTAATTGTTACTCGCACGGGGGGGGCTCTGGACTAGGCAAGCTGCCCATCATGGGCTTACACAGCATCACGCAGTACACCTCCTGTTGTACCACACTAGGTAAGGAACGGATGCCACCCCATGTATGTTTGGTTAGGGACAGTTATGGTTTTTTAGACAGGGCACTTTTCTGGTTTTCTTTGGCACCGTTCGTCCATTGTTTCTCCCCTGTGACGCAATAAATTCACTTTTCCGAAACCCCTGCGCTGTTTTTGATCCGCACCACCATTCCCTCGGTGTTAGGCCAGAGGGGTCGTAACAGGCGCCGATCCATATCGGCCGATTTTCCCATTATTGGCTTTGATCGAACATTTTAGCTTTTTTCCTCTGTTTCGGTGAAGTTTCATCTCTGTGAATTCTGCTCCAAAAAGGTTGAGGGCAGCCTTTAAGAGAGAACGCGATTCCCCATTGATCAGTCGCATCAGAATTTTGATTTGGGTCACGAAAGTCTTTAAAATTTAAGTGAGAATGCGTCGGCCGCATAGTAGGCGGCAGCTATGGCCAGCCGTGCCTTGGCCCTCCGGCATTACACTGTTTTGACGTTAGCCTCAGTCATACTCGGGCGCTCTTTAACCCAGCCTGTTTCATTCATCATTTGTCTGAGATAGCGACCTCCGTTAGCCAGGATAGTTTTGCCCGTTTACTAGGTCAGGCTATTTGGCTAAAGGTTTCAGACAAGTGACTTTTGTGCATGGAACGTAGCGTGCCTCAAAAAGTTAATGTCCCTGCATCTGACATTAAAGAACATGTCAAGATTAATGACAGCTAGCCCGTGAGCTAAGTGTACTAAGATGAGTGCTAGCTAGCTGTTAGCCACTTAGCTAACAACTCGCTACCTAGTCAGAGTAAACTACCACCAAAATCATACATTCAGAGCTGCCAACTCTCACGGTTTCGCCGTGTGACACAAGCTTTTGCATGTTTTCACACGCATTCACGCCACACAACCAATTTATCACGCGAATGTAAAATATTTGCCCCTTGAAGAAACTCAAGAGAGTCAGCAGCAAAATATGGAAAAACTCAAGGTGATGTTCCAACACTGACGCTAATCCAGAGGAGGTAAAATGTCTAATGAAGTCCACTTTTTAACCCTAACCCTATGTAGAGTCTCCTATCTCCTGACCAATTCGCTGACCCTAACCTTAACCACTCGAGGTGAAATGCCTAACCCAAACCAATCGAGCTGCTTTGTAGGGTGGGTCTTGGCGTGGCCATAGTGGGATTCGTAATTTTACCTGGAGTCTTCTCCGAGGTCCCGGTCTTAATCCGGACATTACCTAAGACCAGGACTCAAGACTGTGTGTTTTAAGTGATCAATTAATGTGTGTGTGTTTTAAGTGATCGATTAATATGCTTTTATTCTACAGGTGTTTTTTCTCGATAAACCCCAAAAAAGGAACCAAAGTAGAGAAAACCGCCAAGCGTCGTCTCAACGTGAACCCTCGAGTCCTCACCCTGATACAGGAACTCTCCAATCACGAGTGGCGTTAAGCCTAAATATGGACTCCTTCTGTGCCTGCAGCTGGATCCATGCACCTCTGCCTATAAAGACTGCCGCATGCCTCTTCTCGGGTCTCTTGGTCTTGAGCTGACCGTTGGCTGTGGTCTGTTGTTTGTGTTGCGCTATTTTGCTGTGTTGGGTTATTTTGCTCTGTGTTGCGCTGTCTGCTCTGTTTTGTTCGATCTGTGTGATTAACCTGTTTGTTTTTCTGTTCCTAGGGGGAAGGGGAAAGCGCCTTGGGAGTGTTTAGGCAAGAGGCCCATGGGCATACATCACCCGTAGCTGAAATCTTGTCTATGCACACTAGGTAAGACCTGGGCGGACCACCCCCTGTAGTTTTTGGTTAGTGTGCCCCCCCATTACCGTATTTTGGCAATAAACAGCCTCGTTTAAACGGTACCTCGGTCTTGTGTCTGTTCCTTACACCTACGATTCCACGCCTGTTCTCTGACTACCGGTGGGGCTTACTAGCAGCGGGGTGTTGCGTTCCCTCTTCCAAGAGGCGTACGTAACAATGTGTATTTTACAGTGCTTGCTGTGTGTGTCCAGGTGGCAGCCGAGCGCTGCATGAAGGTGTTTTGTCCCGAATCTGACAAGAGAGAGGAGGAGCTGAGAGTCATGCTGGACTGGGCCTTTGGAGGATTCAAACCCAGCGGCCCCAGTGGCTTCGCCCCTCCCCCCTTCAACCCCGGTACACAGAACGACACAGGCGACCAGTACGGTGAATCCCTGCCCAACTCAACCCTAACACCCTCCCTGTTATCTCTCTCTCTCTCTCTCTGTGTGTCTTTCTGTCTGTCTCTCTGCCCAGACGAGACGGAAGGCTCGAGTGCGAACGCAGGCTCGACGTTACCCCGGCCCACCTCCAACAAGGAAAGCTATGGCAGCTCCCTGTCTCTGCCCACCAAGCTCAGGCAGGTGTCGGTGAGTCTGCAGAAGCTGTCCCTCTGCTTGCTGGAGGGGCGGTCGGTCCGCATCAGCAAGCACATACGGCCCAGGGTCTGCCCACGCATGAGGCCCAAGACCGGGGTGAGCCTAACCCCCCCGGAGGAGGACACTGCCCCTGACTGGCAGCCCCACCACAACAGGACCTCGTCCTACTACAAGGCCAAGAAGAGCACACACGTCAGCCAGACCCGAAACACAGAGGTATCCGTACATTTCAAAGATGTATAAAAAAAGAAACCCTCTACCTACTTCCTTTGTTTCCCACATTGATTCATAAGCACAAACACGATCTATAGGTGCTCGGAAAGACACACTTATCAACAGTTTTGAAATTGCGAAGGAAACGGATATCATGACTTCCTTTGTTGCGTATTCCAGAGGCGATGGTCTGCAAGATTCTTGAGGCGGGGGCGGCCATAGAAGGTGAGCCGGAGTTAAAAGTTGGGAAACTGTGGGAATCTGATGTGAATTCATTCCTCCCCTGTTTCCCCCCTCAACTCTTCTCTGTCCATCCTCCTCCAGAGTGCTGTCTCTGCTGCGGGAATAAACTACTACGAGACCCAACACCCCCTCTTTGAAGGAGGCCTCTGCGCAAGATGCAAAGTAACAAAGAAACTCATCTATACGAATAATCCTGATCAGTGTGAACATGGAGTGGTTGTTGGGTGTGCCCTGGCAACGAGACAGTGTGCAGTGTGTGTGCTTGTTGTAAGCTTTTGTGCGGCTCCCTGCAGGATAACTTCACAGAGACGCTGCACCGGTACGACGAGGACGGCTACCAGTCCTACTGCACCATCTGCTGCTACGGCCTGGAGGTCCTCCTGTGAGGCAACGACATCTGCAGCAGGTAGATCACCGTGGAGACCAGCAACAGAACGTAGAAGTGTCACTTCTACACTCTTTAGAACACTTGTCTTGAGCCCTCCTCACAGATGATTTGAAGATCTCTCACTTCCTCTCGCTCTTTCTCTCTCCCTCGTCTCGTCCTCCTCTCGTTCCACTCTTGTATCCTTCCTCCCTCTTTACCTAATCGTGTCGTTTTCCATCCCACCCACTCCCTCCCCCAGGTCCTAGTGCGTCGACTGTGTGAACATCCTGGTGGGTTCGAAGACCTTTGACTTCCTGAAGGAGGTGGACCCGTGGATCTGCTACCTCTGTCAGCCCAGTCAGCGCCACGGGGCCCTCCAGCCACGCTACGACTGGAGCGTACGCGTGCAAACCTTCTTCTTTAACAACAGCGCCATGGAGTTCTAGTGGTGGGGGAAAAAATCGATTCTGTTCAGTATCGCGATATTTAGCGC